>VWPU01016578.1:0-110901 GCA_013398955.1 Callaeas wilsoni | reverse complement strand
GGCCGATGCCACCGCCGCCCCTGCGCCTCGGCTGCCGGCGGAGCGGAGCGGGGCTCGGCGGGAGCGCCCGGGGGCAGGGCCGGAGCCGGAGCGGGGGGGCCAGGCCTGGCAGCGGCGCAGGGGGCGGGGGGAGGCGAGATACCGCGGTGACCCGGTGCAGCGGGTCTCGGTGCGGGGAGCTGAGGAGGTACGAGGGGGCTCGTGGAAGAAAAGCTGCCGCGGTGGGTCACCCCCATGGCCGGCCGACAGCCACTGCCCCGCCGCGGACCGGCCCCCGCAGCTCCCGGCCGGGGCAGTGTCAGGGACGGGCGCGGCGGCGGCGGCCCGGGGACCGGCGAGTTGGACATGGCAGGGCAGGGCAGGGCCGGGCCGGGCTGGGCTGGGCGTCAGGAGCCACCGCTCCTGTGGGTGACAACTTTGTCAGAGCAGAATAACTACCTAACAGTGCCCGTGTCTCAGGGACCACGGGGATGCGCACCATCTGCTTTGTTTGTGGCCGTCACACTTCTTTATAACTACGTTCCTGCGCTGGCACTTCGTTTTATGCGATGCATTAAAATGGTTCTCATTCAGCTTCTGCTGAAGGCTTCTGAAGTAAAATATAAATGCGTCATGAGGTGCAAAATCCTCTGCCACTCATCTCGGTCACGGTCGGGGTGCTCTGAAGGACCACCAGGAAATACTGGCCTGTCCCCTGGTGCTGTGGTCCGCCCACAAAATCCAAGAGGTATAACACTGTTCTCGGGTTTGAATCACAGTTTGGGGTTGACGGTGATGACTTTCAGAGCCTGATTTTGTGACCAAGCTGTTCTTCTGTAGTCGAGTGCAGGAAACTAAAGGGTGTGGGATTTTGGGTGTGTTACCACTTACTGTGTTTATAATCCGTACTTCAAAGGATGAGGATTTTAATCATCTCAATAAGCATAACTTTTTCCAAGGCATAGCCTATATTCTTCTACTTTTTATTTGCCCCCATACCTAGAAAATACAGTTGCATATTTTAGTATTGCTGAAGATACTCAATGTGTAACTAGCTTGAAATGAATATATGAATATATAAAGGCCATACATTATGGATACTGATTCTGTTTCTTTGTGCTACAGAGTGCACCTTAGAAGGATTAAATTATTAAATTATGCACATTTACATTAATGATGAACTGTGGCTGGAACCATCCTAATCTCTCAGATGTGCCCTACATACTTGTCTTAAAAGGGAAAAATACTGATTATTGCCTGGATCTTATCTTCCCATCAGAAGAAATTTGCATAATGAACAAAGATCAGTACATGATTCGCTGACCTTGAATCTTTTACACTTGTGCCTTTTTATGCTAGCAGGGAAGTTATTCCAGGAGGAGAGCAAAAGGAAATGTAAAGGAACAATAGAGGCCACATTCCCCTTTAAGTCTGTAGAAACTGAGTGGAATACACTACAAATGAAAACCTCCCAAGTCTTTACTTCTATTCTCATTGTACCCATTACATTTTTTCCCAAGGCTGGCCCATTCTGGAACATATTAAAGTCTCAGAGAATGACTTCTCCCATAAATTGTCAGGCAATTCAGAATGAGCGGAGTATGTTTAGGTCTTAGGTTAGGTTAAAAGCAAGAGTAAAGCTCTCCCAAGAGCCTTTCTCACTCCCTGGGACCTGTGCTGAAATCATTACATATACAGGGTTCAATTGCAATGTGATGTTTGTGGAGGAACATGAACATGAATTACTGACTTGCCCCATATATTCACAAATGGTACCATTTTGAAAAAGTCTTATTTATAAGGCAATGAAGGCATTTGTAAGGCATTTCACTTTTTCTGTGGCAGCTTTTTCCCATTAACAAAGATGCACTGGCAAAGTAGTTCAGACTCATCTTTTGCTAAGCAAATTGCAAAGCAGGAGTGTCTTTAACCATGTATGATTTCAAACAGTTTAGGCTACTTAGTTTCTGTCATTTTCAAGTTCCTTTCCTTCAAATACAATTCATAAAAAAAAAAAAAAAAAAAAAAAAAAAAAAAAAAAAAAAAAAAAAAAAAAAAAAAAAAAAAAAAAAAAAAAAAAAAAAAAAAACCACAAAAAAACCAAAACCCAACCACAATACAAAAAACCCAACCAAAAAAACCCACCAAAAACCAAGCTCAGACCAAAACAAAAAACAATAGTGGTAAAGCTAGTGTTCATTTATTTTTTTCTATTGGTAGTTTTCAATAGTCAGCAGAGAAACATAGTTACTATACTACAACACAAGCACAAACCCAAAAATTTGGATACAACTAGTATCAAGGATAAACAAGTGAAGCAAACTTCAAAGGAGCTAGATTAAGGTAATGGAAATAGTGACTTTGGGTTGTAACCAACTCTTTTCCATAAAATGAGTCTGAATTATATTGGCGTTCTGCCTCACCTGATTGCATAATGCTGTTTAAAGAGTGGTCACTAAAATCAGGGTCACTTTCAGAACAACTGTTAATGTGAAAGTAACTACTAAAAATTACCATTTACATTTTTATTTGTAGAGACACTGACCATCTGGCAACAAATTTCATTATATTATTACATTTTCAAATATTCTTCATAACTGTGAATAGCTGAAAAGACAGGCTTATGAGCTATCAGCAAGAAAAAGATACTGTAAAATAGAAATAAGTTTTGAGTCATGGGAAAGTGACCTCATTATCACATCAAATTCTTAGTATAAAAGAATTCTGGGTCATTGTTGGTGATATGCTGTGGTGTACTGCTTCAGGGATACCATTCTGCACTGATACCAAGATCAGCCATCTGAATAATCTTGAAATTGCTAATAGTATTATTTTCCTTGAGTACAGGCCAAGTGCTAACAGATGGAATTGAAGAGTGGAACAGTCAACTGAACTGCAACAAAATACTTGGAAGTGTCAAACAGAATAATAATTCAGAAGCTCATGCATGAATGAGATGCTGCTGTTAAATATGAGACATTAATCAACATTCACAAAAAGAGCCAGGTATTTAGGAAGGATCTGGATTGAGATAATTAGGTTCCAGCGGTGGTGAACTCTTGAAACTTCTAACTCCTCAAGCAGCAAAAGTACTTAAATTCCTAAGTTTAAAGAAGAGGTTTTATTTCAGAGGCATCAAAAGTTTGGGTGAGAGTTCTTGACCACTCAGAAGTCTTTCTTCATATTGGCAGGGCTTAGTGCGTATTTCATTACTCTACTATAGATGGAAAGATAGACTTTTCTGAATCTAAATCTACTCGAAGACCTAACTCACTCTGAATTCTTGACACACCCCTCATGCACAGTTCCTTTTACAACAGGCAAATGAAAAAGCATTGGAAAATGATGCAGTGATGATGAGGATCCACTTTAAAGCATTAGTCTGTTGGTCAGAAGCAGCCACCTTTCATAAAGAAAATATGGGTCAAATGGACTTTTCCCTTTTAAGGGATGCTAACCACAATCTCTCAACTCTCAAATGACCTAATCTCGTCCATTTCAGCAAACAGCGTCCTTTTGATTCAAACTAGGGGCATCCTGTGAAATCATGTTGCCTTTCATTAACATAATCCCACATAGAAACTTGCATACATAAATGAATTGTATTAGAGAGAAGGAGTTAGGCCCTCTGCCACCCAAGAATAACTCACACTTTTTACAGTAAACAGGTATTAGAACAAGTATATACCACATTCTCAAAGAAAGGAACATTCCTTCAAATTGTGTCTCCTGCTCTGACTATGACACTTCTTTTTGCAATACCCAAGTCCATTTCCTCTTTGTATAACCCCACCTGACAGGAAAACACACAAACTCCACATTGTTAGCCAGTCAGCTAGTTTTGGAGGGAGAAGTCTGATGTTACTGATGAACATTTGACAAATAAAGGGGATGTATGATAAAGTACATAAATAATTGATATCAAAGTTCCTGTCTTTTGGGGATCAAGTGATTTCAGGAGAACTGTATTGTGGAGAATACAGAAAAGAGAATGTTGTGACACTTTATTTTTGTAATATATTACTATTTTATTTAAGGTTTTTTTTGTTGTTTTTTTTTAGGAATGGTAACTAGCTAAAAGCAACAGCAACAAAACACAAAAAACCAGGCAAGAATATCCTGGTTTTATTAAAACTGAAAATTCTCATGTTTATCACACTGTGCAAACCAAGTATAAAAGGCAGTGACATGTTTTTCCATATTGCAAAGACTCTTGTTAGGGCAGTTCTCCATCACTGCAAGACTGGAGAGGCTGAAAAGTGCCCAGTGACACTGTCAGCAGAGAGAGGTAGGATGGAGCAACTGCCAAAAGCTGTGGTGCTGCACTCCTCCTCTATCCCAGCTGTGTGCTCCCGTCAGCCCCTTTGTGTCCGAGCAGTAGGCAGTCTCTTTGCTACAGAATTGGTACTGCAGACTCAACAGGACAGCACAGTTTTAGGCCAGCTTAAGTAGACGCTAAACTGCCCCTTAAAAATGTCAGCTGCATGCAGGGGTAATTTTAAATCCATTTTGTGAGTACCTCATTTGCCGCATATGAAGCAAATGGGACTATTTGTACTTTATTAGCATTTTAATCAAACACTCTTCAGTAGAAGTGGTTTAAAAGCATCAGGGATGATGCTGTGTACAGTGGTGGGATCTCGAGAAGGTTCTCAGCAGTTGGTCAGAACAGCACAATGCCATATTCTTAGGGTATCCAATTTATTGGAATAACATCTGTGCACATCTACATTGAAGCAAATGTTTCACTATGAAAACTCATCAGCAGGCAGAGAAAGAAGATTAATGCTACAAATGTTGTATTTGTGGAAGCTTTTAAGTATTCAAGACTTGCTGATTGTGTTTTTCAACCTTGTAGATATTGACATATTAAGCACAGTATGCAGGTAAATTAATCATAACATAAAACTCAAAAGAGTACCAGAGGAAAGAGTCTCCTTTTCATTGACCGAGTGTCTTGACAGTCTGTGAAATTCTTGACTCCACTGCCAAAGAAAATGCAGAAAAATAAACCAGCGTAAAACTCAGCACTAAGTTTACCAGGCATTAGTTTTTGAACCACAGTGTGGTACATTAACCAGACATA
Source organism: Callaeas wilsoni (assembly GCA_013398955.1). NCBI lineage: Eukaryota > Metazoa > Chordata > Aves > Passeriformes > Callaeidae > Callaeas > Callaeas wilsoni. The sequence goes on along the minus strand of VWPU01016578.1, from coordinate 105,836 downwards.
TGCATGATCAAATATATGCTACAATTTGGACCAGAGAAAAACTTAACATTAGAATCTTCTGAGGTAGATAATGTTTATATAATATTACCATAAATAGGGTGGTACCCTTGGACGTCAGGTAGAGGTCACATGTGAGGAATCAATGCATAGAGGCATACCTCTCCATTGATTTTGGTATCAAAGTAGCAAATATTGGTAACATCCCATTTTTTTTTCATTCACTTCAGGAGAGATAGTTCAGCTGTAGTTTTGTAGTCCTAATATAAGCCCCATTGATGATGTGCATACCTTTCTAATGACTTCATAAGCTCTGTATTTGGGCCTGAATCCCAGAACCCCATTACTGGGGTCATTTCACCAGCAGTTATTAATACAGTATTCATACTTGCTAGCAACCATAAATTAGAAATAGCCTAAAGATATTTTTAAATATATTGTCCAGCCCATGAGGAATATATATGAAAAATGTTCTTACTGAACAAGAAGAACCTACAGAGGCAGCAATTAAATCATAAGACTGAAAACAAAAACCCTTATGATCTACACCATTGTCTCCAAATTATATGATTAAGGAGATACTAAGTTATACATTATAGTGAAAAGGTACAACTACAAATATTAACTAAGAATATTTTTTGTAGTTCTATTCATTATACTAATGTACAGGTTTATATTTAGCAGCTTTAGAAGCATTAGAAAACAAGAAAGCTGCAGATTACAACCCATATGGGTATGCTCAGGTTGGCAGCAGTGATTAATAGTATCTCCTGGGTTTGCTTTTTATAACTTAAACAGTATTTAAGACAGATATTAAGATGATTTGCGTCACAAAGAGTTCAAACACTGTTCTTACTTGAACAAAGCATACTACATTATAAGGAATATCAGGCAAAGTAGCATGTATTATTTCAGTCATTATCACAGGGAAACAGGCAAGGTCAGGTTAAAATGGGGTATCTCGGTTTGCATCACAGCACCCTGAATTCAAATTATACTTTACCCATTCTGCCTAAATATCCTAACTGATTTTATGTCAATAAAGGCCTAAACATTCGTCCACCTCAGTGGGATATCTTACTTTGCACAGTTCTATGAGATTTAATAAAATGACTATGAAGTACTACTTAGTGGAAAAGTGTGGTTCTACAAGAATTTTAACATTGATGAGGTGATCTGCCACTCTTATCGTATCTGGTTAACTATTCCCATTTCCCCTTTTCCAAGGATTATATAGCTGTGATGAACCAGATAGAGGGACTGGTTTTACAAAAATCTTACCTGACAAAATAACTGTTAGTTTTCAGCCGGAAAATCTCCCTCAGTTTAGTTCACCTGGCCTAGGCAATAATATATCTGAAGGTAGGGAGTAAAGAACACATCTTTGGAGATTACTTTAAGGTAAATAATTTTGTAACTTGGTTGAATCCTTCTACTCTTAATTCCAACGTTTTACTCTGTAGGAGCAAGGTCTTGGATGACTAAAAATATTTGGCATGTAAAAATTTGAGTGTCAGGCATGTAAAAATGTTGAAAATATAGACTATCAAACCTTTCAAGTAAGAGCTCATTGTTGCAAATACTTTTCTATATTATTGTAAAAAATACATTCTCAAGTTCTTAGAGTTACCAGTCAATTTTAACATTTATTTTGCTAAATGTTAAGTGGATTGTCAGTGGGGTTCTTTGAGTCATGTAAGGAAAGAGGTGCAGAAATACTAACATCATAACAATATACCAGTGCATATATCAGTGACTTAGGCTGGATTATAGACAGCACAGTGACTCTCACAACCTAGAACACAGGGTTTGCATTAAATTCCTTTGGATTTCACTCAGATCATTCAAAGACTAAATTTTGGGAAGTTTCCACTTCTACTGACATTTTCCCCGCTAACGTATTTTGGCCTGTAGGTTTCTTTTAAAGTATCATTTCCATCTGTTTTTCTGAGTACCTTTTTTATCTTTTTTTTTTTTTTAAAGTTGTAAATGCTGCCAGAGAGACCGATTATGTCTACATAACACTGTGCAACTCTGCACACAGGTACCCAAGCCAGTTGTAACAAGCTTAGCTAACTGGAAGAGATAACATGCTCTATTAACGAAGCTGTTCCTCCTGGGATCTAAGCTGATACATCAAAAATTAGCCTGAATATTACTTCAGGGCAGTGGATGGTTCTTAACTGACCCATGTTAAAGAGAAGACTCTTATTTAAATTTTTGGAGGATAAAGTTAGGATGCAAGTTAATTCTGTCTGTAGATCCCTACACAGAGAGGTCACACTGGAGGGTTTATATATTAATAGCAAGAGGAATGAAATGATCAAATAGCTGAAACCTGAAGCTTGAAATTTAATGATATATAAGTTGTACATTATTAACAGTATTTGTAATTAAGACTGGAAGAGTTTTTCAAACTATGTGATCGATTAGCTGTAGTTGAAGTCTTTAATTAAGACCAGATGTACCTCTCAAAAGATATTGTCAAATTTGATGATAAAAGAACTATCAGGAGAAATTCAAAGGTGTTAAACTTTATGAATTTTTCATCACATCAGACTTTCTTTTATGGCATTCAGTCATTTAGAAAAGTGGAAAAATACAGTGGACATTTATAAAGGTCATATGAATAGGTTTCTTATAATGGCAATTGAATTGCTTTCTGTTCTGCCAACATAACTGGTTTGGGAAGTAGCTCGAGACCTCTCAGGACCATAAGACAAAATTTAAGTTTGCCACTTCTGCGTGTGGGGAGGCAAGTCTGGCAGTAAAAGAAGACATAGGGAGAAGAAGTAAGGGTGAAATTTGACAACAGAATTTCATGTCAGTCTTACTGCCTCTTTTCTCCTGCCCTGGTTCTGCATAGCAGTAACTCCTAGCCCATACACCCTGATCTTTCTGGCAATATCAGCCAACCAAACGATCTTTCCAGACATGTAGCATAACTATAGGAAGGACATAATTAAAGATCTTCTTAAAGAAGATAATTAAACTATGGACATTTTCTTGTCCATTCCAGTTTTACTGCCTAGGCAATTGTCCCTACTTCCAATGCCTGAAGTTGGCTCTGACAATACTAGAGATTCATTATTCTGTCTTGGGCTCCTTCAGAATCCCGCCTTTGTAGCCATTATGAGGGCGTCCATAACAGTCTGCAGTATAACTTCAATAATTCATTTGTTGCATAAAGACTGTTTTATTTAGAGGGCTTTAGGAAGTTACAAACATATATACAGAGGTGGTGTATGTCAACTGACAAATTCTTTTTCATATACATACAATAGATATCCTTGGCACATGTGACCAGTATTATTTTGGCTCACAGGAATGAAGTATTTACAGAAAGATAAATGCACTCAAGAGTTCTTTCTAAATAGCACTACTGAAAAGCAATAAATGTAAAAACAAAAAAATATTCATCCATTTAACATGAGATACTTTCCATCACAAATGCTTCAAAGAAGAATTCAGCAGTTAGCATATATCCAGCATTTTTTCATTTCCAGAAGACATGGCAGTTGATAGACTTCTACCTAATTGTCAACAAACATGGAGCCCTCAGTTTCAAATATTTTTCCTCTTTGCTTTTGTAGTGCACAAAAAAAACCTATCTTCAGGTCATTTGTAATATATTTACAATCACAAGAGCAGCAAACAAACAAATACACAGACAAAGCCTGTCAAAAACCAAGATGAATTCAATTGCTGTGCTGAACTATGCCTCTCCCACAAACATGGGATTACCTCTGGCAGCCAGGAAGGCAGGAAAATATTCCTAATAAGCTCTATATCCTTCCTTCTTCCTCAGAAATCCACATTGCTTTGCAATGTGCCCAGAAAACTATCCAAGTTCCAGCTATTACAGCCCAGAGCTCATTAGGCTTGTGATAGATATGCACTGCTGCTGCCTACAGTTGCAAAGAAATTACTGAGAATTGTTCAAAATTTTCCTGACACTTCTCTGTAGAAGTAAATGATTTACTGATATCACCAATTGGTGGGATCAAAACATTTGAGGCAACACATGAAATCTTTTGAAACTGTGACAATAACTGAGCAAATTTCTAGTCATCTTAGCACTCATATTCCTCATCCCCTTGGCAGTTCCTTGTCAGGAGCAAAGTGCCCAACCTTCTCTTAGCCTCTGATTCCTTAGCAACCTAATGAATAAGAAAATAAGAAATTTCAGTCTGCTGCTAAATTAGCATGAGTGCTTTCAATATAGTAGAAAATAGCACAAATCTGTTCAAGAATTTTTTCTATCTTTGTTCTACCACAGAATAAACCCTTTTTTTAGGCTTCAAAACATCATGTTGCCTGGGAATATCAAAGAGGACAACTTAAATAAAAATATGTATTATTTCCATAATCAGAACATGTATTACTAAAAATACCAAAATCGAAAGAATTGCCTTCAAAATGTAAATCGTAGAACCACAGTCAGAAAAAAAAAATCAGAAGTTACATATTTAATTAGGTGAAACATTAAAGAATTTTAATATTTCAAAGGAAATTCGTCTTTTGTTTTAAAGTGGAAAACATTCCTCAAACCTTGATGTATTAAAATTTCTTTCTGTCTCTGAAGGCCTGCTCTAAAAAAGGAAAAAAAAAAGAAAAAAAGCAAATAGGAAAGGGTGCTGACAGGTATGTCTCCTAAGTCATCTATCTTAGAATATGTTAAACAGTACACAATAAACACCTCCTTCTCTCCAAGCTGTGGAAGAAGCCTAGGTAACAAGTTGAGATACAAGTTACTGGTTTAGATATGTGGGTTTAGATGGAGATGAATCCAATGTCTGGTTACCAGTCTGGCACTATCTGAAATCTGAAATCAAAAAGAATCTGTTGTCTTCTTCTCAAATGTTAAATTAACCCCTTGGTCATTAACAGTGGAGCAAATCAATGTCTATTTCAATCTTGTGATATTACCATTTGAGATGTACAACATCCTTTTAGAAAACAGATGTAAGATATAAAATGTGTGTAAAGATATAATCTAGTCTTTAGCAGTAGGATTTCTGTAGCATCAGAGATTTGGTGAAATAACGCACTACATCCGTCATACACTGTGCAATATTTTAAAGGTTTTCTTGACATGCTGCAGCAAATTTATTTTAAAAATGGAATACTAAGAGAAATATCCTGCTATAAACGTAGTTTGTCTTTATGCTAACATGAGGCTGCAGTAAAAAGAAATGAAATCATGATGATGTAATGTGTGGCCATCATCATCATCATTTTCAAACACAGCATTATTTGGGGCTGTGAGATATGCAGAGTGACAACTCTATAAACCCATATGAGAAAGGGGCAGGAAAAAGAGGAGGTAAAAATGTTGGAAAGAATTCATTAATAAAAATGCTGAATTGTAGGAGACACTATAGTAAAAATCAGTTATAACATATAAGCAAAGCTGTATGCAGTTAAATTTATCATTTCATTGCTTTAAGTACAGGACATTTGTGTTCACAAGAGTGTAGGTGGCAAATCTCCATTACCTGTGGATTTTGTCTGATTCAAATTGAGGAGCAAGGGTAAATCATAGTTCTCTCAGCATATGTGAAATAAATAAAAAAAACCCAAACCACCAAACCAAAAACCAAACCATCAGCCTTCTTCTTAGGCAGGTTTCTCTGCTTTTCAAGTTGAGTACCACTGACTGAAAGAAAAGGTAGCATATTCTTCTGAAACAGGAAGCATCTGAACGTCAAATACTCAACAAAATATTGTTGTTCATTACATTGACTTGTCCAATCAGCTCTCTAAAGAGCACTTCTATAATTTTTATTCTGAAATTCCAGCCAAAGGGCAGAAGCAGAGAGTTTGCTATAATGTCTTAAAAGTGAATTGCAATGGCTTTCCTGAAGTGGAGTTTGTTTCTGCTTATCCCCACTTATGTGGAGGCTTTGATATCACTGGAGCTTTGTCTTAGTAAGCATTTATTAACTACACTGCGGTTTTATAGTGGACTTTGAAGCATTCTAATTTAACACCGAAATTAATCAAATTCAGTCTGTTATTGAAATAATGAGTGAATTTCCAGAGGGTGTGTAAGGTGTGGATATAAGGGCACAAAGCCAAGTTCCTTTCTTCCTGAAGATGGATACTGTTGAGAGATAGCATCTCTCTAGCCTTCATAGCAAATCTACAAGTAGATATTGAAGAAATTTGCAGCAATTTTATAATTATTTGTCCACAAAATTGCTTTCCAGAAAGATATGTCTAAATATGTATATCAAAATCTCCCCCCTATATTTTAATTTAGAACCAAATGTGCCCTGCTGTTCCAAAATGACTTTTGAAATATCCAAGATAAGATATGGTCATACATCAAAATGAAGAGTCTATAATAGTCACTTTCAAGAAAACTAAATCAACAATGAAAGAGCAGTTGCTATATATGTATATTTAAATTACTTCACCAAAATATAAACTACTACACACAGATTTTCATACATTATTCCTGACATGTGGTTTCTCTGTCCAACTCATTACTCGGTTGTTTCCTTAGAAATTTCCCAGTCTTGTTTATACATTTGGTAGTAGATGTCTGAAATGTTCTCCATAATTCCGGACTCTTGAGAGTGGGTACCTCAGAGCTGTCAGTCTGAAGGTTAGGATCTGCGTTCAGGCAACAATAAGCACAAGAGCAAAACAATGGCATTAACAAGCACAAGGAAAAATGTATGAGATGCTGACAAAATTTTCCATTTTACAATTAATGTATTTTAAGATTTCCTCTTGCATGGAATGGATTTGTTCTTTCATTCCCCCTCTACCCCCGACACTAGAGAGAAAAAACATGCTGTGGTATGGTGTGGAGATAAAGTAGTTTTTATTCCAGCTTCATAGCTCTTACCTAACCCTCTTGTCTTCTGTTCCTCAAGGGTCCTATTTTCCAACATCATAACATCTGCTTTTTGTTTCTTGACCTTGCACTCTCCCACTTTCCCTCTTTCCCTCCAGGCTATTCACTTATTTCCATTCCACTTCCTCCTCCTCAGCAGGACATCAGCAGGGGGAAGTGCAGGTTAAGCAGAAGGCAGAAGCTCCGTGTTTGTAGTCTTGATTTTTTATTTGGCATTCCAGACAAACTTCTGCCTTCACTCCTCTTACTACAGAAGCTAAGTGCTATGCAGTTTCAACTTAATATATGAAAAATCCATTTTTTAGAATCATTCTTTTGCTCTTGTGTTTCCCCTGACCCCTGTAAGCTTAGTCCAACCTTTTAATTCCCATGTGAAATGACACAATCTTCGTACTAGACAGAGAGCATCATCTCAGCCCTGGTGAATTCCTTTTTTTCATTCAAAAGAAAAGAAATGGTAGAGTTTCCTAATGGACATTTTGGCATCTACTTTTTTTTTTTTTTTTTTTTTTTTTAAGAAAATAGGCTATTTTAGCTTAAAATTCACCCAAAACACTCAGCCTGAGGCAGACACCTCCCATAGACACTTTTCAGTGCTGAGGTTTAAGTTCAGTGATTACAAAAAAGTGCAGATAGAGTTTTATAGAAACTGTAACGTCACAACAATTAAATACAATGGAGATGTAAGTGTTTTAGTGTAATGAATTAATTTGAACTTTTCTCCACTATTCTTTATCCACAGTTTAAATTGCATATTACTTTAGGGTCCTCCAATTTCAATAGCTGTAGGGATAAAGCTGGGAGCTGATTGATTCTTGCTTGGCTTTTTTTGCTTTTTAAAATGTAGATGCAAGACAATAAAAACTTGTCAGTTGTCTACAGACAAAATGCCAGTTTACAGGACACTCATTGCAAGAAACTCTAATTTTCTTTCACAAGAAAACAAACAACCAACCAACAAACAAACAAACAGAAAATAAATTTTTCCTAACCAGTTATAGACCAACTTTTGCTCATTGTAAGGCGATTGCTTTCTACCTCACAACATCAAATGGTAGAATAAGTAATTTATTTCAGACTATTGTGAAGGTTATAGGTGTTAGTGACAATAACATATGTTCTAGTGTACTTGTTATGAGTTACCAAGTTCCTGTCTAATTTTTGGTCCTATAAGTGCAAATAAAGGGAATGTATTTAATAAATTATTTAGTAAACAGGGAGAATAAGACCAAAAATTGTGTGATAAATCAGATAAAGGCAAAACTAAACATTAAATTATCTTTCTTCCTTGTCTTCCATTAACCTGGCTGAATACTTTGTCCCTTGTTCCAAGGTAAATACATATCTGACAAAGCAACATTTTCAGAATTTTTGATTGAATTTATAGTTCTAAATGAAAGGAGGATGATAAGCATAAATTAAACTGTTTATCAATGCTTTTTATAACAAAAACTTTCTTTCTAAAAATTTGGGAACTGCTTGGAAAAACTTTTCTTGATATAACAGAAATAATTCACAGCTGAGATTTATGTCATGCTGTGGTTGATTGATTGGTTGATCAATTGATTTTTAAACAAGAAAGGGGAAGCTTTTACTTAGTACATAATAGCTGCTAAAATTGGAATAGTCTATGTCAAAATAGTGCAACATATTTATATTTAAATATGCATATTTGAGAGGCAGATGGATGCTCAAAATGCAATCTAGTTATTCATCTGAAAGCTGTGAGAATACCTAGACATATATAGAAAAGAAAAAAACCGAACACTTTTAAAATACAAACATTTTGTACCATATTCCTTAAGAATAATAAATATTAGTAGGCATCTAGAAATGAAGTGTCTTCGGCCATCCATTGTGTAATACAACTTAATTGATTATGAGTCAGATATATACATAAAATTTTCAAAATCTTGCTAATAGGGGAATCAGGAACTCCCTAATTGAAAATGAATGTCTACAACCCTTAATCAGCTTTAGAAATTGCAAGATCAGGTTTATGTTCCAAATGACTAGCACTACATCGTGTTGACAATGCTGATAGTAAATTAATGTTTATGACCATTCTTGTTGACTGTATATCTTAGTTTCCTTAAGAACTCTGGAAAACCAGCCTTCCTCCTGGTGTTGCCATTGAGGAGACAAGTGTCCTGGCATGTCAGGAGCACCCACTGTGTGTAGTCAGGCAGCCAAACCAGTAGGAGTATTCCCCACTCATACGTATGACAATCACTGGCAATGTCCATGACAGCATCCGTAGAAATCCATTCCCAAGTAGCTACAGAAAAAGGAAGCCTGGGTCTCCAAGGATCTTTTCCCAGATCAATCATCTTAGCTTTGCCCTTTTCCTCTGCCCTTTAGCTTCCCTGTGGCAGAACAGCAAAATTCAATTTTGCCTGCCCTGCTGAGAATTCATAGTCTGCTCTGAGTGCTAAACACATTCATGAAGAATAGCACCAAAGTATTGAACCAGTGCATAATGAGTCTTTCTAATCATGCCCTTGCCCTCCATTTCCAATAGTCAACAGCTCTCAGAAGTGTGAAGTGTACAGACACATGAAGAGCTTTCCATAATTTATTTGTGTTTGCTGTGAATAAAAAAAATAATATGGCATCTCCCTGGCAAACAGATATTGCCCTTCTTCGTTAGTAAAATATTTCTAAAAGGTTAATTAAACAAAAAAAGAAAAAAACCCTGCAGTTCAGCATTTAGACACTGTATTAATACATTAATTAAGTCTTAATGATCAGGGTCTGTAGCATTTCTGGGGGATTAATGACCATCTGGGAGAGTTCATAACCCAAGTCTTTTCCACAAGTCATTTATTCCATCTATTTGTTTATTTTCTAATAAATGATCCAGAGTCAAGGTCGTTACTGATAGGTCACTTGTATGAAAATGAATTGCAGTAACAACAACCCTCACCTTGTTAAGTTTTTATTATGGAATATTTATCCAAAACAAAAGAGATACTGTCTCTTTATCAATGCTACTTCTTCTGATGGCAAATATTTAAAGTGGTAGGAAAGCAATCACATAGATACATTTTGAAACTCATTTTTGTTGTCACATAAAGAAGACTGCACAACTTTTTTCTTCCTGCTCACTCTTAGAAAAAGTGAGAAAAAAAGTCAAAATCTACTCTTGAATTTTTTGCAGTAAACCATCTTGTCCTTTTATATACGTAGAAATAATTCAAAAAGCTAAAATTCATAAACTCATTAACAAAATCAAGTCACCTTAAAAACAAGCAAAAATCCATCAACATATCTCACCAAATTACTTTTTTTTCCCAGTTGGCTATCCTGCAAACACATCCTGTAATATGAAAATCAATTATAGTTTTCTTGATTGAATGCATGAATATCAAGCTGCAGCCTTTACTGAGAGCTCAGAGGTCACGAAGTCCACTATGAGGAAGTTATATCAAATGGACAGGAAGGCAAAGCAGCATTCATTGTCACAAAATTACCAATCTGATAAACATTTGTCAGAGAGAATACTCCTCACAGCGAATGATCTTCTCAATTTGTAATTTCAGCTTTCTTAGGTCAAAAGCTAACATGATTCTTTTTCCAAAATTTCAGTTCCTATAGTCATCACAAAATTTTGTTGAAATTATTTAGTTTTTGGATCCTGCTTGATGGTGGGTAGGATCAAGAGACCTGATATTTCCTTGATAAATGAAAACAACAGTTTTAGGGTTTTTTATCATGCTGGTAGTACAAAAACCTAAATTTATTTGCAGATACAAAACTTAATATGACATTGTGTCTTAGGAACACCATTTCCTAATGCTTTGATGGTTTTCTTTAAATTTAATTTTAATCTTACGTAATTCTTAATTATTACATAGAGCTTTACATAAATCTACAATTACATAAATCTATGCAATTGTTTTTCTCTGTAGTTATATGTGGCTCAGGACCTGTCTTTCCCCCTCCTGCCATCTTTTTGAGGCTATGTCTGCATCATGACAGCAGGGATTTTTGAGCTTTCCTGTGGTAACTGCAAAAGTGGTAGCCTGGAGTAGTAGCAAGGTGATGGGATTTGTAAGGCAACATTTATTTGGTTCGGCATAGGGCCATGCAAACAAGGCTTTTTCAACTTTCACGACTGAGCTGTCTGTCTTCACTGACACTGTGGTGGGTCATGATTTGGGACTCTCTGCACAAGGTACTGTTCCCTAATGCACACTTGGCAGTAGCCATTCCTGTTAGGTAAGAAGATTAGATGATATGTAGATTTGTATGTAAATTCAGCTGATAGCAATGGGCTCAAAAATGTCCAGATACTTAATATTTGATTAAGTATTGTTTAATAATTAACTAATGTTTTAATAATTGATCAGTGGAGATGATCTCAGCAAAAAGAATAATATGTGAACAACAGTGCAAAGTGGGCAATGTTCCTTGATGGTAGTCAGTGTTGGGGCCTATGACAGTGCTTGAATGTGTGCTTATTCCCTTTATTTGTTTTCTTTCGTTTCTTAAAAGGCTTTCTATGAATACGAAATAAGCTTCCTTCATATCAATCAGAAAACGTTTTTAAAAATGAGTTCATGACAGAGCTCAGATTTCCTCAGAAGCTGAACTATTTTGACTTCAGAGATACTAGTGATGACGCCTGAAATTCAAACACTGCATTAAAATATTGTGGAGTCTCCCACCTTTGCTAGGTTTTCTTCATCTCTGTTTTACACAGAAGCTTTCTCTGCTGTGATTCCAAGTCTCTTTGGAGGCAAGGCTTTGTTTCTGTAAGCTGCTATTATGGTCTGACAAGCCAAGGGAAGCTGTCAGATATTTTACTTTGATGCCATCCAGATCCAAACAGAGGAAGCTTTCAGAACAAACATATCATTATAATTTCCTTGCTGCCCTTTGTCAGTGGTTGGTACAGATGCTAGTGGAACTAAACAAACAGAATCTCATCTAGTTTTCTCTGTTTGGGGTGGTTTTGTTTGGTTTGGTTTGGTGGGGGTGTTTTTTTGTTTGTTTTGGGGTTTTTTTAATTTGTTTTTTCTTTGTTTTGTTTCCTTTTCCCATAATAGGAGAGAATGAAGTATCTATTTACTGTTTTGGTCATACAATTGCTGTTGTTAGAATATTTTACATGTTGGGCCTGATGATGAGTCTTCTAAAAGTCAAATATTACTGTTTTAATTTTCTCAGACCTGCCCAAGTTTTTAGAATGTATTTGCAAATGTTGTATATTCAACTATGAGTAGTTTCTGGGCTGAAGACCAAACACATTTCTTTCCAGTTCCTCCATGCTTTCTGTTTAGTTTTTATCTTGTGTCTGTAGATGTCCAGTTGTATGGTGAATCCAGATTTTACAAGGAATTATATTTAGGGTCTTATGATATTTTAATATACACATATAGTTCAATATATCTTTGCTACTTAACAGGTCCCGTTACATTTTAATTCTTTCCCCAAAGCTCTTAGTAAAAATAAAATGAACAGAAACAACAGTCATCACTGATAACTTTTCAAATTATGGTCAAATAAATTTTTGAAATCAAAACAATGCCATTTGTCATTTTTCATCCCACTGCTTTGGCTCTTAGGTGTTATGGCCTGCTTTTCTAAAATATACATCTGGACTAGTCTGCCGGTTTGGACACAAATCCAGGAGGAAACAACCCAAAAGGGATGTGTCTCTCTCTCCTGCCTGCCAGGCGAGCAGGTCCCGGCAGCCCCTCCTCCATGCATTCGGGAAAATAATTTCTTGCATGAAAGTGAAAAAAACCCTATTTATTTAAAAAATAGAGTCCCCGTAGGCACGGGGCAGAAAAGGACATTGAAACCCCCTCCCCTATCCCCTAAAGGAGGCTGGTGGATTTTAGAGTTCTTTCTGTAGGTAAAACCTGCAGTCCTACGCTGGGCCAGGCTGGGCCAGGCAGGGTCCAACGATCCCCCTTTGAGGGTCTTGCCGAGCAGGTCCTGGAGATGGTAGCTGGTCTTGGATGAAGAAGCAAGCCGAAAACAGTCCAAAAAGGAACAGAAGCTGTAGAGGTAGATTGCAGTCCCTTCTCTGCTGAAAGCCGGAGAAGCTAGAGGAAAAACTCTTCTCTTTGCCCTTCTAACTGGCAGAAAAATGTAAGCCTTCTAACTGCAAGGTCAAGCTAGCCACTTTGAAGAGTTCCCTCAGGTTCTCACTCCCCGTTTGCAATTTAAAGGTGCACTAGAGATCAAGCAGGCAATGGGGAATACAGCATTGTCATCGAATCACCCCAAGACATTCCACTCCTTATTCCATATCACCAGCTTGATGCTTAAACTAATATATTCTAACTCTATATTCTAACTCTAAACACACACATATATACATATATACAAATAGTGGCAGTGACATTCAGCAAGTAATGGTATATAGGCAAGTCCAAACTTACACACAGTTCTTACCCAAAATCAAATCTCCCTGGGGTACACAATGTGTTACTCCATCCTTCTGCATTACCCACCATGTACAACCTGGTCCCTGGACAAAGAAAACCCCATGGATAGGTTTTTCTTCACTTGAGGCAGAATTAATCCAAACTGTCTTCCCTAACAGACTTCCCTTCCCTAAGATGTACTGCTGGGACCTTGTCTCCATCTACTGTATGCAGAGGTTCAGACTTGGCAGGACCTGCTCGGTTGGTGGAACCTCGGGTGTTGACTAACCAGGTGGCTTTTGCTAAATGCTGTTCCCAATTTTTTAAAGTTCCCCCACCTGGTGCCTTCAAGGTGGTTTTTAACAATCCATTGTACCGTTCCACTTTGCCTGCAGCTAGTGCATGATAAGGGATACGGTACACCCACTCAATGCCATGTTCCCTAGCCCAGGTGTTTATAATCTTAAAAAAAACCCAAAAAAACCCAAATAAACAGAAACACACAAAAAGCAGGTTGAAAGAATGTTACTTTTTGTAGATTTGTCATTAAATGCAGTTTGATGTTTGCTTCTGCAGTCTCCATTCAGTGTATATTTGCATCCCATTTTAGGTACTCTAGTAATTTATGGGTTCCAATAAAAAACATCCTACAGAATGATGTCAATAGAAAGTTCATATTGTGCTTGCACCCGAAGAGGCTTATGCAGCCAGTATAAAAAATATGACATCCAGTATTTCTGAATTTTGAGTGCTTCCCATGCAGCCTGAGTTAGAGCAATCCAAGCGTTGCATCATGAGCTGACATAAACCCATAGGAATCTTCCCCATTTGTCTTTTCCCCACAGAATGGAAAATCTCTGTTAAAGAAGAAGTACTGTGCAAAGAGTCTAATGGCCTGCTCTACACCTGATAATAAGCCTCCCCAGAGAGAGAGAGGTTACTACTGCTTCTATCACACTGGAAGGGATGGTGAAGGAATGTCTGCTCTAGCAGAATCCCTCTGAGTCACTCAGAGCATGCCACTGCTGCTTCTGCCTCCTGGAAGGCAGAACTTAAGGGAGTTGTGGCACTTACAAAACACCTGTCTGTTCCTGAAGCTGGGAGCCAGTTCTGATGTAAATAATATCCTCTGGTATAAATATAGTTCAACTTACTAAATATGATCAGAAAAATCTCCATCATATACTATAAGGATAATGCCTTAGGCTTAGAGCACAGGCTTTTATCATACAAGATACATGACTGGCTACATTAGTTGACATCCAGATACTGTTGCAAGAGGAAAGGATTCTGCTTAAGCCACAGGCATTGAGCTGATTCTTTCACGGCATTGTTCCATACCTCCTGGCTCTTCCTAGGATGACATGCTGCTGCAGCTATATTAGTTGGCAAGATAGTCCTGTCTAAAGTGAGTATCCTTCTTTATTATTTTCATACCAGCCAGAATGTTTGAGATAAGTGCAGATTGGAGAATGGCTATAACACATTTCAACCATTCACATCACAAAGCCAAGCAGATCACGTTTAGGTGAAAAAAAAAAATCCCATTTGGTTTTGGCTGAAATAGAGTTAATTTTCTTCTTAGTACCTGGTGCTGTGGTTTTGATTTGGTATGAGAATAATGTTGAGAACACACTGATGTTGTGTTTGTTAATAAGTAGTGCTCATACTAAACCAAGGATTTTTCCGTGCCACATGCTGTCAGTGAAGAAGTGCACAAGAAGCTGAGAGGGGGTATGGCCAGGACAGCTGATCCAAATTAGCCAAAGGGGTATTCCACACTACTGAATGTCATGCTCAGTGTGTAAAATGGGGTAGATGACCAAGAGCTATTGATTGCTGCTCAGGGACAGGCTGGGCATCAGTCAGTGGGTGGTAAGCAACAGTATTGTGCATCACTTGTTTTTGGTTTTGTTTTTTTTAACTTGAGTTTTATTTGTCTCTCTCTTTTTGTTATATCAATTTTAATTTCAGCTATTTCTGGTAGTAGAAGTAGTATTGATATTATATCTTACTTTATTTTAGTTATTAAAATGTTCTTATCTCAAACCCTGGATTTTACCTTTCTCAGATTCTGCTCCCCATTCCACCAGTGAATGAATGCATGTCTGTATGGTAGGTACTTAATTGCCAGTTGGAGTTAAACCATGACATAGGGAAACTCCTTATTGTATCAAATCAAATAGATACACTGAATTTCTCACAAGAAGTCTTTAGACAGTATTTTTATGACCGAAAGGGTTTCTTCCTAACCAAAGGAGTTGTCTCTAGCTTCAATTAAGATCTAAGCACTATCACAATGGAATATCTTGTTTGCCCTTAAACAACTGTCTTGACAAAGGTTTTCACTAGGTCATTATTTTAGAGATAGCGATGAAGAATCATTTGTCTCCTGGTAGAAAAACTGGCATGAAAAAATGCCTTAAGATCCCATTTATGATAGTTTTTTAATACTTCAGGGTAAATAAAAGAGTAAGATTAAAAGTCTTGCAATATAACAGTTCCAAATGATCGACAGCAAGGGAATGCAAAAGGTTTACACTATCCTTTAGCCTACAGTTTACTATCAGTGAATATTTCTAATCTGTGATATGAGCCAAAGTCCCTCATTAGAGAGCTGAAGACATGTAGTTTGCCTTTGTGAAAGACATCAGCAACTTAACTGGGAAAGAGCTCAGACTCTGAAACTGTAGTGTATAAAGGGAAAAAAAAAGTGAAAAACATCCAGAAAAACAAAATCTGCGTTCTATATGTTTATCTAATGTTTATGCATATTCCAAAAATATTTAGAGTAGGAAAAACTGTGACTGCCATGTCCTGCAAGATACAATTAAACAAAAGAAGATACCTGCAAAATGGAAAGATATACCTAGCTGCAGACAGCTGCAGCAGGAGAAATCATTTCAGCTGCCAGTGACTGATGCAAAAAAATTGGAGCTTGCAAGTTAACTTAAACGTCAACATTTCATATCTTTCTCTGCCACCTCATTTAAAAAAAACAAAAAAACAAAAAATCAAAAAAACCAAAAAAAAAAACCCAAAAAAACACAAACAGGTATTTTACCAGATGGGTGCAATCACTTGGTTTTGCCTTATTGTTGGGAAGATGGATATTGAGATTTGTAGTAACTCCTTCTCTCAAATTACTTCAAATCACATATTCCTTAGAGTGTGGAGAGACTCTATGAAATGCACAGATCCCAGACAATGCTGTCAGCTAATTCTGGGAAGCAGCCAAATCTTTGACATTGGTTCTACATTAGTAGAACTCTGCGCTGTGTTGAACATATGCTTCTCAACAGGCAGTATAGTACTGTTTACAGCAAAGACATGGTGCAATTATTTGCAAAACTTTATTTTGCCCAGAAGAAAACATATGATCATTCTGTTGTTATCCAGAAGAATTCTGAAGGTTCCAGTACTTTAAAAATCAAGCTATTTAACTGCCCTAGTACAGGGCAGCATAGTACAGATTTAGAATCTTAATTTTAGGTACACATTAAAGCCTCCTGGCTTCCTTTATTTATCTCATTTACTGAAGGTTTTCAAATGCTTTCTAGAAACTAGGATCCAAAGTTTCTGAAGGAACTTACCAACATATTGTAAGGTCTAAGTAACTCAAAACCAATGAAGCCATTTAAAATATACTAAGTACACAGAAGTAAAATCTATGTGAAATTTATGGTTTAATCTATAAAGTAGGTTTAATTCACCTTAACAAGCCAAATACTGACAATTCTAACTGGCTGCAGTTATGAAATCCATATTCCCAAAGCAGACACCTGACTCCTTAGACATTACATAACATTAATATGACTTTTCTCCTCTGCAATCTCTGTCAAAGAGTTTTGTTGTTGTTATTGTTGTTGTTGTTGTTGTTGCAGGTTTGCTTTTGTTTGCTTTCTTGCTTGTAATTGTTTCTTAATAATCCCATTACAACCTATGATAGCTGTACCTGCCTTAGAAACAACTGCAGATATTAAAATACATCACAACACATAGCCTGCTGTGCACAACCTCTGTGGAGAAGGATTTGGCTTAAATGAGTTCTTTCTTTTCTTGATGATAGAAGTGCCTCACTTTGTGTTGTGTTTGAGGATGTGATGTGTCACTAAGGATTTAGAAACCTCGTTTGGATTCTGGAATCTTGACTTCTTTAGCAAGAAGTAGAGAGTTCATCTTTCTTTCAAAATATCATGGTGAGAAGTCTCTTTAGAGGATAAAACCACTCATTCAGAATGTTGTAAACACTAACTGTAGTTGTTTCCTTTGTCTAAACAGATATAAATCTGTAGTTGTACCCTCTAGGAAGAGTATCTAATCAGTAAAGAATGGAGCTCTCAAGCCTTTTTTGTTCAAGGTACATGGGGAAATTTTAAGAAGAGGTAAAAGAATACCTAATTTAATAGTTGAGAATTTTACACTTGAATAGAGAAACCTGTTTTGCTTCCTACTCCAATGACTGTTATAGAGAGGATTCTCAGTTACAAATATTTCATGCTTTTCTACAGATAGGAACCAGAATCTTGCACCAGCTGCTCTTGATTTTCTGTCTCCTTCCAATGCCCGGTACTAGGGCAATTAACTAAAGCTCCTTCTTTATCTTTCGATTCCAACTCACCACCCATACCTATGCTCCTGCCCACAAAATGAGTGAAAGCTTCTAGGCTTTTCATGATAGGCAATGGAGAAGCAGAAACTGACTGTCTGAGGGTTTCAGGACCTCTTGCATGAATACACACACTGAATACACGAATTTGTCTATCGAAGGGAAATGCACATTACAAAGCTGTTTCTTCCTTAACAGCAAGCTAGGTCATGGCTTCATCTATTCTAGTTACTGGAAGTTACCAATAAGAGCATATCATCTTCTACATCTAGAAAAAAAGCCGAGCCCTGAAGTTTAAATTGCTGAGAGCTTAATTTGACATCTGGCCAAGGAAACACTTTCTTATCCTGAAACATGAGAACACTACATCAGAAAAATCTTACTTTAAAGGCCTTATATCAAGCCCAAGAGGGTGGCTATCCCCATTCAAGCCAGTATATCCTGCCCAAATCCCCGCTGAGTGGTTACAGAAAGTGATTTCAATCAGTCAATCAACTTGACTGCAAATTGATAAATATTCATAGAAAAAGGCTCAGCAGCAGCAACCCAAATGCCATTATCACAATCTTGCTATGCTGACCTATGGAAAGTGACCGTGCAGCTTGTATAAAAAGAAACGCCAAACATCTGTGCATTTTTTCCTTCTTTCCCTCCTTTTTTTTTTTTTTAAATTGTAGTTTTGAATTAGAAGTCACATTCTCCACTGGTTCTCCAGTGCTGGTGCACATTCATTTCTGTACATGTAGACACACTGATTGTTACTGGGACAATGCTGATTTCATGTTTTAGAAGTCTAAATGCTTGAAATTTTCCAGACATCTGCAAGTTTCTCAAAGTCCCTTAAAATACCTAATGTGTTAAAGTGTGAAAATATATTGTCTCCTCAGTCCTCTATGTGCATATAAGAGATCAAGCAATATATAAGGCAAGATGTCTAGATCATGAGAGCACTCAGGTATGGGATTAGATATTGAGTTACTCATCACATTCAAAAATGAGACAATTCTACATATTCAGGATTTTTGTTACTTCAGAAATCTCCATACAAAAGCATAAACTTTGTTTTCTGAAAGAGTCAGGGTTAGGAGAGTGTTGAACAAGGATTAAAATAATGAAAATCCGGAGTCAAGAGAAATGGGACCTTAAGTCCCATCTTATGTTCTTTGAGTTCTTTCATCTTCACACAAAGCAACACCTAAGTTTATTGCAACTTTAGAAGGTGTTGATATTTTAATCTAATTTCCATTACATTTTCTCATCTATCTCTAGAATATTCATTTAAAGCTTTTCTTCTCCTATGCAGTATAGAATAATGATCACATTAATTAGAAGTGAAAAAATAATTGACTAGTTCTGTTTTGTTCTTATCTTTCCATTTAAACCTTTCTCTCTAGTATCTCTGTACAAAACACACATTGATTCAATATGCCTTATTTTATTAACCTCTGGTTTTAGTAAGATATCAATAAATTAACAGTTGGGAAACTCTAGAGAACCTTCCATCTTTATCAATTTCAGAATAGTTTCAGCAGGTTCTAGACCTTGAAGAACTGCTGATTACTAGAATCATATTAACTCATAAAGCTGTAGTGGCTGAGCTACTTGCCCATGTGTAATTCTAAAATTAAAAAATAAATTAGCTTCCAATTTCATTTCCAGATTCCCAGGCCATTTATACCTCAGGTGGCTGGGTCTGTGTATAGACTCTCTTTTTTGGAGTACCACTTCATGTAGGAACAGTTCTAGGGAAGGAACAGTAGGAACTCTTCTGGGAAGAGTTCTGTTTATGGAGAAATCCCAACAGATATTTTGAACACGATTCCACAACGTATGGCAGCCTACATATGAAGTCATCCATCCTTCAGAATTTTAGCATGTGTTGTGCCTTTCGTGCCATGCACCTTCATGCCTTATGTCAGGGAAGATATGTAAAGCTCCTAAGCTTCAAGGGTTTAAAACATTACCCTTGACAGGCCCACACAGTTTCATTGTGAACTGGGCAAAAAAACCAAAACCAAAACTAAAAAATCTCTTATTGAGGTAAGAGCACCACATCTAAATCCAGACCACAAGCTGTGCAATGAGATCATAGCTGTCTCCCCGAGGCAGATACAGCTGTCGGCTGAGGAATGAGAACAGGAATTTCTGTGTACCACTGGGTATTGAAGACCAGGAATCTCCCTCTGGGGTGATAGTTTAGCAGTACTAATGTAGTTTGCTATTGCTAGACATGTTCCAATTCCTAGCGGAATTGTGTTGATCTCTTTGTGGGATTATATCTTACAAAATTATTTTCTTTAATTATTTTCTTTTCATTAAATTAAATAGTACCAAAAAAGTCATATTGGCCACTTTTTTGTTGAGTTTTTTTTTGATATTTAGGGGTGAGGGATGAGGATTCAGATAAAAGTGAATTATGAGATAATAAAAGTAAGTATTTCAGTCAGCTTTCATTCTATTTCTTCGACATTGTGATTTCTTATAATTGGGAGCAATTTTGCCTGACCCGAAGGACAGTGGAAGTGGCATATTAGGAATAAAGAAAAATATGTTATGTCCATGCTGGATTGCATATGGGCAGAAGAAAACTTTGTAAGAGTGAATTATTACATTTAATCAGGAGACATTTGTATTTAAAGTCACTTTGTGTTTCTTAGCTTAAAAAGATTTGAAAAGACTGTTTTGTGACAAACGTGCCTTTATTTATCCATACAGAAGCTGCAGAAACAAAAAAAAACCGACAAACCTTCTTACTAATACACCGAAATTGAGAACTTTGAAGAACATAGCTCAATGTCCTGTAAATTAGCTTTCCTAATACTACGTTTCATCATTTTCTTTCCCTTGGTACCCTTCCAAACATTCTATTAGAAAAATTCATTTTTTCAATGAAATTGAAATTTTTATCCAAATTTATTCTCTAAAGGCTCTTAAAATTTTGAGGTTTTTTAATTTTTTTTTTTCCCATTAGTCTCAGAAGTCAATTTCGTCAGAAATTTTGGTCAGTGATGCTGAGTAGATGAGATTCATCATTCAGTTTTCCCTTTTCTCTAGGAAAAGGAGAATACCCCTTCAGTGTATGGATCACTTCCTGTGGTGTTTTCAGCTCACTTGCTAGAGTGCTCAACAATTTTATCTGTCAGCAAATGTATACATATGGCTGTAATATATTTGCTGTATTAACAATGTTTCTATAAGCAATAAGCTGCTCCCATTTGGCAGTTTCAGTCTACTTTGTTATTGTATCTTCTTAAACTTGAATTGTGTATTAAAATCTAAAGGAGAACAAATAAGTGTGGAAAACGATCACAACTAATGGCTTTTTTTTTTTGCATATTTATTCCATCTTCCCTCTTGCACGATAAAACTCGTGTAGTGCGTGACTGAAAATAAGGCAAGTAAAAACTTATTTTCTCTCTATTCTTTTGTATTCTCTCTATTCTACCATTGGGTTTAGGGCAAAACTCTCAATATGATATGTGAATGCTTATATTTTCTAACACTACAGCAGCTTTTTTCTCTTCTCCCTCCAACCTGAGGAAACTCTTTCATAGAAAGTTCTGAAAATTCTTTCCAAGTGTGTTTTACTTTTTTTTCAAGGAAGTCACACACCCCTCTTTCTTATTTAATGCATAATTTTTCTCTGGGCATTATTGTATTTACTTTTTCCACTCATCCAAACTGAGGCAAGCAACTAAAAATGCAAAATCTAAAGCAAACAAAAAAAAAAAAAGAAAAGAAAACTAGGCAGAAATGCCCTAGGTCACATGGAAGAACAATAGTTCTTAAGAGATGATTCATTGACATTTACTCTTGAAATGAAGGCTTACAATTTTAAGGGGGAAAAAAACCTAAGTCAATCTATTTATTAGGAAAATGCATTCTATTAAAATACCAAATATATGCTCAAAATAAGCAACTAAAAAAAAAAGAAACTTATTCGAACTCTATGTGATTCTTTAAAAATATGCTGATGTCTTAGGCTTTATACTTTCAGTATTTTAAAACCTGTTTGCAAAATTCAGCCAACTGGCATTTGTTCAGAGCATGTTAATTATGTCTATTGACATTTAGATGGGAGACTATGAGAGTAAAACTCTGCACTGCTCTTTGTGCACCATCTTTTATTTTTAACTAGTTGCTTGAGTGTTACTGAAGAGGACAGTCTGTCACAGATTAGTACTGTTCAGTAAGTAATGTATCTCAGCCTCACATTTTTTGAATGAAATATAAATAATACATCAAAAAATCCTTTTTTTGTCACTGTTTAGGCTTCTGATCCTTCCTAGACAAAGACCAATATTAAAGAACATTTCACTTGGCTGTGGTGACATTAAAGATTAAAATAAAGATTAAAATAAAAAAGAGAGAATACACAAGATGGGGAAGGGGGATTTAAAAAAAGAAATAAAAACCAGAAAACTTGAAAAACAATACTCCTACTAGCATACTGAGCACCGTTCAAAAGAACCAGCTGATCCTTCCATCTGCCAGATGGGTCGAATCAACTACACTTCAATTATCAGATGGAGTTCTCTGAGGAACCTAGTAACTACAAAAAACATTTTTGCTTGTTTCTGCTTCATTTTCTAGGAGCGTAAGCTGTGCCTAAAATAAGTTTGAAAGCTGCTTCATTAGACAGAATTGCAAGGTGGAACAGAAACATATTTTCAGTATTTTAAGATTATTCATGTTTAACAAATAAAATTTTAAAAATATACAAAATATGTATGATATTCACCTTTTTTTTTCCTCCTTCTTCCACCAAATTCACAAAAGCTTCATCAAACCTTTAGTAGTGCTTTGTAGTATTAAAGGCACTGTTAGTGAGCCATCATTAAAGAACCATTCCTACCTGGAGCATTCTATTTAAAGTTTATTTAATTATTTGTGTCTGCCAGAAAGTCCCAGTGACTAGAAAGTGGAAGCAAAATCCAGATGAAGTAAAAAGAATAATTGGTTAAGATTCACAAAGTATTAAGCATATTTTAGGAAGTTAAAATAGATCAGTAAAACAGAAAATCGCCATGTGTCAGCATTGATCTAGTATTTCTTGGGAACCTTTTAACAGTGGAATATTCATAGGCTTTGCATTCTTTGGATCTTTTTCTCCTTACAGCATGTAAGTATGAATAAAAAGAAACAGAAGTACTGAAAATCAGAGCCAGCTTCAGCATGGTGTTCTGTCCAAAGTTCTTTGGAGCAACGAGTAAAGAGAAATGAGAGTAGAAAAGAAAATCTGTTCTATTTAGAAATCCAGGGTAAGACTTCAAAGGCTGTGTGGGTTTGCATAGATTCTCTTAAATTGTAGCTTTATAGTGAGGAAGTAAAGTGTATTTTGAAGAGTGGACTGAGAAAATTCAGTGGATATCAGCAGAGACTAAATAGGCCCAAACATCTGCATGTATAAGGTTAGCACCTTTTATGCATGAAATAGTCCAACCCACTCTAAATTAATTTTTGTAATCTGTGGTATATGTCATAAATATATAGGTAGTAGACCTCATGAGTTATACTGAAGGTTAAATAATTAAAGATCTTTAAAAATCACAAAACAACAAATGAGAAAGGATTCAATATTAATATCACAACCTAAGATGAAGAGTCAAGAGAATTTGGGATTTTTCTTATAAAATGTTCTTCTGCTACTGGAATTTCATTGTTGGGGATTCTTTAAAATCTTTTTTTGTGTTTTTAAAGGAAAGACAAAATTGTAATACTTTAATTCAAGATCAACCTGACAATTAATATGTTAGTAATTAAACAAAGGAGTAAAGATGCTCAATTATGGTTTCATACTTGTCAGTACTTTTGTAGCAGAGTTTTAAACTGAATATTTCTTTCTTGCTATTACTGGACAGCAGCAGATGAGAATGCAAATATTTTTAAGAGCTGGAAAAATCAACCTGTAACAAAACCTTGATAGTATTTTGGCAGAATATGAAAAGAAAATATTAATAAAGAGTAGGAAAGCCAGGGAAAAGGAAAAATCCGGGATTAAGGATGTCTTTTTTTGGTGTTAAACAGTCTGAATTTCATCATAACAATGTATCTATGGTGATATATACCATCCATGACTCATTCCTGAATATGAGCCTAAAAATGAGTTAGCACAGATTCTTATGGTTTTTTATTCTGTTTTTCTTCTTCTTCCTGTTCCCAGATTCCAATTGATAGGACGTAGTTTTCAAAGAACCTACAGGATAAAACTTCCTGTTCCAGAAAATAGACCCCTAGAACCTCCTTATTCTGCATAAGAAATGTCTCAAATTGCTCTGCAAAAGACAGTCATTTATGTTAAGAAAACTAAGCTTACATATAAATTTTCTTTTCCTCTCAAAAGGAATTTTTTGGCAATGATGTAATAACAAACCCTTTAATGATATAAATTCAGACAAAGAATGAAAAATATAGTTTTGCTTAACATATGTATTATTCTCACACAAATTATTCTCAAAGTAAGAAGAGTTTTGCTTGACACTGCCTTTTATTAACTCAGAAAAAAATTAAACCAAAGCATTTTGTGTTGAAATGCAAGTAGAAATACAAGTGGAAAATTATCTCACACAACGCAAGAAGATACTCCAGCAGATCTAGAGAAAACATAATAATATTGTATTTTTCTCATGCTCAGAAAAAAGGTTGAACCAGAAAACTCTCTTATGAGATGCACCGTGGTGAAAAGGTCAGTGTTTCCTTCCAAGTGAATCAGAAACAGCCACTTAAAATTTTTAGTAAAAAATATTCAATGTGGTTGGCATTTCCCTTCATTCTGTAAGTGCAAACTGTAAGGAAAAGTGTTTTGTTAACTAATGTAAAGCCATGTGTAATTGTCTTGCAATGTTTTTTATGGAGTAGATCATCCCACTTTCTGGAAGAACGGTACAAAACTACATAGAGGAATCACCACTTAGGTCCAATTAAGTCTTAGCAGAAGATGAGTTTTTTGACAGAAAAGAAATATTTTACAAAAAGGGGCAGTACTACTACCGTGTTAAATCCACATTTTTGAAATAGCAAGCAACAAAACAACAGCATCAACAAAGGAAGATTTGAGGAAAATAAATAAATATTAATGTACTGTTTGAAAAATACTTCACCCTCAGAACCTTCAAAGAATTGTTTTTCTGCAATGACATTTCATAGTATATTGTCTTGTGGCTAATTATGACATTCATTTAGCCTAAGACTACAAATCTTTTTCTGTAAAATGTTTAGATTCCCACGAGAATTCTGAACTCTGGATATGCTTTGGCTTTACTTTGTTAAGTTTTAATTAAATAACTGAAAAAGAGAATTTGTTCTCTTTCCTATTATTTCATATTTGTCCTCATCCCCATGCACTTACACTTGTTCTAATCACAAAGTTATTTAGAAATATTCTCCTTCAACTAATGATCATTATCATCTCAATTTAATAGACATTTGTTTCTGTGCCATGATATGTTTTTAAGTGAATTACCTATGCTTAGAAGGGTCTATAGATACATTTTTTTTTAATAGTACCCAGTTTGAGGCTAATAAGCAAAATACTAACTTCCCCTTTTTTGTAGTGAGTCATAAGCAAGGTGCATCAGGGAGAAATACACCTCAGGCCTCACAGGCAGTGCTTGCTCACAGTAATGTCCCCAGAGCAGACAATGCCAACATTTTTCTCATTCTCATAGCACCTTTTTCCAATAATATGACCTAGGAGAGTGATCCAATTTGGCTATTACATTCATCATTTCCAGAAGCAAAAAAGGACAGTTTAGACAAGCAGGCTCTGCTTATGTATCAGTTTAGGATATGCGCACACATACACAACTTAGGAAGAAATAAGTTTTCACAACTTGAAGAAAACATCAAACTTCACAATAAATTTTCATGTGACTGGGAAGTTTCAAGCCTCTGGATTCCTAAACCATGAAATCTGGGTTGTCCCAGTAATGATCCCTGGGTACAGATACAAATAAATAAATATGCACTAGCACTGGAAAACCAATGGAGAACATGGCTTCTGATTCAAAACTGCAATAAAACGGAGGGAAATTGAAGTGCATAGGAGACAAAATTGTACAGACAGTTTCAGAGGAACCAATCTGATTTTTATTTATGCCTCAACATATGTTATACATGAGGTGAAAGATTCCTATAACGACTGTATATGTGCTGGCAACCGTGTCCCGGAGAGGCTTTGCCTGGCAGCCAGTCAGGGCAGAGAAAGCTTCCATGATTGGAATGCGAGCGACCCCTCCCCACTTGCCAGAGGGGCAAATGCCCGGGTGCCTGCAAGGAGTGCCCGCCAAAAATGCCCGCGAAGTCAAGCTGTGGGATGAGCCTTAGCACATTAAAAAAAGCAACTAACTGTGACACAACAGGAGCGATTTGGCTTTGGGCTGCTTGGAGGGATCAGGGGCTTGCTCAGAGTGATGCCTTGTAGAGGCTGACCTGGAGCAGAGGCTGGGCAGAGTGAAAGGATAAAGGGTAGGTATTTATTGAAAGGCCTTCACAGGGTACACCTTGGGCAGTGCAGGAGATGGACAACAGTCCACGTTGTCCAACCCAAGATGGACAACAGTCACACGTTTTTCGGACAGATATAAGTTTTGTCCATTTGCATATCAGAGGTTAATTGTCCAATTACAGCTTCAGGCAGTGGAGTCCCATTCTCCCAGTTTGATCCCCCCAACTCACTTTTGTTTACATTTCTCGGGGCCTGAGACAGTGAGGTGTCCTTGATTCTCAGGCCTGGAGAGGAATTGTTGTGTCTGACCAAAATGGGAAAAGCAGTTGCTAACACTCTACATAGAGCACAGAGTTATACACTAAAGAACTGCAGGATTACAAACATATGAAAGCATAAAAGCTAAAATCCTACGGCATCAGGAGGGTCAGCTTGGCCCTTCTTCCCCCGCGCTCGCCTTTTCCTCCCGGTGGTCCTGCTTCCCTGCCTGCACCTGCTTTGCCCTGCTTCGCCGTTTCCATGGACCAGCTCATCACTGGGACGAGCTGGTGCTCCGGTGCCTCCCCGATGGAGCGGGCACCGCTGCAGCCAGCCGCCCCCACCGTGTTTCCAGGGCACAGCCGCAGCCGCCGCCAGCCTGCACCCAGCCGAGCCCGCAGCCGCCGCCCGCAGCCGCCGCCCGCAGCCATCGCCGGGGGCACGCTGCGGCCGCCCCTTGGAAATCACGCCCAGCCCGCCGCGGGAGCTACGCAGGGGCACTGCGGTTAGCAGCACACGCGCTCCGTCTGACAAACCGACGCTGACAAAGCTCCGGGGCTCTTGTGGTAACGCTGTGCTGTCCTCTGTTTCTTTCTCCCTCTCTCTTTTCCCCCTCTCTGCCCCTTTTCCTATCCCTTTAGTAGGAACACTTACCCTTTTTTATCAATAAACAGTTTTCTCAGATATAATATTGCCGCGTTTGCACTTTATTTTCGTCTGAGAAATCTATCAAAAAGAATCCTTCCCGACTCCCCCTTTTATAGCATAACAGGGCACAGTTCTTGTCTAATTTTATTAAAACTAGTGTGGTACGTAGAGATCTGTCCTCTTGAATTCATGTCAGTGGGTCATCTGGTCCAGCCTCCCTTCTCAAGCAGGGTCTTCCTAGAGCACATGGCGCAGAATTGCATCCAGATGGTCCTTGAACATCTCCAGTGAGGTAGACTCCACATGCTCTTGGACAACCTGTTGGGTACCCACAGAGTAAAGAAGTTCTTCCTCATGTTCAGATGGAATTTTGTGGAACTTCCTGTGCTGTTTCTTCTGTTTCCTCTTGCCCTGTTGACTGGCAGCACGAAGAAGATCCTGGATCCTTCCTCTTGGTGAACCCTCCTTTAGATACTTACGTGCATACTCAGACAGATAGATATATAGGTTATGTATGTATATACGTACATAGGTTCTAGAATCTCCATCTCAGGGTTCTGGTTGAACAGAAGGAAAGCAAGGTGTGACTAGGGTTACTAGACAAAGAAAAGCATAACACTTGCAACAGCACCACCGGAGGGTAAATGATATAAAAGCCAGGTATTTGTTCTGGGCGCAACTGGTGTGTGACAGGTGTCCCGTCACCAGCTTATGACAGAAGTCTGGCCACTCTCCCAGCAGCAACCCAGACCATTTGCCCTGGAGGTCACTCCAAACATATAATATTGCTTACCTTTCTTATAAAATAATACTATCAAGAAAGGTTGGATGAAACCAATTCTTGTAAATATAAACAAGAAGCGCTTCAGAAAAAATCACAGCTACATACGGAGAAAAACAGATTTTGGTTTTAGAAAATCAGTAGAACAGCATTTTAAAAAGCAATCAAGGAAAGTAATTCCTTTTATGTGTTTGAACAAAGATGAGGATAAAAAATAAAAATTTTATGTTTTCTAACAGCTACTATATGAAAAAGCAGTACACCCTGAGCAGAAATAGGCAATAATGGATTTTTTTAAATGAACAGCTAAAGCACTGTAACAGCTAACACAGCCAGTCTTTCCCTAGACATCCTGACTATAACCAAAAGTTCATTCTGAAAGTCCTGAGTCTTATTTCACTCAAAAAAATTCATAATACAAGTTAATTAGAATATGAATAATTTGATGCAATGCAATATTTGATGTCTGATCTGTCATATATATTATTAAAGGTGATGTCCATTTTAAAATATTGAAATATAAATGGCAGTAATAGTTTCTTTCCTAGGAACAAGCATGACTCAAATTCCTTTGAAAATTATAATTTGCAAAAAACTATTTTCTTCTTTGAATAGTGAAAGGGTACAGAAACTAAATTAAAAATTATCTGTTACTGCTGATCTCAATTTCTTGAAAATCAACTGTGAGATATAAATATATAATCAGTCTACTTCAAGAAATGTTGAATGACTCTCCTTTTGGAAACAAAAAGTGTCTTTCATAACAGGATTTCTTTTTCAAAATACTTGGTTCTCCAGCTCTAACATTAAAAAATGAGTCTGATTCAGTGAATATTTGAGTACAATTCAATGAAATCTGAACAGTCTTAAAGTCAAGAAATTATAAGAAAAATGTCTGCTGAAAGTATGCTACTAAATGTTGTATGTTTGCACTTGAAATGAAAATAAATATACTGCTAAAGTACTAGTGGTGCATGTTACTACATATTTGCACATACATTTGAAATTTCATACATATATTTGAAAAGTAAAAAAAAATTAAATTAAAAATAACAACAGTCAGGTTTTTCATAGTAGTCATGTTTAGAAACTAATTAAGAATAACAGAGGCCACATAGCTGTAAGGCACAGACGGTAAGATACTATAATAAGACACATTAAATATGGTAGTGGGAGAATGTGTTGAAAAAAATTAAGTTTACTTTCCAACTACATTTGCTTAACAGAATTTAAGGATATGATGAATAGCAAAGGTCACAGACACCATCAAGAATCTCTGATTCACCAATTATTTGTGGAAATTCCCATTTCAGGATAAAAATATGAACACAAATATTTACTCAAGACAGAAAAATGGGTAAGATTTATACTTAACAGGAAATTATTCTCGAGAGGAAAATTAATGTCCTGGCTAAAGAATGTTGGATCTCAAATTGCTGTTTTCTCGTTCCAAACTTATGGAGTCATCTGGGAACTGAATTTCCATTCCATGATTGTAAGAGAATGTTAAACTTATAGAGTTATCTGGGAACTGAATTTCCATTCCATGATTGTAAGAGAATGTTAAACTTATAGAGTTATCTGGGAACTGAATTTCCATTCCATGATTGTAAGAGAATGTTAAACAACAATAACATATGACTATAAAACTAGTTCTCATTCAGTTACTTTCAGAAACTTCATATGTGAGTCTTTAAGTAGGAAATTACTCCAAAGCAAAAAGCATAAGTATAACCTTTTTTTTTTTCCCATAAACCCAAACTCTCTCATACTGTTTGGAACTGCTGGTGTAAGATCACCACTTTCAGCAATAAAAAGATTTCAGCTTCATTCCATAGCTACCAGGGCTTCGAGTGTTGAGACACACTGTCCATGCCACTGCCTTAGAGGTAAGATTTCAGACTTAACTGGGCTTCTACTCAAACCAATTTATTTTCTTCAGCGTTGTTGCCAGTTTTCCTGTATTTTAGAAAGCCACTGTTGACATAATTCAAACTTCCTTTTTTTTTTTTTTTCCATAAACAGAAGCAGGGAAATTTTTGTATGGAACTTAATTTGACACAAGCAAATGGAAACAGTGATAGAGCCTAAAATATGTAACAGCTGCCCTGCTACCTAAAATGATTGCAGCAAGCCATTTTTTATTCAAAAGGAAAAAATTAATATGTGATTGTTCTGAATTCAGAATAGCTATGCTATTTTATGGATTTATTTTAGCTCAGTAAATAAATATAAAAATGTAATAATATATAGCAACAATGGTATGATTCTAAAGTAGTGAAGTAAAATTGACTAAACAATTTGTGCCATCAAGATGAAGCATGCCCTGGAAAATTAATTAATGCAGTTGAAATATTCTTCTGAAAACTAATTTATTAAATAGATAAAATAGGTAATGTTAGACCAATCACCAAGAACATCCATTTTAATGTCAAATTAAAATCTATAATATTTTATAAACATAATATATTTAATAAAATATTCCATAAATAAAACACACATATGGAAAATATATATATTTGTAGCTATTAAATACACAAAGGTTTGTGTTCCTCTCTCTCAGTACACTTCAAATAGAGATACCATTGTCATCAGATTTCACACAAAAAATTCAGGGCCTTATAAGAACTTATTCACCAAAGCATTTTTCACACATGATAAAACAAAACCAGACCATCATCATCACTGCCTATATGCACAGCTCCTGCACTTCACCAATATAAGCTGCATCTCCAATTAGGATGCCTAGGGACATAGTTTTGCTGCCCATAGGTTTAGAAACATAAATATAATTATTATACCAATCCTAACCAAAAAAAAAAGACTCTTTTAGTGTTTCTAAACAGAATTACTCTCAAATTTTGCACAATAGAGGTGATGCGTAGGACTGATGCCTCTAGGGAGGTCCTGTAGCTACCAGCTTAGAGTTGGTAAAAAAATTTCTGCAGGAACTGTCAGGTTTGTTTCAAGGTGGTGTAGATCTTCTCTACATTTACCATGAGAAGGGGATGCTGAAGATATTTAAACTTTTCAGGACATCTGAGTAATAATGAAAGGAAAACAACCTTTAGGAAATTTAATAAACATACCGGATAAAACAGATGATACAAGGTTGCCATTAAGGCTAACTTACAGAGTGATTTTGTGCCTATGTCCTTGAATTTGAACTTTTGAAGCCATTGAACTTTTAAAATCAGTTTAAGTTGAAAACTGTTTTGCTTTGAGGTTTGTTTTGTTTTTTTTTTTTGTCGGGTTTTTTTCCCCACATTAAGGCCAAAATCAACCAAGCAAGTTATATATTTCTTTACAAATTCTTATCTTTCTTTTCAACAGCAACCTATTCTTTTCTGCCACTGTTCGGGGAAAGCTTTCTGACGAGTGGAAGACTGACCTCTAAACAAACTTCTCCCTTGGCCACTTGACATTTGGGATACCTGTTTTCTCAGAGCAAGCCATTCTACACAAGCTTTAGTGAGCTTCATGTGATGGAACTGCTCTAAGCAGAGGACTCCACAACTGCAAGAAAGCTCCTTCTTGAATTTTTTTTTTTTAAATTTGTCCTTGGAAGTGTGTTACTCTGAAAAGTTTCTGAGAGAGAAACTGGATCTTGATATGTTCATCCATTTACTCAGCAAATAACATCACAAAGAATATATATTTCACAACAAATTTCTTAATGCTATTTTATTCCTCTCTGTAATTTAATCAGTCATATAATACCTATAGCTAATTGCTGGTCTTAATGATTTTTATTTAATTAATACTGTCTTTGCCTAGACTAATTCTGTTTTCTTCCCTTGGGAAGCATAAAGTACCAGGAACATTATATAAAGTACAGAACTTTTTTGCAACAACTGTGAGTTCATTAGGTAGTTTTTGAGAATTTTATTCTATATTTGCCTGTGTGTTTTGGGGTTTTTTACCCTCTTAGAAGACAAATGTAAGTTGCGATTCACAGAAAGGTGGCATGATGTTAGTAGAGTGTTCAGAACAGAACAACAGCTTTGTATGGACTGTGGTACTCAGCAAATGGGCCAGACAGAGCCCCATCCATCCCACTTCAGTGTCTCCAACAGCAGTCAGTAGAGGAAAATGCTTAGGAAAATAACAGTATAAATACAGAACACAGAGCATAATTATTTTCTTAGTACAGGTTTCTTTACTTCAGCAATAGCCAAGAATTTCCTGAGCTTGCAGCTGAATTTGCACTGTTGCAATTGATAGTTATCCAAGTATGTAAAGTCCATGAATTTGCATAATACATTTTTTACCTCTGAAAGCTTGTGGAGTGAGATATCTAGGGATACAGAAGCACATGGGAAGACAGAGATTTTTTCTTTTTTCATCTTTGTTTCTAGATGCTGTATGCTTGCTTGGAAACATCAGTAATGGATTTCTAGAAGAGTTAAGACAGGTTTAGATCATACAATTTCAGAATTTATGCATATAAATAATTTTTGAACAAAAGTTATATTTAGTAAAAACTTCAAGTGTAGTGTGTAGTTTGCCAACATTGCATCTCAGATTAGTCTCAACACAAAGCCACAAGGTATATATGTAATAAACAGTTAACATTTTAATAACCGTCTATTTTCAAATGTCATGTTCTAAGGTTAAATTTAGTGTTTCAGATCTATAGGCTAACATTACTGCTTCAGGTTAGCAAGGATAGATGATTACCTTGTAATTTCTGTAATGATCTTTGTTTTTCCTGCTGGACAAGTTTACACCTGTAGCCACTGAAGAACATCTCCCATGTCCCTCTTTTCCATTTCCCTATTATTGCTCTGGCTTTTTCTTATTGAAAAGAAAGCTTCAAAGGGAGCTACAAGAGAGAGAAAGTCAATTGCTTAGGAGTTAGGCACACTCAGATCACTTAAGGCACTGATGGCAGATTCTGTGCTGCATTTTTTCCCCAAACTGAACCACAGAGAGCTTAGAATGAGATCAGTGCTAACTTTTTTTTGTTTCCTTTATTCTTTAGGATTTCCTAGAGCTCATTCAATGGTTTTAGGTCTGGAGGAGGTTTCTGTCAGTTCAAAGATAATCTCTTATGAAAATATATTTTGCTTTTATGAGGCATGCAACTACCATGCTCTTTGAAAAGATTTTGGACTACTGCAAGAAGCATTTGAGTGCATTGTGCCAGTGGCATTTAAGGTGTTCAGTTCACTGGATTTTATGCTCTTTTTATATGAAAAAGTTATTTTATGTCCAACTCAAAGTGGATTTTTCTTTTTTAGGGTTGTTTTTGTCGCCTCTGAAATAATCTGTGACCTGCGGATAGCAACATTCTAGTCAGGACTGGCTAGGATTTTGTTGATACCTGCCATGTACCTGCCTATTTTTGAAGTATTTTAAAGTCCTTAGAAGACACAATCTGTTAATAGTTTCCAATAAATGTTAGAGTATTAAAATTTTGAGTTTAGCTATTTTTATCAGCTTAAAACCATAATTTCAGTTGATAATTTAAAATAAATTTAAACTAAAATATGTTTCAAATAATACCTTTTGTAAACTGGACTAAGAAAGAAAACGAAAACAAAAAAGCAGCTAAAAATATTGAGTCAAAGCTGTATTGCATCATCATTGCAGAAAACATTTTGCTTTTTTTTTTTTTTTAATTTATATTCAGTACTCTCCCAGGAGAAGAATTCTTATGCAGTAGTGGTTTTCGGTTCAATTTTGATAGATGCAGCTTGTAAAATATGGACACATTTAGAAAACAATTTACATATTTTTTCTTTCCCTCTTTTCCCTATCATCGAGCAGCAGAAATGACAGAAATTAGAACAAAAAAATCTTAAAATGGTAGTTTCAGTTTAAGTTAAATTATTTCTGATATTTTATAGTCATGGCAGTAGTCAGTTGTTTATGTTAGCCAAAATCAGTAAATTAATATCCCAGCAGAAGTGTTTTATGTTTCATCTAATCTATGTTTTATATCTCTCTCTAGCAGTTTTGTTTGTTTGTTTGTTTTTAGGTTTTTGGGGTTTGTTTTTTTTTTTTAATATATCCAGCTTATACTTAAAAATATATGAAACTTTGTTACTTTGGTATATAGGTATCCTGTCACACCATTAGTCAGCTCCAAAGCTCTCCACCTCCACTGCTCTTGAGAGTGTTAAATACCTGGTGTGGTGGTAATTACCGAATTACCATGTATCACAATACAGCAACCATGAACAATGTGATAGCATCAGAAATTAACTGTGTCTATGATATTATTTGCCATACTAGCCTAGAAGTTTGTCTTAGGAAAAAAAAAAAAGTTAATTTACAATACTGAAAAAAAAGGACCAGTGCAAATCCAGCCCAGGATTCTATGGAGATCATGCAACATGCGTAGCAGAAGGTAAAGAGGTATTTTATGTTGCACATAAAAAAAGATTATTGACTGGATATTGAACAGGAGCTATGAAACTGGAACTATTTGCTGGTGAAGACAGGTTTGGGCTGACCTAAGCAGAGGGAGACAGAATGGAGCTAATTTAAGTCAAATCTGTCCTAAAGGCAGGTCACTGACTCTACCCGAGTACTAGTTACTGGAAAGTAGACATGAAGGAAAATGCGAGTTAAAGAAGAAGAGGGGTAAAAATATTATCTGTAGATCACCCAAGCATTGGACATTTTGCCCTCAGAGACACACAAAGCAGGTACCTGCCTGCCTGTCTGTAGACAGCTGATGTGACCAGGAAGAATTAATGCAACAGGCATGTCCACCATAGTCAAGAAGAAAATTTTATGGCTGCTGCAAAGATGTCAAATCCTGTTTAGTTTGTTGTCTTTCCATAGCATCAGGAAACAGAGAGTATGCATTCTTGGGGCAATGTGCCACTACGTTTGTTGCAACCTAAGATGACATGTGCATTTCAGGCAGAGACTTGTGTAGTAAACTAACCTGGAATTAGCTGCCAAAGGAAAAAGTTATGACAAAACACTGAGGAACTAGAAATATAGCTGAAAGGCAAGTGAAGGACAAAGATTTGACCAAGAGTTGAAGAGAAAGAATAAACCGGAATATATTTACTCTTCTGTTATTGTATACTGAACAGACAACATTAAGCAAAGCATGTCTTTATGTAGCAAATATTTATACATAAAGTTGGGTTCTGTCCTGTCAACTCGGTATCAGGTGTCCATGCCATTCATGCCAGGCCTGTGATCAGAGATAAAAAGTACAAATACAGGTAAAAGTGTGTTGGGGAGCAATTGATTCACCCACTGATAACTGATGTGAAATAGCTATGAGCAGCTATAAGCAACCAACTCATTACTTTTCTCACCAGCTTCTCGCCATAATTATGTTCTGAGATAAACTAGTGTATACAGTGTGTGATACATTGCTTCCCATTATTTAACATTTATCCTACACTGTTCCTTGTGGAACCTTTCAGATGCAGCCCAAGGAGGCAGTGGAATCACCAGCCCTGGAGGTCCTGGATGTGGCACTTAGCACCATGGTTCATGGTTGAACTCAGTGGTCTCAGAGGTCTTTTCCAGCCTAATTGGTTCTGTGATTCTCTTTTGCTGAAATTAATGAAGATATTTCAAAATATGACATTTCAAAATATCCAACCAAGTCAATGTATGCCAATTATTGTGAAGGAACCCAAAATTATTTTGGGCTTTAAATTCTCAGCTGACTTGCATTTCACAGAGTTAAAAATGTTTATATTGTGTATAATTCAAAGTAGTGTACAAATCATAAACAAAGCTAATGACTGAAAAAAAATTACTGGCATATCTTGCACAGAATAAACAACCAGAAACAGCAACATAAACTATAAATATATAGAGCTAAGAAAAAGACATAAAGAAAAAGTCAGAAAGAAATTTTCATTTCTTTTATTCATTTTACTTCATATCACATGCCAATTATTGCTATTTTATAATAGAGTGTTTAATGCTTGATAATGGACTACACAAGAAATAAACATTCTTATTTCTATATCCCTTTCCTCTTTTGTCTTAATCAAAAGTCACTTCACAGATTGTAAACTTTTTCTCATGACTTCTGTCTTTGTCCTAACAGGTAGAAATATGACTGAAGTTTACTTCTGGCTCAGCCAGGCTAAGAAAAATTTTGCGCTCTTAAATTCGCAGCAGGATCAGTAGTCAAAGCACTATATAATAACATACTATACTGGCATTTAACATAAAAACTTTCATTTTTATGGAAGAGACTTCATGGCAGATTTCCTCAATATGCATACTGGGAATTTTTCTATACTATTTCAACTAGAAGAGACAACGGGACACTTTTACATTAAAATGTACAGTACATTAGAGTTATTTATTGTCAAATTTGACTTATACCCCTACAGAGAAAAAGTCCAAGGACCATTTAGCTTTCTATAGTGTAAAAAAAGGAATCGGCTATATTTTCCAGGGCTCCAGACGTCTTTTACCCAACACTGAAAGTGTCTCAGCTGTGAAATTTTTTCTCCTAGAAGATGAGGATGAGATACTATGAGATGTTACTATAAGAAGTGTTTTTGATAGAGCTTCCTTACAAAGATTCTACTGAGAAATTCATAGGCATAGTGCGAATAGGCTATTTCAGTCTGCATCGATAGAACTAAGAAGGCCAAAACACTTCTGCTTCTTGGTTTACTTTGGCAGTCAGATATTGTTAATGATATTGACCACCAAAGTAATTAGTGTCATAAATAAAATCTGAATTTTTTTCTCCTTCTCCTTTTCAGTAAAAAACATTGGCTTTAGAACATACCATCACTGTCATTGTTACTAGGGGGAGTAGTGATTAATGGTAATGCTGATGAACAGAACCATTAATGGTAGGTAGAATAAAATAAAGAAATACCTTCCTTTTCCATGAAAAAAGAAAAGTGGGAATTTATACCTACACCAAGATAGATGTGAAATTAAAGGTCTGAAATAATTCATCAGTATAAAAGCAGCAAAAAAATACTTTGAGTATCAGCAACATTAGGCTGGAAATAACTGACTACAAAGGCAAAAATGTCAGCCATTAGTATTCACATGAAAATCACATCAGATTTAAATCTTAACATAAAAGTCAAATTTAACTTGAGGGCTTATTAACTTGATATCCTTATCCTTTCCATAACCACAAAACACAAAGGAAAAATATAAGCATACATTCCCAAGATTCACTTACAGGTTGGGATAAAGTGGTGATCCTCTTGGAATGAGAGCAAAGTGTACTACTATGGCCTAATGATTGCAAGTAGCAGCATACAGCACACAGGTTTTCTGTAGGAAAAGATAATCAGTTAAACAAGCACAGTAATTGCAGTCTTTTCATTCTCAGGATACAAATTATTTTTTAAAGAGAATGTCAGGTACAAAAAACCCAATCCTATTAGAATGGTAGTATGGCACTAGCAAAGGAAGACTGTCCAGGAATGAATGAGCGGGAACATTCCTTGATTTGCACTAGTCTTCTGAGGTGACCTCATTCTTTTCCCTGGCATGGATCCTACAAAAAACCTAGCCAGGGCCAGGTAAAATACAAAAAATCCAGACCAGTTGGTCTATCAAATTTGCATTCATGCAGACCTGGGAGAATACTGCCTTCAGAGAAGGTTTTAGGCAGAATGTTGTTCAAGACTGGGGGAAGAACATGCTATTTAACACTTGCTTGATGGCTTAATTCATATGAAAATATGGAAATTCATCATGAAATGTTTCTTTTAACATGCCAGACATGGATATAAAATTTCTTTGAGGCCAGTCCTCGTCTAAAAGAAAATGTCTTAAACATAGCCATGGTAACATCGGTAAAGCAGAAAATAATCAAATAAAAAGGAAATCAGTTAGGAATCTATAGGAGTTTATGAATATAAAATACTGGTAAGTTACATAGCACGTATTTTCTCAGTACCAATAAATACAATACCAAAAATATAAAAACAGTTTTAAAAATCTATTCTCAGATTTCTCGAAGCATAAGTTTCTACGTTGCAAACAAATATTTGCTTTATAACTTTTGTCGTTTCTTAACTTTTATTTTGCTGTGCCTTTCTTCAAGGAAAATCTACCCAAGAATATAAAGTATTCCTTGAACTGTGGTCACCTTAGTAGCTATATAAATGGAAAACACAAAATAATTAAAGCTAGTGGACATAGAGTGAAAATTAGAAACCCTTCATGGAAGCTAAAGGAAAAAACCTAGAATAAGAGCACAGAACGAATATACTTGATATTGCAATACAGAAGCTAATAATGCTTTCTTTCATACCTTTTACATGGGCAGAATTCTTGAAATTCTTCACACAGTTATTGTGAAGATTTATCATACATTTTTCTGTCCTTATTGCAATACTTAAGAATTAATTTGAATTTTCAAAAATAAATGGCAATGGATTGACGGTCTCCTCAACTAAGAGGACATTTTGCAAAATACAAGTGAAAAAATTAACACTCCAGATTAACTGTGAAAATAGACAATGTGACAGAACACAGTCACTTTTTGGGTTTCGTAATACAGAAATTAATTTTCAAAAATTAAACCCAAAATCTAAGGTGAGAGTGTTCATTTGCTTCTCCTTGGATCTGAGAACCTACAAGTAGTGCGCAGCTTCAATAAAATCCTTCCTTGCCCCTGCCCATAATTCTGTGCATCAATTTGATCATCTGTACAATTATTAAAGATAAAAAGTAATTTGAAAAATCAGAGGGGAGGCAAGAGAAGAGAAAGTGTTTTCCTTAGCCATTCAACTATATTAAAGGTATAGGAATACATATCTATATATATACTCTTAGTTTTCTATGTTATTATCAGTGAAGGATTTCATTTGGATTCTTATAATGTTTAAGAGTTTGCTGGTTTCAAGTTAGCAAAGAGTTGCTTAATCTTTTAGTAAACAAAAAATAAAACCCAAAAAAATGGCCAGGGAGTCTTTTTACACTTAATTATTATAAATCACTTGAAGACATACTGTCTTGAAATAACTGCATTAGGAAATTAGTATCTCTGAATTTCTCTCAGAGCTGTTACACTTCTCAGTAGTCCTTTCTCAGTCAATACAGTAGAGAATTAAAGCTATCTAAGCAGGTAGTCTTCCCTAGAGTTTCTTCTGACTTCATCTTCCTCTGATTTCAAATGCAGAACAGATAAACTCAATTACTTTTGAAAAGAAAAGTTGAAAAAATTGATCTTACATAGTTCCTCAGGAAGTTTTTTTAAGGAAGGTAAAGAATAATACTTTCATCTTTTAATGTTGAAAATAATGTTGAAACAAATGGAAACTCGAAGCCAGTGTAGCAAATGATGGAAATACTAGAATGAAAATTATTGGAAAAAATCCTACAAAGAAATAATAAATTAAAAAATAGATGCAAAGTGGGAAGTTGATAACAAAACTACCATAACTAATTTGATAAATATTTGTTACCATTATTATGGTGTATTTTATCATGAATTATTAACTTCATGAGAGGTGAAGTTTTTTGTAGTTTTAAATAGAGC
The DNA here is from genome assembly GCA_013398955.1 of Callaeas wilsoni. Taxonomy (NCBI): domain Eukaryota; kingdom Metazoa; phylum Chordata; class Aves; order Passeriformes; family Callaeidae; genus Callaeas; species Callaeas wilsoni. Next base: position 66,391 of record VWPU01016578.1, on the reverse strand, counting down.
TGTGTGATAGACTGGCACTGATAGAAGAATGTGTTACTTCAAAAAATGTAACATTAAAAGTAAAAGCTTTTAAAAATTGAGACTTCCTCAATAAGCTTTTACTCATGTGAAAATGCCTTTATTTATTTTAAATATTCTTCTCTTCAGTGTTACAAAAAATGAATATGCTCAAAACTGGAAACTGTATATTAGAGCAGGAAATTTATATCCTCATAAAATGTTGAATTGGAAGGAGCTCAAAGTAGCCCAGTAGCAAGAGGTGATTGTTAGAATACTATCTGATCACACATTTCATGTAAATAATAAAGAAACAAAAAAGGAAAAAGCCAGAAGAAAATGACAATGTCATGACCAGGCTTCAGATTAGTAAGTGAACATTGGTAGCGTTGATGCAGAAAAGGAATCAGAGCAATTTTCCAGCACTATTACTCTTCCTTGAGTGGAGCAAAATCATATTTGGTCTAGGAATATGAGTGAATAATTAAATAGGAGACTTTTCAAGCAAGATTCTTAATATGATTTAAAAAGCCAAAGCTTTCCAAATTGAGTGTAGGGAGATATTCATCACACTTTCCTTCGTGTCTTTCACAGAGAATTATTTTTCTTTGCATCTTCGACATAAAAAAATTGAAGGAAAAAGTTACCTATGGGAGGACACCCAGAAATTAACATAAGTGCATTGTTAAAAGTCAAATAAACTTCCTAGCTGTTCTCTCAGCAGTAGTACAGTACAATTTGTTCTAAGTCAGTGACATGCTGATGAGAGGAGTTGATTGAACCATTATCAGACTATGTTGTTTAAATTTATGAGCTCTTTTATGGAGATGAGTTTCTGAATTTCCCATTTGCTGTTTTGCTGGCGCTGCTAAAGAGATTCCTCATTTCTTTACATTGTCGTTGAATTTAATAGAAGAGAGAAGAAGTCAGTGGGCATAATACTAAGAAAATAAAAATGCTTATATTGCCAGAAAGGAAGGAAGGAAGGAAGGAAGGAAGGAAGGAAGGAAGGAAGGAAGGAAGGAAGGAAGGAAGGAAGGAAGGAAGGAAGGAAGGAAGGATGGAAGGAAGGAGGGAAGGAAGGAAGGAAGGAAGGAAGGAAGGAAGGAAGATGCTTAGAGCAGATTGACATTTAGATAAATACATTTTTGAAGCCTGAAATACCTTTGCATCTCTTGCAAAAACCTTAAAATTCTCTTTTTCCTTGTATTTATGTGCATGAACAGCTAGGGCTTAAACAGCTTTCAAAGAGCAATGTGGTCTTTGATCTATCACTTTGCTCCAAGCCATTAAACCTAAGTCAAAACTTGACCACTGCCATTCAAATTTTGGGTTGTGCCCAATCTATTTATTTTGTTGTTCCTGTGCCTGAATATTAGCTTGATTTTACAAATACAAGAGTCTCAGGCATGCTGTTTCTATGCTGCTGAACAAACTGTAAAACTGTAAAATTCAAACATGGAGCCAAAATAGGTTTTCTGCATTGGGGAACCATTTTATTCATTCCGTACAACAAAACTGAGAAGCAGTGTGTAGACACTGCAATAATTAGGGAGTTTGGGCTCAGTCATGAATTTCAGTTTGAATCTGGATCCCAGGCCTCCACTTATTTCATCTCATGCCTTTATTTTTTTGCCTTAAATCCTGGACAAATAAAAACACAAAGAGACAATGGGAACATTATGCAGAAAGTGTCAGAATCGGAGTACAGTGTCTGCTGTAGAATAAAACTAAATAACAGTATGGCAGTGTAATGCCCTGTAACTGGTAGACTATGGTTTACTACACAATCTCATTTAGAATATAAAAAAAAAAAGCTACAGAGCCTGAAAACATTTGTCAAAATTTTCAGAGTCAGAAATAATAGGAAGATAGTAACATTCAGTGTAACATGAAGTATCTTTTTCCCCCCCAAGTTCTCACTATAGAAAAAAGCTAAAACCATGGTAAAGAATCAATTTAATCTTGTAGGGTCAAAAGTCAGGCTCTTGCCTTTCTCTAGCTCTCTATTAGTTCAAAGTCCCTTGAGATATTTTTATTTTTTTCAGAATTTTTATTTTATTTTTTCCCCCCATCAATGAGTCATTCTGTTAAAAAAAAGACTATGGGAAATACTCATTTCTTCCTCCAAGGTCAAGGGTTTGCAACCACAGTGACATAAAAAACAATTAACTTTTGTGTGGCTGCTTATCCCTTACTTGTAAGTCCATCTACCCATCAAACACAGCAACTCCCAATCTTCAGTACCAATCTCAGTACACTCTTGTTAGACTGTGCTAGAAACTTTGTAGTCATTAGTGGAATCTTGTGCACAACTATTTTCTTCACTGAGAAAAAAAAAATGCTCAGAGAAAATAATATAGAGAACAGAATAGAGAGAACTTTCCTGCCTATAACCTCCTGGCTTTCTGTGTCCAATGTACTGAAATTAAAGAAAATATATAAAAAATACACATGCTATAAAAATAAAACCAGTATTATTTTGTTATACATTAATGTTTGCTATATATCAGTTCTCTAAAAGAGAGTAACTTGACTTTTTTTTCTCATAGTTCATTAGCAACCATATTCTAATGTTGTCTTTATATAAATATATTGAGTTTATGTAAAACTGAAAGTAAATTTTGCTTTCTTGCTAATAGCTTAAGCAGACCAATTCTTCTTCCTTTTTTTTTTTTTTTTGGTAAATTTATTCTTTAAATATGGATCATGCCATAGTCAAAAGCAAACTTTTACTTATATGCAGATCTGCATGCTGATCCAACATATGAAAAAATCATGGAATCTAATGCACTTTTATTAACTAGTTCATTCTCTTACTGTCATTCAAACACTGTTGACTCAAATAAAATTTTTATTCAAATGTTTTCTCAGCCTCATTTCTCTCTCTGATCATTTTACTTATGATATCAGCCTTATTTACACAACATAGACTTCTTATTAGATGCTCCTATTAGAATCTTAATCCTTTGGATTCTATTGCTGTAGGTTCAACTAATGCAGCAAAAAAAAGAATCTTTGGCCGTCTAATAAAAAAATTAGAAATTACAGACAGAAAAAAAGAAATTGTGGTAATATTGGTTCAGAATTAATATTATTCTTTTCTTTATAGGTATGTAATATCTCTCTTTAGACTTTGAATCTCTCTCTGGCTAAAACATGTCTACATAGCTGGATGTATTGAAAGCTTAGATATAACTGAGAAGCGATCTTTTTTTCACAGGGAATACATCTGTAATTTTACCTAAAACACCTAACTGATGGAGGACTGTGGATGCTAAAATGCTGTTAGCAGGGAAATTTTCTCTTCTTGAATTCATTCTGTGAGAACTTTTCCTTTGCTGTGTAAGCTATGTAAACAATAAATAAAGTTTTTGTAAATAACATTCATATCTAGTATCTTCTAACCTTGTGTACATTATATTAGGAAAAAAACATTTCTAAGTGGGTGTCTGAGATTTTGACCAATCACCCTAGGAGAAGTGTGAGCACTGTTCAATTGCTTTATGGAACTTGAATATATAAATAGTATTGTAAATTTAATAAATAATTCATTCCTCGCTCTAGACTCCTGCCTCGCTACATCTCTGAACCCCTGCTTAGAAACCCACAGGACGACAGAGTGCAATTTAAGTGATTCATCCAGCTAAGCATGATTGTAGTATTCCTAAATTCTTCAGGATAGAAATAAAATTTTAAATGTGTTAAGTGGCAAAATTAGTAGTTAGAAGTGTATGGGGATAAGAAGAAAGCAGAATGACAAGTTTAGGTACAGAATTTAATAGTTACCAAGAAAAAGACAGAATGAAGGTTTTAAATTGTTTTGAATATTTTTGTACTTTCACATAGCTGTTTATCAGAGAGAATGAAACTAATAATTAGCAAATATTGAATAAAATGGGAATTTTATATCCATTAAACTTTCTTAACACCATTTGAACTTATACATACACATAATACATTTAATGAACATTTCCTTTTTCTTTCCTGGTAGGAAGACGATGAAAGATGAGAAGCAAATAAAAGAAGGTGAAAGAAACAGAATTATTTTCATCGTAATTCAGAAAGATTACTGTACTTGAAAGACTCAGTGTCTTTCCTGACAGTATTCCAACTCCTGGTATACTATTTTCTTACAACCCTCTTTTCTTTCCTATATAACCTAATATTAGTTCTGAGTACAGGGGCTGTGACAGAAAACACTGGTAAGACATGCTACTCCTCAAGTTGGTTTACTTCTGGAATTTTTGTTCTCCAAAATCTTGGATGATAATTTAAAATGTGTGATAGTTAATAAGAGGAAGAATATTTGTTCAGAGGCTGGGAGGATCAGATTTTTCCTGGACTTTGCTGAGGTTGAACAGGCATACTTTTTTTTCCTTTCACAATATAAGTGCAAGTCCTTCAGCCTCAGACTACTGAATTATGCAGTTCTGTCTATGTTAATGCAGAGAGCTCTCTAGGATAAGTGGGATATCTAGGAGGCAAGGAAAAATGATACACTACCCCACCACAAACAAAGCAGTGCCATGCACACTGTCTCTCTGCCAGATCCATAACATGTCCAGGGTATTCCAGCTCTTTACACTCACATGATTTGTCACTAAGGAGGGCAGTGTCATCTGTTGCAGAACAAGTATTTTACAGGATCATTAAGGCACTTCGTTCATGGTCAGGAAGGCATGAATGCCCTTTTTTTGTATCTTGAAGCAAACATAAAATCCAAATGTATATTTTCCCTGAGTGACTGAGAGCAAGAAATTGGTTGAGATAACCTAATGGCTTTTAGCTATTTGTAATATGCATTATCCAGGGACTCACTGATACTTAATAGTCTAAGCAAATGTTCTCAGACTGTGACAGTGGTTTTGTTGTTCATATTACTGATTCCTTTTAGAGGATGATTTATGTCAAGATAATGTTATGCTTTAGCTTAGACTATTTTATTCTGAGAATTAAATTTTTAGACTCAGTTTCAACCTAGTTTATACATTTGTATATGACTCATGTGCACACATGGTGTAAAATATGGAGCTCGTTTCCATAGTTGTAAAATGTGTACATACATAGGCACCACACAGAAGTGCAGGTGGTGAGATCTTCAAAGTTTTTATGTCTTCATTGACTCTCCAGTTCCTCTTCCTATCAGCCATACAGCTATTCACTTATCAATCCTGCCACACTCAACCAACATGTTATCGAAGTTTTCAAGTGATCTCCCATCTTCTTCAGCACCTATTTCAAATGGAAAGAACAGTGCTTTACTGTGCTTTATAATTTTTTTTCCATCTAACTAATCTCTCTTAACAAGAGTTTGACAGTAAGCATCAACAAAATAGTTAATACTTGTTCTTGAAACCTTTTGAAGTTTTCAGCGAAGTAAATACGAATAGAAAAAGACTCCTCAGTATGTAACATTTTTCAATAGGAAAATTATATTCTTAAGCCTGACTTTTACAGCAGTTTCAGACTATTCTTCAAGTATTTCTCTTGAATAAGCTGTTTCTCTTTGGACACTTGCAATTCAGTAACAACAACAGAAGGAGTAATGCAAGCCTCTTACACTTCTGTTTTCTCAGTGTTTTATTCACTCATCATCTTCAATTAAGATGCATGTATATTTTCAAAAGTGTAAAGGTTTTTCCTACATAATTTTTCTTGGTTTAGAACAAAACAGAAGTTGGTAAATTTTACTGCTTCAAAATAATTAAAATTTTTAAAGTAGAGTCATATTCTTTTTCCTCTGGGACTCATTTTCTTCTTTGAACCCCAAGTCCTCTCTTTTTATTTCAGTAACTTTCTTCTGCAGTCATAAAACTAGAGTTTAAATAGCTCCATCTGACAGATAATATTGAAGTCTGTAAAAGCCATGGACAATTACAGAAGAGCATATTGTATAGCTGGATCATTGTAACTATGTGTCTATTTGCAATGACAGAAACTTTTAAGAAGTGCATACTGGACAGTAGATAGAAGCTTTGATCTCTTTTTCAAAGAAATATTTCTTATAAAATTGAGGTAGGTCAGCATTTGATCATACTGTGCATCTCCACTTTGCAGCCTGTCACATCATCCTGTATTAGCCAGTGTTTTACAGAGTAAAAATGTCTGTTCATATTCTCCTTTTATTACACCATTTGGCTTTTTCTTAGTTACGTTGCCTCACACAAAATTTTAGCTCCAGCTTTTAATGATGTTTGATGTTCAAACTGTACTTGTTTCTTTGCAAACAGTCATAAAAAGATGACTTTGAACTGTGACTACTGCAGGACTTTAAGAGAAATGTTGATACTTGGCATTTTGTTTGCATATCCCAGTATTATGACTAATTTCCTATATTTTCTGTAATGAAATGTAATGATTTGCTCTGCTATTGCCTCCCACAAATCAATAACAGATGATCCAGAATTAATGCACTCTGTAGTCTAGTTGAACACTTTAAACAAGAAATAGGCCTTGAGCACTTTGGGGCATAATCCAAATGGTTGGACTTTAAATGTGAAATAATTACACTGTGAAAAGCATTTTTCTCATAATTGAGATAAGCCCATAACTACACTTCAGTCTTATTATAAAACTATTCTCAAGAGGGAAAAAAAATGGATGTGGTTAAATAACATTGTGTAATATGGATTAAAAAAAAAAAAAAGAAAATTGCGAATTGTCATTCAGCACAGGATATTGAATAAGCATTAAGTAAATGCCTCAGTTTCAAATTAAGTGATTACTTGTAGGAGTCTCTGAGAATTCATGAGTGAATCCTCATTAATAGGAAACAGGTGGAAGTGAAATTCATTAGTAAGCAGTCTCCCTTATAGTTTTTCACGGTATAGATGTAGGTCACAGCCTAACTGTGTAAGAAGAAACTGAAATACCCTTTTGAGGTCTTCATAAATGGGTTGCAAGCAAACAAGGTGGAAGAAAACTGATTGACCATGCATGAATTTAGAAAAAACAAAAGTGTGGAAAAGGCAGACAAACTCTTTTTTATCAACATATGCTCATTGAGTGTAAAAGCATGGGAAGAGAATTTGTAGAATAGGTGAAGGGGGAATATCACCATTTACATTGAATCTTCTTGTGCCTTCTATGTATTTGTGTAGATGTTGAACCACAGTGCACTTAAGGATTTCTCTTTCCAAATGCACACTATTATTTTATGTTTGAATTTTCCAGTGATCACAACATAACCATAGCTGAGGAAGAACAACTACAAAGGTGATTGCAAAGAATATCCTGGTAAAAGTCCTTTCAGAACTACTAAAATGGAATTATATAAATATCTGGAGAAGGTAGGAGAGAAAGAAAACACAATGTTCTGGCAAATTACAACTATGTAGGTTCTTGCAAATAACTTACAACTCAAGACCTTTAATATTTTTAGTGTTGCACTGAAACTATGGGGATATTTATAGTAAAGGTTGTGTGAGTCATATGCTCTTTTTTATGCTTTCAGTTTCATTAACAACTATTTTAAACATGAAAATAATACCTGCCTAATGATGGAAAATGCTGCATAGATTATTAACTTTCAAGTAAACATTTAGGAAAAAAAGAAAAGTAACTCAATAAAGCCATTAGATAACAAATAGCACAGTTACATTTTTTGCAGGAGCTATTTATTCAGAAACAGCCCATTTGTTCTTTCATTTGTCCAGCTCTGTAAAATAATATTTCAGTGTCTGTGTTCTATGTAGGATCCAAATTTTACTAAAAAAACCCCAGACAAAATAGAATCATAGACTTAATTAATTTAGAAGGTACCTTGAAGATTTAGCCACGTTGGAAAACCAGAGTCAAATAGATCAAGTTGCTCAGGAGCTTTTCAGATTATTTTATTTATCTCTGAAGGTGTAGGCTTCACCACCTTTCTAAGTCCCTGTTCCACTCTAAGACTGCACCAACCTCATGAATAAAAATTAGTTATCTCTGCCTTTCCTTGTTTAATATGTGTTCCAGTCCCAGATGTCACAGTGGTCCTCCAGTGGACTCATTGTAGTGTGAAAGTATCTTTTCATGTATTGGGATATCTAAAGTAAGAAAGAACAGCACTCTGGATGCTGCTGACATTCAGTTTGTTGTTTACCATGACTGTCAAGTCCTGCAAAAGTCTTTTCGAGTCTTGTAGAGCTACTCTGTCTCCAGCCAGGGCCCAGCCTACGTGTGGTTGTTTCAAACCAGAAGCAGAAGTTTCCATCAGTCTTTGCTGAACTTCTGGGTGTAGTTTCTATCAGCCTGTTTCACTAGGGTCAAGGTTGCTCTGCAGGAGCCCTGCCCTATAGAATGTCAATCACTCTTTCTCCTACATCCACAGTCCATATACAGCTTGGTGTCATCCTTAAAAATTCTTGAGGATGCACTCTCTCTCACCAGCTGTGTCGTTATTAGAGGCACTAAACATATTAACCCCTGAGGAACACAGCTTATAACTTGCCACAAGTTTGACTTTATACCATTTGTTGACTTCAAGCATTGGAGCCCAATAATTTAGCACATTTTTACTGCATTTGGCAGCCAACCTTCCCTAACTGTATTTGACTGGCTGTAAAGATAGAATGGGAGATCAAGTCAAGGCAGACAACATCTGCTACTCTCCATTCACAGGAGCAGTCATCTCATTGTAGAGCGTTATCAGGGTAGTTAGACACAAGCTGCTGGTTGTTCCTAATCACTTTCTCTTCTTTTGGGTAGCAATATACAGCTTTTAAGATGATGCATTCCATTATTTTTTGGCTCAGATTTATTACATCACCTTTAGTTCTCTATATTTCCTTTCATGCCCTCTTTGAAGATGATATTAAGGTTTTCTCTAATATATACTTTAGAGAAAATTTGTTTATAATACAAACAAAAGCCATATTAAATAAATAAATCCTATATTTATACTGCAACAAGTCAAATATACTTTAAATATGTGGGATAATAATCTCTCTTACTATTGGTCAACACCTGCTGTGAGCATTTACTTGCTAATATGTGTTGCTGGAGTAGCGCCTAAATATTCTGACAGAATCCAGTCTGAAAAGAAAAACCAATTTATACACCAAAAAACATTAGTCAAACCTATTTAGTGTCTCCAACTGGCAAAGCTTCCACTTAATGCTAAGTATAACAGCTCATCCAACACAATTAGTCATCTTCAAATACCTTGATACCACAATGCAAATGGAAAAAAACAAACCTAAGTAATTATGCCTATCAGTGTACTCTTTCTATTGGATTAACATAAGGGAAAAATTTATTATGGCTATAAGTTCCTTATTTTTTTTTTAATTATACACAAGTTTGTGTCAGATTATTCAAAAACATTTTTTTTATCTTTTCTATCTCAAACAGTTATATATTGCAAATAAAAATCGGTAAGTATCAGTTTATGGAGTGTAACATATAAACATCACAATATCTTCATTCAAAGAATAAAATAGGGAGGCTAAACCTCCATATAGAGTGTCTAAGTGTCCTATTCAAAGTGCTGTCCAACATGAGTAGAAAATCTGTGCAAAGAGTTAGTACACCTTATAAGAACTGAGAATCTGCCTGTTGGTGATCAAATTCCTGCTTAGTGGCATAGTATCTTTAATTGTGAGAGGAAATTTTCAATTTCTAAATACCTAACTACACACAGTTTTACAAATATTCACTCCTACTGGAGGTACGTGATCACATAGAAACCAATCTTTTATTTTAAAAATCTTTTAAGTCACATATCTCACTATGCAATGTCTTACTTTGTTCTCTTAAACAGGTGTCATTAAGTGCATATCTAAATGGTATTGTCAGTCTGGGAATTTTTTTTTTACTTTTGCTGACTTTTTACATTGTGGAAACGATTCAGAAAATAGCGTGAACAGAGTATCGCACCAAGGTGGACCAAAGTACTCATTAGGCCTCATCACTGAACAGAGGAAGATTCCAGGAGCTGGGAAGTGACAGAATGAAGTGAAGTTATGAACTCAAATTATTTTTAAAACATCCTTTCCTCAGAAGGAAAGAAATATATATATAAATTAGATATGCCAAGTAAAGTATAATGCTGATTTGTTTGTTTTCTGCCCTATAACTTTTTCTTTGTTATTAGTAAATGTGAAAAAGAATAGTGTATTACAGTTAGTTTAAAATGTAGGAATTGTTCCTGTAGCACATAATGCTTAAGATGTTCTGCAGCACAGCAGAATGATATGAGAACCCTAGGGGAGATTCAAGTGTTTTCTACTTAATTTTTGTTCTTTTTTGATGTGTCAATCCTTTTTTGAAGTATACTGAAATATATTGGAAGTAATTTTCAAGCTGTTTGTGAGTCATACTTAATAACATTTTGGAAAAAAATTTAGAATGCAATATCCCGAACTCCAACTGATACAACCGTAATCCTCTGAGAAGTTCTGCAAATCCCTAATTCTGACATTAGAACCAGTCGTGGACACTTAAATGTTAAAAAATTAGATTCAGTCCCTGCAGCTTATAGTGAAATGTCAAACTATTGTTATAGCTAAGTTAGTAGTATAAGTTTATCAGCTCTTTTGAAAGCCTGGTATAACTCAAAGGTTTTCCATAGGCATGCACACACATATTTTTCCATAGGTGTATATATAGGACAGTTTTCAATTCAGTCATATCTCTGGATATTCTTATTGCTATTTAAAGAAATAATTATAAATTACAGTATGATTGTGATGAAACAAACATTTCTGAAAAGCTTAGAAAAATATAAATTTTAAATGCAGCACATCAATGTTTGAGGTCTCAAACCAGGAAGTTCCCATTTAGGAAATCACAAGAAAGGTTTTTTGAGTATACTTGTCGGGATATTAGAGAAAGCACTAGGGACTTGATATCAGGAAAAGGACTAAATTGTATTTATCTTTGGCCTATCTGATTTGTAATTGTGAAAATGTGAAATGATGTGATATATCAATGCTCATGATGCACCAGATTCTAACTCAAAGACTCAACTTTCCTACAGATTTTTCCAAAGTCTTGATTCCCTGAGTTACCTTATGGGCAGAGAAGCTTAAGCATTCCCTTATTTAGAGGTTTGGGAAAAGATCTGATGGGTAGACTGCTCTAGGGCAAGGAACCCAGATCTTCCATATACTGAGCAGCTCAAAGAGACACACAAAATTTGTTCCTGTACACAGGGAAATGTTTAGCCCTGAAGAGTTTTAACTGTATTTTAGACACAACAAAAGGTGTTTTATGATTAAACTCTCCTAAACAGAAAGTTTACCAAATTTTCCTATTAGTTCTGTTCCTTCTTAGTTTTTCTGATATCACCGTTGCAATTCCGAGGCAATATGTTTGCTTTTTCTTTGTTTATTGACAATTGTTAATTGTCTTCCTCCAGTCACTGAGGAGCTTAATGGGCACGTTGGTTCTGTACTGATCCTATGCAAAACCTGGAAGGTTGTACATATTCTTCTGAACACCAGCAGCTTGTGGTCTCCTGGCAAGGCAAGTTAGACTGAATGCTTTAGCTCAGTATTTCCACACATTAATGGTGCTGTGGTATCTTTCACTTTAATGATAAATTTGAAATCCTTAGGTTGGCAATGTAATGTTTTGAGTAATATTGCAACATTTTTCAGTATTTCCAGACTTGAACTTTTGGCATGTACTCCAGGATTTAATTCCTGGTTAATGGTATTTCCAAGATTTGCAATTTTGTGTACCACAGTATATTGTAATATGGAAGTACTTCACCTTCTCCAAATGAAGTTCAATTCCAAAATTAGGTTTCAAGTGCAAATTAAGAAGAACAGAAATTAGAACATGAAATTAATGTTCATCACAAGATCTTCACACAAATCAGTGCCACTGACAATTTTTGAGCAGAGTGAGAATGACAGGACTTTTGAAAGTCAGGCAATTACATTAACTGGAAGAGGTATATGAAGGAATTTACACAGCCCTTTCCAGTCCATTTGAAACCTCTAATGCTTATGGCTACCATAAAAATCACAGTTCACTTAGTTTATTTCAAAATCATGCATTTATTTTGCACAAAACTAAAATATAGAATAGTTCATTTAAATATACAATTTATTTGTTGACATGATCAGCCTTGTAAAAAGTTACTAATATTTAAACAAACTTATAATAGTTGTAAATAAATAAAAGTGACTATAGTCTTAGTAGCTTATGTAAAATATATCACAATAATTTTTCTCTCTACAAACAACTACAGAAAATATTTGGGTGACTACTTATATAGTGGAAATAGCAAAATTTGACTTGTAATACAAAAGATTGAAAATCTAAAGCAAGTATTCCTAGTACAACCTTGAGATTTATTATTATTTTTTTCTGACTAGAATTGTCATATTATAATTTAACTTCTGAAATTTTTTACATCTGTATATATTGCAATATATTTATTGCAAAATAAGAAACGTTGTATGTTGTATGCCTTTAGGTTTGCAAAGAGCTGTTACTGGGGCTTTACTTACAGCTCTTCCTCTAAAAAGACTTTTTTGTTCATACATAAATGATTCCTCACACAGAGCACATTGGCACACTGTAGGGGCAAATGCATTAAGACAGGTATTTTTCTGGAATCTACTTTCCTGTGGCTGCTGATGGTACCCAGAACACCCACTAAACTTGGTCCAGTTAGCTGTTCTCATGCCTTGTTGACTGCTTCCTGATAACAACTGGACTGTTTGCCCTTACTTTACTGATCACATCACTCTCTGGAGAATAAATTTATTGATTCATTGATGACCCTTTTAATAATGCAATTACCTTTCATGCTGCTTAACTGATTCACTGCTTCTGTTGATTGTCCATTTATTGAATTCATTTGCTCAGCTAATTTTTAATCCTTAAACTTTGCCTGTTTAATTTCACTCCATTACCTGTGTATTTTACTTATAATGAGTTTTACAACCTAATTGACTCTGTACCTACATGATTTTCCCACTTAATTAATTGTGTGTTTATACAATTAATTGCATGGATTATACACCCCTAATTAATTGATTACTGCTAATCACACAATTTCCTGGTGCTGAGCTGCAAAAAATTTGGTGGCCACAGTCATATTCTGCCAATATTTGCCCACATTTAACCATGTCTCCTTTATCCTCCCTACTTTTCTTCATCTATCACCCTCTACTTTACCTTTTTACTGCCTCCATTGTTTTACTTTTACTTTTTTTATTTTAATTAAATACTCATTAGTCACTAATACTGTCAGAATGTCTCTTTATTAATTCCATCATAAGTTTCAATTACATTTTTATTCAAATTTTGCTGCTTCTAATTAGAAGCTAGAGTATGCTTCTGCAAGGAACCTGGATTTAATCCCAGATTATTGTATATTATTCTAGATTAATCCTGGCAAATTAACTGAAATCATTCAGGAAAAACAAAACAAAACAAAACTGGAGTAGATCACAGGCCTATGATAGCATTGTCAGGAATCCAAGTATTTTTCCATACAGAACTACCCAGAGGGCTGTAAAATACTGCTATCTATTTACTTCTATGAATCTTAAAGAGAGCTAACATTATAGAAGTGCCTCACCAAAAGTAATCTATATGACAGCTCATCAACAATTTTCTGAGAAAAATAGATATGGTTTTGAATGTCTTGAGGAGAAGACAGGAGCCGAGCTTTTAAATGTCTTATAAGTATCTATTCTTTCTTTTCTCTCCAATTAAAGGATCATAACATCAATACTTCCTGCCCAATTTCAGAACTTTTCACAGTTATGCATCTCACTTCTGGACTGAGCCTAGTCTTTGAAGCCCAAAGAGATGGAACTCCTTTATGTGCAGACAGAACTCTACTTTATGTGCAGACTGCTGCAAATAGAAAATGTCGTGATAATATGGATGGGTTCTGTGGATCTCTCTTTCAAGGTCTGTAGTGTATAGAAACCATATTTCATGCTTTCTGAACCACTTTGGTGCAACCAGGCAGAGGTTAAGAAGCGACTAAGTAGGCTTGTTCAGTGTCTCTGAACAGAAAGATTTTACTGGGTTTAGCTGAAGGGAAATTGAAATGGATTTGATGAACGGAAGACTAAAATTACTCCCCCAGAGAGAATATCCTGATGCAACTGTGTTTCAAACATCTTTAAATTTCACTCACCTGCTGTAATGGACTAATTTATTTATGAAAGAGTAAAACTTCTAAATAGAAATATTAAACAGCTAGTGGCATGTCTTCCAAGTGACAGATTCTGCTATTAAATTAAAACTTTTCTTTCTAGTTTACTTTAAAAGTACTGTGAACAAATATAGCTGTACCAGCTGACAACATATTATTTCCCCCATATATAACATAGATAAAATGAACATCAAGTTATAGCATTGTGACAATAAGGATTATTATCACAATAACACAAATCTTGTGTTATTTAGTCAAAAAGGCTGAAATGTTGAATTCCATTTTGTTTCAGTCTCCATTATAGGCAAAAATTATGGTAATGTGGGCAGACATAATTAATGTCCTAATTTAACGTATAAGGATTTAGACTAGGCTAAAGCAAAAGGTTAGAAACTGTCCAAATAAAATTTTTGGTGTCTGGCGGGCTCTGTGGAATTGTCTTAGGATACTAAGGGAGATGAAGTGGCTGAGTTAAGCTTGAAATCATGTACTGTTATCTTTGAGAAAATGATGAGAAGAGCTGAGAATCAAGCATTTGGAAAAGCAGAGATACAGTGTTTAACCTTAAAAAGTGGAAAGCTGTAAATGTATAATCTTAAAGATAATTTTCTCCATAGTGAAAGAAATAATTTAGAGACATCTAGAAGCAATGAAGAGAAGTGTGAAGGACAAAATATTTCAAAGAAACTTTACTGCTTTTCGTAAGAGGATAAAAGACTGGATAGAACAGTACAATAATATCATGCATATTGACTTATCTATTAATATATAGTCTCCATAGTAACACTTTTGAAAATGTATCTCACATAATCGCATAAGCATATTAGAAGCACACAGCTTATTTGAAGTTACTACTGACTAGCCTATTTTAAAAATATATTCAAAATAATTTTGTAATTTTTTTTTTCCTGACAAACTGTGAAGATACAGAAGGTATCTCATATTCTAAATCTGATACCATTCAAAATGTCACGAATGTTTTTAAAGACTTAGTGGTATGTATATTAAACCTGCAGACAACAGTATATCCATGTAGGCTTAGTGGCAGACAGGACTAGTCTTCAGAGAGATACAGTGTTTAACATTTGGAACAATATTATTGGAACAATATATACAAAACTTTGGAACAATAACATGCAAAATATAATTACAATAAGATTCATTTTCTTACATGTAATAAAAATATTTATATAAATGGAAGGATTGAGGATGGCTGACATCAGGTTGCCAAAAATTAACTTCAGGTCTTAGTAGAGTTAAAGTTGAGTATGAAACCATGTTACCATGATGATATGAGAAAGACAAATAAGATACTGGGTTGTACAGAAAAGCCGTTTCTTTGTAAAATTGGCAAAAAATCTTAAAATGTTTTGGGTTTTTTTTCACAAATAAAGATGTAACTGGAGTTCTGTGACCACCTTGAGGTATAAACTTTCCAAGAACCTGTAGAATAAGGTGATAAAAATTATTATACATCTATAGAAGAGAACAAGTAAAGATTATGAGACTTAAACTTTTCATGTCTAGACAGTGAATCAAGGCTCTTAGTTCTAGATTATAAACTGCTCTTCATGTGCTCACTGACAGTCCAAGGAGCTATGGCTTTATGTTATAACTAAGGAAATTTAGATTAGATTCAGAACAAGCTTTCTAAATTGTAAGGCTGGCTAAGCCCTGACTGTGATTCCTTTGGCAGAGTAGAAAATTCAAGTGACAGACAGATGTGGTTATATGTCAGAGAGGTGATAGACTATTGTCACAGGATTTCCCCTTGATCAGATTGCCGTAGAAAAAACCTGTATTCTCTGTCTTGCCATATTACTTTTCAGTCTTGTATATGTTAATTTTTCCCTTTTGTGTTCCAGTGTTATAGGTTAGAAATACAGAGAAAGGCATATTTTTTCCAATTAATGCTGGAATATTAAAAGAAAAATTCTATGATGTGGGATTCAGTTTAATGCAAGACATACTTTTTAGGCTCACTAACTCGCTGAGATAATTGTTGCCATTTTTAGATGACAAATGGTCATTATAATGGAATTATAATGGCAAAAAGTTGGAAGTGTTTTGTCACGGAAATACTCATCACTCAATGTATTCTTCATTCTTCACTTAAGTGAAATAATAAAAAACTACTTTTCACTTCTAATTTAATTGGAACTATCAATTTTATGTTTGAGAATGTCTAGAACAGACAGCCTGTGTAAAACATTTGCCTCCAGGCCAAAATCTGAAGTGCTTACTTTTTTCAGCTGACAACCAAATCACCAAGATCTTTTGAAGAAGCAGTCTTACAGAAAATGCCTGGGTACTAAACAAATGCTTTTTAAATTTCCAAGATCAAACAGAGATGGGCAATATATTCTGAATGCTTCACAAACCTGTCCATGTATTTTCTAGGCCTGTCTTTCCCAGCTGTACTTCTAGCAAAATCAGCAAAGCTTCATATTCTACACAACTGACTGGAGAAATGAAATGGCAATTCGAGGTTGTAGGATAAAAATATTTAGACAAGAGAGGGCCTGCTTTTTTTCCCCCACAGTCTCATACCAAACCTAGTTTCACAGAGGCTATGAGTCCAAATGCAAGCTCAGAAAGTATAAGGACAGCTACAAAATCCCATCTAGGGAAAATATGAAAATTCCCTTGCATTTTCCCATGTAGCTACATTCCTCCCAGTACCTGCATGGAAATAAACATTTTAAATACACTTATTTCTAGTTAATCCATAAAAGCTTAGAACTTGCCTTTGAACACTGCTGAAATCTTTGCGGAGAAAATAGAAAACCTTTAGGATCCCTTTATAATTACTTAAAAAGTCCTAAGTAGTTGGGAAGCAGAGTGCAAATCCATGCAAGCTCATATGGACTTTTGGTTCTTTGTAGATAGCAGAAAGTGGTGTCAGATTATAAAATGGAAACAGCCAGCAGAGTTTTCAGTACACAGAGGCCTGAGATAAAAACAAAACACAGTATTGTCATTTTGTAACAGCTTTAATCATGCATAACACTTTGTTCTGATGAATATGTATGAGACACTGATGAACATGAATGATTGATATTTATGATTTGCAAAGTGAAGAAGCTTATCTATATGCAGATTAAGTACCTCCAAGAAAACTATTCTTCCTTTTCTCCTTCCTGTTTTGGCACCATTGAATGTTTGAAACTTGGATCTTCCCTGCAAAAACAACTTAAACCTCATAAGAAAAAAATCTCATCTATTGTCTTCAAATATTTTACTCCAAGATTTTTCAAATAATTTGAATGAATATATAGCAACTACTATGCAGAATATTATTTTGAGGTATTTAGGAAATATAGCAAGTAAGGGACAAATGAAGTATGACTGGTTTATCTGTATATTAATATTAATATATTTAACAGAGCTAATATTGGAGATAGAAATGTTATGCAAAACCCTTGTGAATTAATTGTACCAGTTATGATAATGAATATACATATATGGGCTTAAAACTATTGGTTGAAGATACCTAGCCTTGGAGAAAGTGAGCTTTTGTCAGTGCAACCTGAAATTTCCCTTACACCATATTAATCCATAAAAAGCATAAAACTTGGCCTCTGAAGAAAAAAGAATTTTGTTATTTTATACAGCACAAAATGCCTAATTATTTTAAAAAAATCTTGGTCAAAGTTATGAGATTTGTTTATATTTTCCATATGATTCAGGTCTTAAGTTGCCTCTCACACGAGTGCTGCGATTAACATTCAATACCAAGGTCTGTCTATTATTGCATGTTGGAATAGAAAGTGAGAAGTCTATTGAAGTATTAAAGTCATATAGGTTTGTATTGCATTTAATACACAATACACAACAGAAAAAGTATTAGAGGCAAGAGTGAAAAATATTCAAGGGCACTTACCCTACCAATTAGGCATTTCATTTACACTTAAATCCATGTTCTGCTCCAGGTCTTTGAATGAAATCTATAAAAATGAAATAATGTGTGAATGTCCAGAAAGTGGCCATTTATAGCCGTCAGCTTTGATGGAAAACTTTACAGGCTTCTTCAAATATGATCAACAGATATACCTTCTAAATGTGTTGGATGTTAATGCAAGATGTCTTTTACTGAGTGAAGAGCTTTTGGTTATCTTTTAGACTTTTTAGTCCTCAGGTGCAGATTTAATGTCGTTACTATCAACTGAATAACTGCATCTCAAAAAACCCCCTGAGAGTCCCTTCTGAAAGGCACTTTTAAGCTCCTGGGGTTTACCTTGATAGAGATCTAAGAAGTCTTGTACTGGTCATCGGTGACAAGCACTGAAGCTTGAAGAAGTGTAAGAAAAGTTATTAGAAGCACGAAAGGAAAAAGAGATGCGAAAAAAAGTTAATGAAACCAACCAGAGCAGTCAAAACCCAATGATCAGTAGAGCAACGAAAGCAGGATGGAGAACTGAAAAACAGGGAAGAAGGGGTTTTATTTGCTATTGATAATGACCTATTTAAAATTTCCATACAATGTATTCAGTACAACAGCTGCAGTATTCTAGACTATTACACTGAAAGAGTATTTTTCTTATTAAAAAAAATAATTAAAAATCCACAATTTTTTTTAGATCAATACCTCTGCTATACCATAATGAAACAACATTATTGTAATCTTCTAAAGCTGATTGCGATTAAATTAATATACATTACATTTACAGTATTTTAACACTCAAGACCTGGACTTTGTTACAGGAATGATCTTCCACATGAATGGTCATTTGCTTTAAAAATTTTAAATATTAATTTTGAATGAATTAATACTGAATTAATGTTAAAGAAGATATGCTTTCAATCTATTTGATGGGAAAATATTGATGGTTGGTCTATTTATTTTATTTTATTTTAAGGTTTTTCATTACTATCTGGAGGTAGAATTGTCACTTCTACCATTATATGGTAGAACTATGAGTTCAAGAAGCATTTGGACAACACTCTCAGGCACATGATGTGATTCTTGAGCTGTCTGGCACAAGGACAGGAATGGGACTCAGGAATGCTGATGGGTCCCTTCCAACTCAGCTTTGTCTATGATTCTATGATTCTATCATTCATACAGTTAATTAGCAAAGCTAATTAAAGCCAGCTTTTGACACAGAAAGATCCTCTTTTAATCAGAAATGGCAAATACTAAGTCATATAACTTACATTCTATAAAAAAAGGAGAATGACTGTCAATTACTTTTTAATAGATAACAAAATGGTGTTATATTGGAGATACTAAGAAAACTGTATCAGAAGAACACCACTAGTGTCATGGACAGACACTGGCCAAACACCAGTGCACTCACAAAAAAATCATTTGCTTATTCTCCTCTGCTATAGCTGAGCAGAAAAGAGGGAAAGAAAAAGAAATTAAAAGCCTCATGGGGTGAGATAAGGATTGGGAGAAACCACTTTAAGGGCAAAACAGGCTCAAAACTTTAAAAGGTATAAAGAAAAAATTATTAACAGAATTAAAAGAGGATAATGAGCACTCAAAGAAACCTTTAGAACACTTTTTCCCTCCTCTAGCCCTTCTTTCCTTCCCACCGACAGCGCAGGGAGAAAAAACATGGGGTTTTTAGTAGGTTTGTCACTTCAAAAAAAATCTTTCTTCAATTTGCTTAGGGAAAGGAGTCTCTTTTCTATGCTGTGGGGTCCTTCCCACGGGAGACAGTTCTCTGTGAGCTTTTCCAACATGGTTTTAATTTGCATAAGAAGCAGTCCTGCCCGAACCTGCTTCAATGTGAGTCCCTCCCACAGAAAAAGCAGTCTTCCTACAACTTTTTTTTTTGTAAGCCACTTGGTTCATGGGGTACAGTCTTTTAAGGATGAGCTGTTCCAGTATAAAAGCAAAGGTTCTCTTCCTCTATCTCTGGAAGCAAGGGTTCTCTTTCTGTTCAAGCCTTTCACCAGATCACAGATTCTCAGCACCCACACCCTCCAGAGCGAGTACCTTTTTCTCACAGGCTGTGGGTGAATTCTGCATCCCCCCAAGCACTTCATGATTTATAGGGAAAGAGTTAGTTGTATTACTGTCCTCACCATGGCTTGCAGAAGAATTTCAGCTCTGAGGCCCAGAGCACCTCTTTCTCCCCCTCCCTCTTTTGCACCGACCTTAGTGTCACCATGTTGTTCTCCTCACGTGTCTTCACTTTTTCGTTTTCTCTGACTCAAGAGAGAATTAGTGTCCATAGGTTCGTTTGTTCTCACGTTCTATCAATTGAAAAGGTTTTATAGAGTTCTGCAGCACTGAAAGGTTGATCCTGTCTGGGCTCTGCACCGAGGAATTGTTCACCATGCCTCCCGCTGCTGGTCCCACGGTCTCCACCAGCACCGCGCAAGCTGTGCCGGCCACCAGCTCCTGTCAGTGCCTCTCCTCATGCAGGGTGCCAAAAAAGAAAAGCTGCTGCTGCCCCTTCTGCCCTTCTGTCGTCAGCATGGCTGGCTAAAAGTGGCTAAGCAAATAAAGGTCATTGCGAGCCATGCCAAGATGGCAGCATCTGCATGGTGCTGCCCTGGCCGTGCTGCCCCAGCCATGTGGTCCTGGCCGCGTGGCCGCTCCCTGACTGGGATGGCGGCAGCCACTCCTGGCCCCAGCTGCTCCCGGCCTCAGCCACATGGTCTTGCCTGCATGGCTGCTCACGGTGCCAGGATGGCCCCTTCCTGCCCAGCAGCATGACCCCAGACGCCGTGCCGGGAAGGGCCCTTGCTGCCCCACCGGAAAGGGGCTCAGTAGCACCCTCACCACCCCGCTGAGGTAAGAAAAAAAGAGAGCTCCCTGCAGTTTTTTCTCTTTCTTAAATGTGTTATCATAGAGGCGTTACCAGCTTTTCTAATGGGCTTAGCAGTGTGCCTGTTCTCAGAGCCAGCCAGGGACTGGTTTTGCCAGGCATGGAGGAAGCTTTTAGCAGCTCCTCACAGAAAATCACTTCCGTGGCTGCCTTCTTCCTTCCTCACCGAAAATCAAACCATTCAAAACCACTGTATATTAATACATCGGCGTGCTGTCTGGGCCAGGAGAGCTGCAGCTTGTCCAGAGGTGCCCAGCACGAGAGGAGGACACTCTGTGGCACTTGTGTGCCTCGCTAGCCAGCTTCCTCGCCCGTGCGGTGGAAGGCACGGAGCCACGCACGCCCGGGGCTTATAGGATTGCCCAAGTGTAGCCAGAGATCAATGAGCGAGGCGGCCCTCCGGTCGGTATTCCAAGGGTTTATTGTAGAAACTCCATCAAAGGGGTCCGGACACGGAGAAGGGCAAACTTCCGTCCAGGACGCACTTCAAAGGGGTACAGAGAAGGAGGCGGGGATGACATAGCAATGACCTACAGGAAGAAGGGAAGGGCGGGACAGGTTTGGCTACCTTTTCTTAGGAGATACAAGGGGTGTCTGTCCACTGTCAATCAGACAGACCGAGCCTACATCAGGTCACAGGAATTCAATGGGAGGAGCCATTCTGACAGAGGGGCATTTAATCTTTGGAGCCAGCCCACCAAACCTCTTTATCTGGGCTCTGTGGCCCCATGGGCATTACTGTGGTTGGTTCAGTCACAACAAAACCAATGCAACTAGGAAGATTAATTATTTAACTAAATAGTTTTTGGCTTCGCTAATATTATATTTCTTATCATGTTTAAAGATTATATAAACATTCTGGTAGCTAACTAGGATAATACTCTCTGAATGGGCTTTTAAATCTTTGTGTTGCAGTCAGTTATTTAACTAAATATTTCATGTCTACATTCAATTCTTCTCCAGAATTTTACTTATATATCTATATATATAGATATATATGTATAAGCTATTGTACTTCAGTCTTTCATGAAGGTTTTAATAGGGCCAGATGGAGTGAAAATACAAGAACAAATTGTCTTTTATTAAGAAGAGCAAAGATTTAGTGTATAATCAAATAAGAGTTAAAAATCAATTACTTTAGAGAAGTATGTCTTAAGTTTTTATGGTTTGATTTCTCTTTTTGACATCATTGTATGTATATATTATAGATATATAAATATATATATGAATATAAGCAAAATCTCAACACTATGGTTTTTTTACTGAAACAAAATCATGTTTCATTTAAGTTTTGAATTCTTCAAGTAAATTGGTTTATTGCAAATACATTTAAACATTACAATAATCCACATCTTCAAGACGAGGATCATCTGAGTTAATATTTTCATTCTGCACTAATGTATTGGTATTTGCGCCGTGGTCTCCTGTCAGCCCATTTTAAAAACAATCAGTTCCAGAGAAGCATTTCCCAGATTTTTCATTTTGATGACAAACTGTGTGTTTAAACATGCCCATATTCAAATGAGTATAAAAGTTCTGCTGACATAAATAAAAGAGATTGGTCATTTGGAGCCATTCTTGTTATTTCTGTTATTAGATGCCACTAGTTTTAAATACACTAGTTTTTGTAGATGGACAAAGAATAAAAAATTGGGTTCTCAATGATTTTTTATTTTCCTATGAAAATTGAAGAATTGTTCATATGTTTACATAAAACACGGTAATTATCTATTTCTTATGTACATTTGTTGTATAAGAATTTCAGAGTGCTTTGTCTCTGTGAAATAATTAGGATACCCAAAACTACTGTGGGAGAAACAATACAGAATCTATTTTTTATTTGAGGTAATACCAGTTATACACCTTAGGAAGAAATTACCACAAGTGTATAGGTTATAACTAAAGATCGTGTTACTTAATTTACATTTAATTCCGTAATATTCCCCAGTACTTTTGATTAAAGTAAATAGATTCAAGTAGAGTGATAAAGGAAAATCTAAGACCCAGATCAAGAGATGATCCAGCTTTAAAAAATATGTAATTTTCACACAAATATGAAGTTAAAAAATAATCCAGTCAAGTTACAAAATTACTAATTATACTCTCATTTTTAAAAATATTTGCACTACTTATTAACTGACACAGCATCTGTATAGTGAAATTAGCAGGGTGCATGATGAACATTTTCACTTTTGAAAGCAATATTGTGTTCAAGACTTTTGGTCTTAGAAGACAGTGTTCCTTATTCAGCAGGAGATTACATATACTGGAAGACTCGCAGATATCAGTCATTATTATGTATTTCCATGTGATTAAGGTTCTTTGTCCTTAGCACATTATAAGACATCCTTGGCTTATAGGCAGCACTGTATCAATTAGAGGATTCACTAAGTGTGAACAATAGGTCTTAAAAACTTAAATGACCTTGTCTTCACACCAAACATGCTAGCAGTATGCATTTACAATTTGGAAGAAGAATGAATACTATAATAAGGCTAACATCTTCAATGAAGAAATGAAAAAAAAAAGAGAAATGTTTCTTCTTTTTCCCTTCTCAGTGTGGAATGTGAAACCAGCAGAATAATAACTTCCTCAACATATCACCCGCATAACAATAACCCATATTATATTTTCCTTAGATAGTTAGTTTGAAAATTAATGGTATTAGTATTGAAACATCAGGAAGATATTGTCATCAATGGTGCTAAAATAGTATAACTTTCAGCTAGATGTCCTTGATATGCTTCAGTGAACATATTTCATTTTAATATCACCTTTTAAATCAACCTCCAAGTACATCTCAAGATAACAAAGAAGCTTATAAATTAATTTGCATAATAAAACAATAATCTTGGTGCACATTCAGAATTGCAGTGCATATTTTAATACCATTATACCTGTTGATTTAAAACTTATCATTTCCTATTCATTCTAAACAGATTAGCTACCTAAATTAATATGAAAATTTAAGAGGAGAGTACTGTTTTGCCAAGATTTTGATGACCTAACACATTTTATAGAAAAGTCAATGGTGACTTCAAGTAGGATATAGTATTATGACTCATATATATAGTGATGTGACTCAGAGAAATATTTTCTCATGAATTATATATTCCTGAGAAACCATTCAATGAACAGTGCCTATATTATGCCTTTCAATAACTAAAGCTATTCAATAGAGTTAAAACTCAGTTTCTCTTAATTTTTCTTCCATACTTCTTAACCTTACCAAAAATTCACAAAACTCTCTGTTTTAAAAACAAAAGTATAACCCATAAACCTCAAATACATTGTGGCACCGCTTATGTCTAATATTTTCTATGACTAAACTAACTTATTGTATAATAAATTACTTCAGAAATAAATTTGGCCCCAGCCTTGCCTTTGACAACCCTAAAAAAAAGTAAAAAATAAATATAGTGAGTTATTCAAAATAATAATTTTCTTAATTGATTGAAAATAATTCTAGGTAACTTTCCAGATGCTTTTAATTAATTAATTCTCTCTGTATCTCAAAATACAAAGCAAGAGCTTTGTGTATCACACTCTTAAGGAGATTAGTCGTGCTTCATCCAAGCGAATAAGCTATTGAAGCAATTTATTTATTTGGTCAGCTAATAAATTTCTTTCATCTTTTCTAATTATTCCTAGAGATATCATAACCAGTGAAACTCTGGGAAAAACAGTACTTTTCTCCCGGGTACTTTCTCTACCCATAGCTGCTTCATTTTTCTGCTTTATCTATTTTTTTCCAAGTGTTAATTGGTAATTTTATTTTATATTTGTGTTTTTACACAATCATCAGACTTGCTAATATCAGTCTCAGTGACAGTGAGGAAAACAGTTTTCTTTAATATTTAAATGTTTTAAATGATTTCTGCTAACACTTCTTACAAGTAAAACAAGTGCAGATTAGTAAACTAAAATAAGCAGGCATTAAATAATTAAAATATGTCTGAAATGATGGTTTTAAAAATAGTGCATAACCAAAATATAGCATATAATTTCCTGGTTACAATGAAAAATTTGGAGAGAACCAGATGTGCATCTACTTCTCAAATAGAAATGCACCATTAATGTTGAGAATTACTCTAAATTTAAGTAGGTTAGGCAAATTAGACCAATTTGAAAGATGAGAGGGCTATTACCTATAGATAGGTTGAGGAGGATGATGTGGAAGCAGAGGAAGAGGTGACATGGTTGTTAATTCTCACAAGAGAGAGACAAGTAGAAAATTATCACTCCTGGAAAATTAAGCTATTAGGTGATGGTAGGGAAATACCACGGAGTATTTCTGCTTGAGGCCATGAAACCATGATGTTTATGGATTTTCTCAGGCTCATCTTTTAAAGTGGCCTAAGTGTTTAGAGATGGAAAAGCTATTTGTCAAAAATATTCTAGCATTAATTGCATGTTTCCGTTATTTTCTTTATCTTTGGCATGAAATCTTTCTAACATGTAGATGTTCAGTTTCACCTATATAATTACCACGCAAGATCAATTTTATCCTAGCAAATATCTGTATGACAACCAGCAATTCAAGTTTTTCTGTTGCTTGATGAGGGGTAGAAGGGGAAAGATTACTGAGATATTTTTAGGGCACATAAGCCCTTCCCCAAGAATTTGCCAACACAAAACCTATGCATACATCTGTATCAGTTGGTATCATAAAGGATATCCCCTCTTCCTGCAATGTTTGTCTTGCTTACAGTATTGTGCTACTGCAGCTATAAGAGCAATGGAACTATCTAACTTTAAGACATATCATTCTAAATAGACCAAAAACCTTTAATTCTATCCTTCTCTTTTTAAAAATTCAAACTACTTTAACAACTGTTTTAGAAGAAGGAGTCCAAACCACTGAAGCACTGATGTAACAAAACCCTACATTATCTTCCTGCACAGATAGAAATATAATCATTAGATCCTCTTATATCTCTGGGGACACTGTCCATATTGATCTTTAAATAAATACAAACCAACTTGTCACTGTAAGACAACATTGTTCTATTCCTTTAAGGGAAACTGCTGACTTCTATTTGTTCAGGGTGTAGCAAAGTGCTCCTGGATGGGACAGAGACTCTCGCTGTCTCACTTTAGAAACAAATACCTGAATGGGAAGAGGAGAGACACAACATCTGTGGTCTGAAATAACTTGCTTGACTTTATATCCAAGGGAAAGAGAAAGTTTCACAGAAGTGGTCTAAGTGAGAAGCACTTTTCACAGCCTGTCCCCCAATAATTAAACAAAGTTACCAGAGGTCAGGTATAACAGAAACACACATGAGGATATACCCTGCAGTTAAGAATCAACCTCATAGCAATGATGAGGCTGTGAGCTCCTTTGGGTGCCTGAATGCATGACTGGACATTAAAAGAGAACATGTGGAAATGACCGTACACGAGCTTCCTACATTTTTGTGCTGAAATGGGGTTTGGAAGGTAATGAAATGCTGAAACCTTTGTACCATGTCCTATATCCCAAAATCATAGAATGTTTTTGTTTTCTTGAAGAGACCTTAAAGATCACTTAGTCCCACCACTCTCACAGTCATTAATTTCTTCCTAATAGCTAACCTAGATCTACTCTCTGTCAGTTTGAAGCCATTCCTCCTCGTCCTGTCACTGCATACCCTTGTTAAAGGTCCCTCTCCAGCTCTCTTGTAGGCCCCCTTCAGGTACTGAAAGGCTGCTCTAAGGTCTCCCTGGAGCCTTTTCTTCTCCAGGCTGAGCAACCCTCAGCTCAACCTGTCTTCATCAGAGAGGTGCTCTATTATTGTCTATAATCAGTCCTCTGATTATTGTCGTGGCCTTCCTCTGGACTTGTTCCAACAGCTCCACATCCTTCTTATACCAGAAGCCTTAGAGCTAGACAGAGTACTCCAGGTGGGGTCTCAGCAGAGCAGAGTAGAGGGATGGAATCACCTCCCTTGCCCTGCTGTCCCTGCTGCTTTTCATGCAGCCCAGGACACATGGGCTTTCTGGGCAGCAAGTGCACATTGCCAACTTGTGCCAAATTTCTTATCCATCAGCAGCGAGTCCCTCTCCTCAGGGCTGCTCTCAATCTGTTCTTCATCCAGACTATGTAAGTGCTTGTGAATGCCCTGACACAGATGTAGGGCCTTAGACTTGGCCTTGTTTAGCTTCATGAGCACTCAAGTAGTTGTGGTCAGCAGTTTGTTATTCAAATGGAGACCAGTGAGGAGTGCTGCTCCTCAAGAGTTGGTATTGGAATTGGCACTGTTGAACATCTTTGTTGATGACATGGACAAGAAAACTGAGTGCACCCCCAGGAATTCTGCAGGTGACACCAAGTTGAGTCATGCAGTTGACACTCTGAAGGGATGCGATGCCATCCAAATGGACTTTAATAGTCTTGAGACACAGGCTTATGCAAACCTCTTGAAGTACTACAAGGTCAAGTGTCTTTCATCCTTAATTTTTTCCAATAAAATGTGTTTGAAGTAAAAAAAAATCATAGGGCGATATAAAATAGGTTGGAGACTATGGAAACAACCAGCAAGTTAGGGCACACATATAGGTGAAGCCCAAAATTAGAGAAATTCTTGGTTCACAACTAAGGAGATGAGAAACACAGGCAACTACTCACAATTTTTCATACTGCTGTAGGTTCCAGTTTGCATTTACAGTGATTTATATCAGAAGATGTATAAACTGTCATAACATATACTTGGGAGAAGATGAATTTCAGTAGTTAAAGGGAGACAAAACACTCTAGGTTTAGTAAATAGCAATCTGTGAGATATTATTACTGGAAGAAATTATTAACAAGTTCTTTTTCTTTTCACCAAATTGAATATCTCTTCAGAATGATTTTTAATTCACAT
Source organism: Callaeas wilsoni (assembly GCA_013398955.1). Lineage (NCBI taxonomy): Eukaryota > Metazoa > Chordata > Aves > Passeriformes > Callaeidae > Callaeas > Callaeas wilsoni. The sequence goes on along the minus strand of VWPU01016578.1, from coordinate 38,648 downwards.
TTGAATGTCCACAGTGTTTTATCTGTGGAAAATGTGCCTTCTAGGAAATTAATTTTGTGAGGTAGACTTCAGTTGTTCTGATATTCCAAAGTAAATCTATTTAGAGAAGCCTTGACTTTCTTGTTTCCAGCTTCCTTACCTTCTTCTTGCAGTTTTTATTTTTTTCAGAAACATTCCTTCACACTCAGAGCTTCACATCTGAGGTGGTGGGGGGGAGGAATGGCAAATGGAAAGAAATTCATGGGCATAGGTTAATATTAATTTCTTAAGCTCTCTATTCCTAAAGCAAATATATGTGAGTTGAATATTTAGCAGAATCAATGCATATTTTTCCCCTCTCGCTGCATAGAATAACTACTTATCTCTTATAATTTTCTTGGTGTAAATTATATTATAATAGCTTAAGTGCAGAACTCACTCAAATGCAGCATTTTCAAAATTCTGTAGCTAGTCTGAATATGTGGATTGTGTTCTGACAAACCATTCTATGATATGTAAATATAAGCTTCAATATTATTATTTGTACATTTTATACTTAGTCTTCACATAATTAGTATATTTTAAAAAAGCAACGAAAACCAGATAATCAGTGCAGTAATCAATGAACGTGATCTTTACTATCTGAAGTCACCTATTTACTGCACTTTGGTCCTGGGAGTAAATGGTATTAAACATTGACTATTGTTTTCCCACTAACTTCATTCCCTTTGCAATGTGTTAATATAAACAGAAAGACTGTGCAAGCCTAGAGCTAGTCAATACATCTGATTATACATTTCGTACTTTTTTGTTATATATTATTATTTAATTTGCTAAAATCCTAGGTTCTTTAAATAAACTTACAAACTTGAAACAACTCACAAAAATAAAAATATTTTTTCAATGAAAACAGACAAATTGTTTTTGCTCTGTAGTCCAAGGCCCCAAACTGTATCATATTATTCATAAAATTGTTTGTGGTCAATAGACCTTGGCTAGCTGGCAGGAGCACACCAAGCTGCTCTGTCACTTCATTCATCAACAAGACAGTGGGAGAAAATAAAATGAAACTTCCAAGTCAATACAAGGACAGGGAGCTTACTAATTAACAATATGGGCAAAACAGACTTGATTTGAGGAAGATTGACCTAATTTGTTGTCAATTGCTTGTAACAGAGTAGAATACTTTGAAATACTTAGAAACAAGGAAAAAACTAAACCCAAGTTCCCCCATCCTTCCCGTCCTCTCAGGTTTGATATCCCTCCTAATTTTTTTTACCTTCTTGATCCCTGCTATCCCTTCTGCCCCATGTGGAGCAGGAAAGGTAGTTGTGGTTAGTTAATAATTCTCCATCTATTCCAGTCCTTCCTCCTAATGCTCTTCCCCTGCTCCAGCATGGGATCCCTCCATGGGAGACAGTCCTTCATGAAATGCTTCAGTTTGGGTCTCTTTCAATGAAGTACAGTCCTTCAGGAGGATACTACTCCCACATGAGGCTACAGCTACTGTCAGAAAACTTCTTCCTCTGTGGGTTCCTCTCCAAAAGTGACAGTTCCTGCCAGGTGCCTGCTTCAGCTTGCGGTCCTCCATGGACTGTAGTGTGGATATCTACTTTGCCGTGGTGCTCCATGGGCTGCATGGACACAGCCTTCACCATGGACTGCAAAGGAATCTCTGCTCTGTGTCTGGAGTACCTCCTCCTGCTCCTTTTTCTCTGTCCTTGATGTCTCCAGGGTTGTTTCTCTCACATTTTCTCACTTCTCTCTCACACTGTTGTACAGCATGGAGGTTTTTTTATGCTTTCTTTAATATTTTATCACAAAGGCATGGCCAATCTTGTTGATGGGCTCCTCTTTGGACAGTGGAGGATCCTTCTTGGACATGGCTGGAACTGGAGTTTTCTCACCTGGGCAACTTATATGGTCTTCCTAGAGAAGCCACCCAGCAGCACCCCCAGCTACCAAAACCTTGCCAAATAAACCCAATACAACATTACAGTCAAGAATTTTAATTGCCGACACTCCTTCTAAAAGAATAAAAGCTCATGGAAATTGGAACAGAAAATAGATTTTGCACAGAAAATTTTAAGACAGAAACTCCAATTCAAAACAGGACTCCCAGCATTATTCTGAATTCAGTACTTTCCTTCCTTTGTTGCTAGAGTACAGTTCTGAAGGGCTGGTTTCCTTTAGATTGGTCAAGACCTTGTGCAACTCAAGGTGTGGAGATAGATCAAGCTTGATCTGTATGTAAAAGTAAAAATGCTTTCATGCATTTCAAATCCAACTCTTCTGTGATAAGCTCGCTTACCTTCACTCCTAACTATGAAAACTGTTTTATGCCTAGCTTCTCACATGAAATCAAGACATTATCAGAGAGATTGATGCACGAGTGCTCTGATATACTCTTGTATATTAAAAAAGTAGTAAGACAAGATAATTTTTAAAAATCTTTTCATTCAGCATGTTTAGAAATAAAACATGCTCCTTAGTATAATAATAATTCCTGTTTGCCTTTTCAATTTTCTGAAGACTCCAGGAAAATATTTCAAACTGAATTACTGAGGCAGTCTCACTGATCTTAGTTACTCTGTTTCTGGGTTTAAGGTGTGTCTTCTTGCTTTATATTTCCAAGGAAGAAATATTTCTAGTGAGCAGATTTATCTTAATAATTTGATAAATATACCAATATCATCTTTTCAACAGTTGCAATTGTGACACAGAAAAATTTCATTTTAAATTCATAGAAAAAATGTTTCCTTGCCATTTGGACAATAAAAGGCTCAGAAATGTTCACTGCTTATTATGGGAGCAGTTAAGAAAAAGGTTAACTTAATGCGCAAGGCTACATTATGGAGAGATAACAAGCACAGAGGAGGCCATCACTCCTAGACACTGAGGTAGCAGGAGCATTTATTTAGCCTTGGTATGTGAGAGAGTATTAGCTCTTAAATCAGCTGATAAAATGCTCTCTCTCCTTTCTCTTCCAACGACATTTTCTTCTCAGCCTGTTTCTCTTTACGTTATTGTCAAGACTCTACAGGCTCCTGCCTTCTGCGCATCTGTGCTTTGTACAAGCTCAGCCTGCAACAAAATAACCCACTGCTGTTCTTCAGGTTTGCAGCTTTTCTGGTCCCCTGCTTCGTTTACTGAACAGGTATTCCTATACATGAAAGAGGCATGAGTCCATTTTAGATCAGCAAAAGGACAATTAAGACAACACCTCTTCTGAAAACTTTAAATACAGAAGAGAATATAAAATTCATTTAGGCAAGTGAGGTGTAATAGGCACTTTACTGAGTGCTGTTTCCTTTTCTATTTCAACTTTTTATTTCCATGAAAATTTAATCAGCTTCCATCTTTGTAGAGATTCACAAAGCCCTTATCATGTCCTGAGAAAGTCAGTATACATTAAAAGAATTTTAATGATACTCATAACCACAATTAAAAATTTAGCAAGACCCTAACCTTTGCTCCATTAAATGTTATTTATGAGGTGAAGAACTGAGCATATGGCTTAATTAAATCTGAGTCCCTATCACTTTTTAACATTAATTATAATTAATACAAATAAGACTTCAGGAATATCGATGAATCGTCCTCTGAATATTTGATATTTGTTGATAGAAAAAAATGCAAAATTATAGTCATACAACTGAAGACAACATCACATTCCAGGCTGGCAATGCTCACACTTAATATGGTGCCCATATTAAATACACACCACTTTCTTATTTGTCAAGCTACTAGAGAAGAGAGACAGAGAGAGAGAGAAATAGCTAGATTTAATATATCTGCAAAGTACAGATAAATCTGCTTGTGCATGTATTATTGATATCCCAGTATCAGAATAAGGAAGATAACAAAACACAAGTTTTAACATTGCTATGTAGAATACAGCTGCCTGTATTTCTGCACCTAAGACATTTCATTATCACCCATTTAAGGTGATTATACTTTATTTAATGTGAATGCAAAGAGTATAATGCTGAACAGGTTTAAAGCATTCATATAATTTTGATCCTACAAAGCAATCTATTGCAATACAGATTTAAGAATCTTTTCATTTTCAGAGTTAGTTAAACAACTGAATTAGAAACTGGAGAAATACAGAGTTTCAACTTTAATTTACTGTTTTGAGTGACATCAAATCTGGTGCTTGCTGCTATGTCATTTTGTTATGTCATAATGAAATTCTCATTAAAAATTATATTCTGAGGGCAAGACTTCAGTTGAATCAATGTTTCTAAATTAAACAATGAAAAATGCTCATACTTAGTGGAAACCAACTAAAATTATTAAGCAAAGCTATTATAGTACATGATATTATACTGTGCCATAGGTCTGTCCTTTTTGTCACAAAGGTATCATTACACAGAAGATAGTAAAAGCAGTATTTTCTTGGATATGCCCAAATTGTTGAAGAAAATGTACTCATCCTATCTCTTCCCCTACAGTTCTTAATTTCTTTGCATTGTTATTTCTACATCTGCCCTTTCTCCAGCTATGCAGCTCCATGTATAGGTCATAAAGTTAGTGCAGCCCAAAGAGAATGGGTTCAACAACCTGTCTCCCAGTGGGAACAATTATTTTTAAAAAAAGCAGTGGGAAACAGGAAGGATAGAGATTCCCTGGATGTACACAAGAACTTTGTTGCCATAGCTAGCAGGACATTTCAACGACTGACAAGTGGGACACATTTTCTGTTGAACAGAGTCCTAAATTAAACACAGTTCTTGTCTCCCAAAAAGTTTTAACTCTTGGCATGTTTTTATTTTTCATTTAATGAGAGAAAAGCATAGGTAGGAGTGCAGAAAAGCCTGATTCTCTGTTCATTCAAATTTTCATCAGGAAGAAACCCATACCACAGCATAAATCAGCCTCAACTTCAGAAACTGACCTTGGATACCTCAGAATAAAAGGAATATCTCAGTTTTCCTCCCCTCTCACTATTCAGTATCTCACACTGATTATAGATCAGTCAATGGCATAGCCCTTTGGCTTGTGGACTGAGAAGATCTAAACATATGATAACCATCTCCATAGTTTCTTATAACTTGTAGTTCCCTAGAATCAGATTTCAATGATATTCACTTCCATACAACTGAAAAACATTTCTGTTCCATTATCAACCATTGGAGGGGGACGAGGAGGGGGAGGAAAAGAAACAAACAGGAAGAAAAAAAAGAAAGGGTTTCAAGACTTCCAAAGTGATTTTATCTTATTCAAAATGTACTGCCTTCAAAGATTCTAGGAGCAAGCGTATTTTCTCTTGGCTTTCACTTGATCCATTTATAACCCCATAGTAACAATGAGGAAAATTAAAGTCAGACAGTGGATGGAGCCTCTTTATGCATCATTTGACCCCCACCTACCCTTAAACATCTATTAAAGCATTCATTTTTCAGTGTTTCCACATTTACTCTTACTATTTCATTAGGAAACTTATCTTCATATATTCTTTCTGTTGGATGATTAAAGCACCCTTCTGCCTGCTTAGACAGTGATTATATCGCAGACTGTTGTATTTGCTCAAAAAAGATATCTTCACTAGTAATTCACCTTATCAGCTGATAGTCTGCTAATCAATACATTACTTTCATAACAACACATATGGTCTCAAAGAGTATCTTTTACCGGTTTTACTACAGAAAAACAAACAAACAAACAAAAACCACAAAAAAACAAAACACGAAAAATATAAAAGGTAAACCAACACAAATTAATTCAAGTAGCAAAGTTATCTACACTCTTATTGCTATTTTTCTCATTGTTGTCAAAGATGTTACTTTTTCAGTACTATCTACTATGAAATAAGGGGGAGAGGCAATATTTTCTTGAAAGCAGTAAAAAGAAACAGAATTTAAATCAAATTTCTTCTCTTTATGCATGCAAAGGAGACAGGATACTATGCTGGGTTCTCAAAAAAGGTCTGATAGTTACTGTTTGTTTCCTCACCTCTAACACTTCAATACTCACAGTAATTTTAATTAGAGTGAATAAGTTTGCAAGCCTTACCCTTTTGTATCAGCTGTAGTTTTGGGGAACAGGATGCAAACAGTGACACTTACGTGACTTTTGGTCTGGGAATGTGTATGATGCAAGAATTTGATCTTGGTACTTGAATTGCCTTGTGTACTTACTAAGGAAACCTTTTACATAGAGAGTTTCTCCTTCAGAGTGGATCACACAACCAACTTCCAGGCAAAAATCTGCAAAAAATAAAATGGCTTACCTAATCAAAAAGATATTAGAGACATTTACTCAAGAAAAGTCAGAAAATAGTTATTTTTATATCCTAGTTAAAATAAATAGATCATCTTGTTCCCAAGTGCGGGCACTTATGCATATAAGTAACCGAGGATTAATCATCATTACCCCAGCGACTTCCATCAGCTGTGAGAAGACTCCAGACCATTTAGACAAACAGAAAATCTGTGACATATGTGAAAGTCAAACCTAAAGCTGACTTTGTTCTCAAGATTGGGAGAATTCCGGTTACCAAAATTGTAAAGATCAGAAATATAGGATTCTAACTGGTATGTTGGAACTGAAATTAAGCACATAATCAAAGTAAATATAGTAAACTCCCAAACATTTACTGCCTAGCAGGTCTTATCAACACTTTGCAATGTTGGAATGCTACATATCATGCAAAATTATTTGATTATGCATTAAATGTTGACTGAAGAGGTTTATAGTAACTGAAGTAGATTGTGAATTACTGTGTCTTTAAGATTTATGTAAAAGATTAATCTCCAGATATCAAAAACATTGTGAAGACAGAACTCTTGGGGATTGTCTTGAACTTTAGCAAAGGACATGAAGAAGATCACAAAAACAACTTTGGTATGCCCTCATAGACACATTCGTTTCGTAAACCACTCTTTTTCTTTTCTCTGAATTTTTAGTTTTGGAAAATACTTTTATAGTAGAATGAAGGAGATTTTTTGTTGGTTTATAGAACTCTATAACCCTGACCTGATTATTTCAAACCTGGAGATGTAACTTCAGAGTCACTACAACAACAAAATACTCCCAAATTCTTTTCATCTTGTTCACAGGAAGCTTATTATTTAAGGGTAACATATTTAACTGATTTGGGGATAGAAACAAAATAAAGCAGAACTCAAAAGCTACACTATCGATATAATTCACTGACATTTTTATATGTATAATGCATTTCTTTTACACTGCCATTACTTCTAGTCAGTGTATTATTGTTCTTACTAAACAGTTCAAACACCATTGCATTAAAAGTTTACTCTTTTTATTATGAAAAACTGCATGGCTTATCAAATTTCCCCTTACTTCTGGAGTTTGTGAGAGTAACAAAAGAGTATAGGTGCAAGCATTCACCAGCAGAATAATTAAGGAGCTAGTGTGGTCCATCAGGATGTCTTCTTCAAGTTTGGGACTCCTTGGGTATATAGGCAATGACCATTGATAGATCTATTTGACACACAGTACTACTTGGCAGTTCCCTAAGACGGACAAAAAAGGAGAATTATACTGTTCCCAATCCACTGGGCCTCTTTGGTGGACATGTCTGGTCCACGCTCTTAAAATACAGGAGGAAAATAGAAGATAGCTGTGTGAATATTTTTGTTTAGATAAGCATTATCACCAATTGTTACTTGTAACCACCTGAAGAGCAGGAAAGTTTTGTCCAGATCTGTAGCGGAAAGAAATATTTTAGCTGTTACAAAAAAGCCTTTTCTTGATCTCTCTGACGTTATATAAAAATCAAGAGAGAGACAAGAATAATCAAAAAGAAAAACAATATAAATTGCTGAGTTGGTTACCTGAAGTGCCTAAATGGTCTGTTTCTGTGTGCTGGTCATTTCCATAAGAAATTTAAAAACCCTCATGAGGTTCCCATGGACTCACCTTTTTGAGCTTGTCCAGGTCTGTCTGGATGGCATACCTTCCTTCAAGTGTCTTAACTACACCACTCAGCGTGGTGCCATCTGCAAACTTGCTGAGGGTGCACTTGATCCCCTTGTCTATGTCATTGATGAAAACACTGAACAGCGCTGGTCCCAATATGGACCCCTGAGGGACAGCACTTGCCACCAGTGTCCATCAGGGCATTGAACCATTCACCACTACCCTCTGGGTATGACTGTCCAACCAATTCCTTGTCCACTGAACTGGCCACCCATCAAATCCCTCTCCCTCTAATTTAGAGAGAAGAATGTTGTGGGGAACTGTGTCAAAGGTCTTACAGAAATCCATACAGATGATATCCATAGCCCTTCCCTTGTCCCTGATGCAGCCACTCCAGCACAGAGACCACTAGGATCATCAGACAGGACCATGTTTTGTTTTGTCAGGAATGTTGCTGCAAGGTCAACTGTCACAAAAATCTTAAGAGTTTAATTGGCTCAGCAAAGTTGCCAGCAACTGGGTTTCATCTCTTTGGAGATCAGCTCAGTAATGAATACTCATAAAGAGGAATGGAAACTTGTGGCCAGTAGTAGTTCTACAAGAGTAGAGAAATCACTCATCTCTTTCATACTATCACTTATTTTCCAGTCCCTTGTCCATTGTCTTGGGGTGATTCTATGACAATACTGTATTCTCCATCACCTTCTTGATTTCTAGAAATGTAGCTTGCACCTTTAAAGTGCAAAGGGGGAGAGAGAAGCCAGGGAAACTCTTCAAAGTGGCTAGCTTGACCTTGCAGTTAGATGTTTACATATGTTCTCTCTGGGCAGTGTTTCTGCCAGTTAGGAGTTAGAAAGGGAGTTTTTTCTCTAGCTCTGCGGCTTTCAGCTGAGAAGGGACTGTGATCTGCCTCAGCGGCTTCTGTTCCTTTTTGGACTGTTTTCGGCTTGCTTCCTTGTCCAAGACCAGCTATCACCTCTGGGACGCTCGGCAGGACTCCCCAAGCGGATCGTCAGACCCTGCCCGGCCCAGCCCGGCCTCAGGCCTCAGAACTGCGGAGCAGCTAAGTGTAGAGACAGGAGTGGATACATAAAATCCGTCATCTTCCTGTCAGGAACGGGAGAGGGGTTTTCAATATGCTTTTCTGCCCCTTGCCAGCAAGTGGACTCTGTTAAATAAACAGGTTTTTTTCACTTTCATTGGAGAAATTATTTTCCCAAACCCGTGAGGGAGGCGCTGCTGGGGCCTGCTTGCCTGGCAGGCAGGAGAGAGAGAGAGAAATGCCCTTCTCAAGTTCTTTCCTCCTAGATTTGTGTCCAAACCAGCACATCCAATTTGTTTCAGGGATCGTGTCTGAAAGTATTTCCAATGTAGGATCTGAGGAGACAGATAGGAAAAGTTGAGTTACAATCAAATGGATATCCTGCTGAGAACACAATAGAGATTTGATTCAGTAAATATCAGGCTTTCATTTAAACATCATTTCTCACAGTTCTCCTGTTTTAATTTCAGAAAAAGCTAGAAACTGTTGACATGATGTAATGAACACATTACATTTAATCACATCACTAACACTGCCTGGCACAAGTTAATGAACATTCATTGGAGATTTTAAACTCCTTTTTATTTTAGTCATTAAAGCAAATAAACATTGCTATCAATGAATTGTCTCACTCTAAACTGAAGAAGTTTGCGTACATGAGCAGCTGTAGCAGTTCATATACAAGTTGTGACCTCAGTAGTGCTTCAGACTTATGTAAATATTACACCTATCTGAAACCAAGGAGTTTGTTCTATAGGTCAACTGCATAGTATCCTGAACTTCACCATCACAGATTTTGACTTCATTTGGATTTGATTCTGTGATCTTTCAGTGTTTATTCTGTCACAAGCAACAGCGTTGTCCTGGTTTTGGCTGGGGTAGCTGTTACAGTGCTGTGTGTTGAATTCAGTATGAGAACAATGTAGATAACACAGTGATGTTTTAGTTGTTGCTCGGTCGTGTTTACCTGAAGCCAAGGACATTTTTTGTGTCTCATTGTCTGCCAGCAAGAAGGTACACAAGAAACGTTGGGGGAGAGCATAGCTGGGACAGGTGACACAAACTGGATGAAGGGATATTCCACACTGTAGAACATTATGCTCAGTATATAGACTGGGAGAATTAGTCAGAAAGGGGAATGATCGGGGTTCAGGGATGGGGTCTGGCACTGGTCAGCAGGTGGTGAGCAATTGTATTGTGCATAATTTTTTTTCTTGGGTTTTATTTTTTCCCATAATAATAACAATAGTAATAATTTATTATTTATTATTTGGTTTTGTTTCCACTATTAAACTGTTCTTATCTCAACTTTTGATTCTCCTCCCCATCCCACTGGGACTGGGAGTGAGTGAGCAGTTGATGCTGCATTGCTGTCTGGGGTTAAACCACAACAAATGTGAAAGTCAAGTAACTGAAAATTCAATGTCTGTGTTCCATGTATTTGCTTTTATTGATCATTCTATCAAACTTCTCTGTACATATGAAATTTATTTAAAGGAAAATTTCTGGTTTTTTATACAGGGAGGTGCAGCACAGCTTCGCTTGGTCCCTAAGCTCTCATGTATGACAGTGCGAGATTCTAGTTTAAGATGTGTCTAAAAGGAATTTCAAATGGCATTGACATGCCGTCTTTTCTTTATTCTTTTAAAAAGATCAGTAGCAGAAAGAGTATGAGTGATTTTGCACTCCTAGGAGTGACAAACATAATTGTAGTTAATAATAACAATTTATAAATCATATTTCATATCTTGCATTGTAATTTTCCATATCAAGACACAGAAAAAAATATGAAAGAAAATTTTAAATAAAGTCAGTCGATTTGGAACAAAATCAAAATTCCCTAAATATTAGGGAAACCCAAGTAACAGACCTCTCTTTAGATTTCCAAAAGAGGAGAAGGAGAAGCCAGAAAAAGACCATAAAGGGATGTTTCCATTTTAAGAAAAAGAACTAAAACCAGTAGCTATCAAGCCCTTCTTTGCATTGCTTTTATATTATTGCACTTACAAACAGTCCTTTAGTATATGGAATATTTTTGTTTGTTTGTTTCTCTACTTACTGAGCTTGGATTATATTTACCTAGGTGTAAACATGCCACTACATTTTGAATAAATTGAAAGGTTATTCTTCAAAGTGAATTCCTCCCAACATGCAGTTAGAAATAATCTGTAAAGGTGGACTTCAGTGTTAGGTCCTAATTAAAATAATTTCAATAGTAGAGTGAATATTAAGTCCATGTATTTCTTTCACACACGGTTTATTGGTCAAGCGCTGTAGTGGAGAGCTCTCACTACATAGTCAGTAAATCACTGCTGATGCCCAAAAAGAATCTCATCCTTTTCTCTCGCCTTCCTCAATTCTCTCTTGTTCTCTTCATTTAGGATGAACAAATTACCAAGGGACATCTCAGGCTGCAAACTCATTATCTCTTCTCTAATTATAGACACATACACATAACTAGCAAGCATTTGTTCTCACTTATGTGATTTATCTGTATAAGTTCCTGAAAAAGGTGACCTAGCAAACTTAGAGCAGACCTGACAGGCTCAATTCCTGTGAGAAGGAAAAACAGGGTACCTGTCTAGCAAGACTCAGAAGACTTGAATTTTTTTTTAAGTATCAGAGACTGCTTAAGTAGGAAACATTACTATAAAAAGGCAAACACTTAAGGCCTCCTCAACCCCTTCCAAAGGCAAAACAAAAAAAATAAAGAAAAAAAAAAGCAACAAGTTCCAAAAAAGTATAAATCTGAAATTTTCCAAACTACGAATTCAAATACAGACTATTGCACAACTATTACTAAAATTAATTGCTACTGGAAAAATTAAAAATGGTATGAGTGTTAGTGACTATCAAAAGAAGAATTGTTAGGATTCATTCAGGAATCCTGCTATTCAGGAAGATTTCAAGCAGCCACTAACTTGGGGTTAAGAGTTCAGTATCAAGCCAATTAGATGAAAATACATTTAAAAAGGAAACAAACAAGAATAACAAAATAGTCACACTATTATCTACTCGGGAACTGTCTATATAGGTATTTTAAAAGATAATAATTCTCACCAGCAAGTCAGCAGTCTTTACATGAGCAGTCACTTCAGGAGGTAAAGATAGATTCAAGAGTATATGTTTTTAAACAACTTATAATGAGCTTTCCAATCAAGGATGCTTAAAACCTAAGAAGGTTATTTTGTGGATTACAAATCAAAAAGTATGAAAATAAGAATATGTATTTATATGTAGTGTGCAAATTGTCAAAATATGTTACCAACAGAGTTCCAAAGAGTTCTATGCTGAGACCTGAGGCATTCAACACAAATCTATAAAAAGAAATAACAAGTGACAAAGTTTTCCCTAATGCAAATGCTGAATTTAGGATGAGGAAAACAAATTGTTACTGTAAAGAGTACATAGGTGCATGCAGTAGGGGGAATAAACTAGAAGAATTAAAAGTCTATATGAAATCTCATTGCAATTACGGAGACATGGTGTGATAGCTCACGTGACTGGAATGTTGTCATGGATGGCTCTGCCCTTTTTAGGAGGTACAGATAAGAGAGGTGAGGTGATGGATTTGCTCTTTATGTGAGGGAGCATCTGGAATGTCTCAAGCTCTACCCACGAGTAGACAAATGAATTGAGAACTTATCGGTAAGGAGTAAGGGACTGGATAATACGGGTGATACTTGTGGGCACTTGCTATGGGCTGCCTGACCAGGAGGAGGAAGGTGATGAGGCTTTCTGTGGAACAGACTGCCCAAGGAGGTCTTGGAACCTCCCTCTCTGGAGACATTCAAAACTCACCTGGACACATTCCAGTGTAATCCATTCTAGGTGGTGTTCCAGATGTCCCTTTTAACCCTAACAATTCTGTGATTTTGTGATCTGTGACAGCAATGTTCCAAAGGTAGAATAAGCTATCTAAGCTAAAAGCTAAAGTCACAGGATGCACTTGTAACAGGGAAACGCATCTGGGACACTGGTGATTGGCTGTCAAGTACCTTTTGAATATTCAGTAAGAAAAATATCTGCAATTTAAATACCTTGTTAGAGTTGATAACAGTTGTCAAAAAAGCACATTAACATTCCTAGGGGGTTAATTCCCAACTTCCTTAACTGCATCTATGTGACTAAGACAAGATTCAACATGTGCTGTGTGCTCCCAGGTGAATATATTTCCATGTTTTATGCAATGATAATTCAAACTAGCTGAAATCTTTTAAAAACATTGTTCAATTAAAAGACATACTTCGAATATAGAGAAATGGAAATTTTGTAAGTCATGTTCATTCACACAACAATCTGCAAATGTACCAAGTCATAACCTTGTTTCATCAAGCTCAGCCAACAAACTTCCATTTGACTGAAGTGTCCCCTAATTTTCCTGCAAGGTCTTCATAGACAAGCTGATGAACTATGGGCTAAATGAGAAAGCAGTTCACTGGATTGAAAACTATCTGAATGACTGTGCTCAGAGGTTGGTGATCAGATATATGAAGTCTAGTTGGAGGCCAGTAGCTATCAGTGTACCCCAGGAATCAGTACTGGTCCACATCTTCAAAAAAATTGCAGTGCAGAGTTCATCCTCAGTTTGCAGATGACACAAAACTGGGAGAAGTGGCTGATATGGCAGAGGACCTTGCTGCCATCCAGAGAGTTCTTGAAGAAATGATCTGAGAGGAACCTCGTGCAGCTCAACAAGAGGAAATGCGAACTCCTGAAACTGGACACCAAGCTGAACGTGAGCCAGCAATGTACCCTTGAGCCAAAGAAAAGGCTAATGTTCTCCTGGTGCATATTAGACAAAGGATTTTCAGCAGGTCAGGAGAGGTGACCCTTCCCCTCTGTTCAGCACTGGTGAGATCATATCTGGGTTGCTGCGAACAGTTTTGGGCTCCCCAGAACAAGAAAGACATGGATGTACTGGAGAGAGTCCAACAAAGTGCCACTAGAATGATGAAGGGACGGGAGCGTCTGTCTCCTATCAGGAAAGGCTGAGAGAGTGGGAACTGTTCTGCGTGGAGAAGAGAAGGCGCAGGGGTGATCTAATTAGTGTTTATAAGTTCCTGAAGGCAGGAAAGGCAGAAGATGGAGCCAGGCTCTTTTAATTGGTGCCCAGTGGGAGGACAACAGGCAGTAGGCAGATACTGAAATACAGGAGGCTTCCTCTAAGCATCCAGAAGTAGGTTTTTTAATGTGAATGTAACTGAGCACTGGCATAGGTTGCCCACAACAGTTGTGTATTTTTCATCCTTGAAGATATTCAAAATCCACCTGGACATGGTCCTGGGCAATCATCTATAGGCCTTCCTACTTGAGCAGGAAGATTGGACTTCTAGAGATCCCTTCGAACATCAATCATTTTGTGATTCTGTGACTGAAGTTTTGTTATCTCCTTCATGTTTAAAAAACACATACAAGATGTGATATGTGTGACTATTAAAGTCATCTCGCTATCCTAATTTGCTTTTAATTTCTAAATTTTTGGAAAACAGCTTAAAGAAAAGTAGATTTCACTTTTTGCACAGTAGCTTGAAAGAACAACATGCTCTCAGGACAAATAATAAGATATTCAGATTGGTCCGGGTTGTAAACTATGAAAACTGACATAGCCCTACTGAAGTGGAAGCATGTGACCTTTTAATGCACTTCATTTTGTTAAGGCTAAGTAAATAAAATTTAAAAAAAAAAATCACTCAGAATTAAAATGTATGGTTGTTCTTTTATTCAACTACATAACTGCACAGCATGTGACAAGCATCAATCACTTAACGAAGATAACATAATAGGGTCATAAGGGCATGCAAAGCAATGTTCAGCAGAACAGAACTTAAAGAGAAGCCTGAAATACAAAAGTTAACATTAGCAAGAAAGACAAGTCTTGTAGTTTACAGAACTACGATTATATACTATGGTTTCATGAAGAAAAATGACTACAAATTTTGTACTTAGCCTTTTGGTTGGACTTTTTAATTGCAATTATCATTAAAACAAATAAAGAGGAAAAATAAAGGACCAAAATTTCAAGCATTAATTGTAAGAGGGTTGCTTTAAGTGGTTGGATAGCACTGTTTTCTAGATTAGTTTAACAAATAAAGTTTGAAAGCCATAGAAATTGGTTTGGAAACAAATTATTGACTTAAAGATGAAGTTTTGATTTAAAACAAACCCACAACAAAGATAGAAACTGAAAAGAATTTGGCACCTTCAACGATCAAAGGTACTGCGCATCTCATGTTTCTATAATTTAATGAGGTGATCATGACAGTTTAACCTTTGCCATAGAATCACAGAATGGTTTGGGTTGGGAGTGGCTGGTTTCAACCTGTCTGCCACTGGCAGGCACACTTTCCACTACACTAGGTTAGTTGTGTATCTCTTAATCTTTATCTGAAATAACTGCAAGATAGTTCATGTGTACGTTTTTTTGTGATGACATTATCCACTAGTTTAAATATCTCTTCTTCCCTCCTGGCATTTAGCTTTCTTATGCATTTATAGAGAGAAATAATATCTGTTTTCTACTTTTGTTCTGTCGTGCAGAGGAATCCAAATTTTTTCATCTATTCCTTTTTTATGATGGGTCCTTCCTTACTCTAAGCATCTTAATAGCACTTCCTGACCTTATTTTAATTTATCATCTTGGAATGAAACAGGTGAGAGGACACATAATCCTGCAATTTAAATTTTTTCTGTGACTATTGTAGATCATGAGTATTTTCCTGACTCGGTGGAAATAGCTTTTCTTGCTTATCTAAGAACAATCAATTATATTGTCAAAGAAGTATAGCATATTAGTCAAGTAAAATTATTTTGCAATAAGCCATATTAGGTTTTATTTAAGCTTCCATTAACTTAATCATTGTAATTATTCCCCAGCTCATTTTTTTTTCCCGTAATAGGTCTGTATCTGTCTTCCTCTCCAGGTATTTGTTATATTTCAGATATTTTTACTCCTATTCCTCAATTTACAAAAACTTTAACCTAGTTCTACACATGTCAGTTCATGACGAATTATAGAATAAATATTTTAGTCTCTATATTTTCATGGAATCAAAACAATGCCTTTCAGTTACACCAGTTAAATTTTTCAGAACCTTTCTGCTATCAACCAAACTGAATAACCTTCTTAGTTTCTCTATTCTTACAGATTATTTTTTGCTGTATTTACTGCAGCTTTACTGTCTATTCTAGTCTTAGTGCACAGCAGCTGTATCCTAAACTTGAACTTTATACAGTTCAAGAACCTTCTCCTGTCTCCTTCATTGTCAGCTAGATATAAAGTCAGCATGTCTTTGAGTAGGTCTCCTTTTATCCCAAATCCATCTATTAATTGTAAATGGATTTTTTAAATTATAAATATGTTTAAGAATAGAATTTTAACCATTACTCTTCTTATTCAGATGACTAAAGCAAAGTCTAGAAAGAAGTCTGAAATGCCTCCCTTTATTAATTGGAATGTTTATAATGGATTCACAGTAATCCATACAACAACATTCTGTATGTAAGATGGATCTAGGAGCTCAGACTACATGCAGTAAATTCCACAGGACTAGAATTATATAAGTTTTCCATTCAGCTCAGTAAATGAAAATATATTTCTGCAGCCTGAAACTAATGCCAAGGATTTATTTTAAAATTTAAATAAAGCTCAGTTTTGACTGCCATTAGTTAAAAAGGAAGATATTTTTGTTTATCTTAGATTCTTTAAAGGAAAGCAAGCAAATCAAGCCAGAACAAATAGATTTATATGTGAGCACAAACACTCAATTATGGAATTGCTCCAGCCTTCATTTCATTTGGTCAAGGTTCTCTTTCCCCTTGAGCAGCAAAGTAGTCTGCTGGCAGCTAATGAGGTGAAAACAAACAGAGATAATTAGAAATTGTGTAATTAACATATTTACCACTATAAATACTGATTTGCTGAAAATTATGATTTTGACAAATTTCCAAATTTGAAAGTGAAAAAGAAGAAGAATCTTTTTAAGGAAAATAGATCTGATTCCATAGAATATAATTTAATCTTTTTTTTCTCATTTGTTACTACTAAAACGTTGCATTTTATGTAATGTGTTCATATCTCACCAGAAAGAGATCAATGCACACTGTTTTACACAGTGTCATTACGTATTATTTTTAAATAATTCATTAATTACAATTAGGCTTTTCAGTATATTTTATCCTTTTCTTCATTGGGAAAAATACAATTGAAACAGTCAAACTATGCTATATACACCCCATACAGTCCCTCCAACTTCAACGGGACAGTAAATTTACCCTCACACTGGAACATAATTGTGATTCACAGTACTTCCTCAGTGTTATTTTGAAACATATTCAAAGGTTGAATTTAGCATGTTAAGATTTACTTTACATCAATGGAGACCTACAAAGTTCTGAGACCTGAATCCTCTGTGGGAGATGCTCCTCATTTAATTTTAATTTATGATGTATGGGGAGCCTAGGACATGTAGGATATTAATTTACCTTCCTTCAGGTCACGGAACTGCTCTTGGGCCAAAGCTAAATAGCATGTGGGATATAACATTAACTCTATGCAAGACATCCAGGTTTGAAACTTCTTGACATTAAAAAACTGTACAACACAAGTCTTGGCATTTTTTTACCTACAAAAATACCCCTGAGAGTGCAGGTGGAAAATTTTAATTAACTCAGTAGGTAATTGCATATTTTACTGTAATCTTCATTAAAGGCCTCTTGATTATTCTGCTCTCATTGTCCATCTGCAGAACTCCCATTGACAGAAACAAGAATATTGCATAGGGAATTAGTATATGAAGTGATTCTGTGGGTGGGAATGAGGAAACATCCTGCAAATGTAGCAGACTCAGTTCTGTTTCTGCAAAAGCTGAGACAGACTTGGAAGAAAGGAGAAGCAGGGTGTATTAAAAAAATATATATATATAAACTGACAGTGTATTTCTTCTATGCTTCCAATTTTCAATAGTGTTACTGCAATGATTTCTACAAGGCTCTACTGACAGAGAAAATAAAAAACTGGGGTCATTGTTACTTTATAGGGAAGGATCATAAGAGAGAATGTATATCTGTTACAAAGCCAGCCAGTGCCTTTTAAAAGTCAAAGTGGATTTAGACATAGTATGTTCATAAGTTATGACAGAATAGCAATAAATACAAAAATCAGGTTGGACAGAACTGCTTTTGGCTTAATTTATTTGTGTTTATCAGGTTTAGGAGTTCCTAAAAGTAGATTGTGTCTACCCTACAGGAGTGGGGTGTTATGCATTACTGCACTTGTGCAAGAGGCATCAGGAATAATCCCTAATCACAGAGAACTACTGATATACAGGCCTTTGACTCTGGTACATCTCTGTGAGATTGACAACCTTACTTTATCCTATGCCTGCATCCAAACAAATAGTAATTACCTTCTATTTTCCTGTGCTCCTTCCTTGACCCCTGCCCCAAGGTCTATCTACATTGCCACCAGTACAGTGAAACAAAAAACATGAAAATATTTGTCAAAGAATACACTGTAGACCAAGCATGAGCAGTCTAAGCCATTTCATTTGAAAGGAACAGGTGTTGTTTCAAAAGCTAGATTTGCAAGCCCAAACTGTAACTGATAAAAAACAGAAGAATTGGAGAGTGAACAGCAATAATCTGGAAATAGTTCCAGCAGAGAAACATAATTTTAGGCTAATATATCAGTGAGGGACATACATTTTAATGAGAAAATCCAGAGGCCCAGAGATTAACCTGCAAAGAAATTCAGTAGCTTTCAGATAATATTTCAAGTCAGACCTGATATTCATACCAGGCATCTAAACACATCCATATTAATTTGATTTCTTTAAAAAGATATGAGTAAAGTCAGTACACGCTTTACAGAAGCATTGTGTTTACTGCGTATGTCTCTATGAAGAAACCCATCCTATGTTGCAGGCTGAGTCCACCGATATTTATTAAAGCTTATATAATAATCTGAGTAAGAAAGAATCTTTCTTTCTCATAGCAAAAATGCAATAATAATAATAGGAAAGTACATGAATTTGACCTCAAATTTTATCACTGTATTTTTCTACTAAACCATGCATATCAATCAGTCTCCTTGGAGCATATGAATAACACCGAGCACAAAAAAAAACCCAAAACCTTAATAGGATTTGATTTATTTTAGGAGGACATTTAGTTACAGAATTTCCTAACTTAACATTAGAATTACAAAGAATACATGTCAATTACAGTGATGTTATAGTGCATGTTCCCTATAGGCCACCTAACCATAGACCAAACTAATAAGGCCCCAGAGACCAGGGGGAGATTTCCTTGTCGAAAAGGTTCAATTCAGGAAGGACATAGGCACATGGGACATGCATATAATCCATGGGCCCTAATGGGATTCACGCAGAAGTCCTACGGGAGCTGGGTGATGTCACTGCAAGGCCACTCTTGATAAATTTTGGTTGGTCATGGCAAATGAGAGAGACATTCTCAAAGACTGAAGGGTTCCGTAATATATTTCCCACCTTCATTTTTTCTGAGCTGTTCAAAGAGGAATATACAGATCTTAATTTATTTATTGCAATAGGCATGCTGTAAGAAGAGATATTTAAAATCAATATAATGTGTCTTGATTCAAGTACTTCTATTCATCTTTATGCTTAAAAAAATTCTACAAACTCTCTCACAGTTAAAGGCAGTGGGAAGATCTTAACAGTTTTTCGGTACTTAGAGGAAAATATATTGCTAAATAGAAGCAAGCACTGTACCTTAGACTATTAATTTCTCAGAAGGAGCAATCATCTGTGGAACAAATATACTCCTTTGATGGTTTTTTAATGACAATGGATCATACAGCTGAGGATTCAATTTTATATTGTTATTAGCAGTTGCAACCATTCCACTTCCAGAGGACGTACTTTAATCTGGGACTTGCTACAAGTTTGCATCTCATCTTGGCATAGGCATACCTGGAGCACTGAAGGAACAATTTAAAATTTATTAAACAGTTGAGAAAAAAGGTGCTTAGACCTTAAAATAAAGTTCTGGTCTTTCAGCTGTCAAATCTACCAAATGAATATGCTTATTACTGAACTTATTACTGAACTTAATTTCAGACATATTTCTGCCATGCTTTATTTATTTCACTTCAATCTTAGAGCAAGAAAAAGAATTCTTTTTATTATTATCAATTTTTACATTTACTTTTGAAAAAGTGTGTTATTCACTAAAGGAAACACTTGAAGTATAAACATTTTTCTGAGTTCTTTGATGTTCCTTTCTTGGACCATGTCAAGGTTCTTATGCTTAAATATTCTTATCTAATTTTCAGTTCAAAATGGGTTTAGACACTTCTGAAAAGCATAATACCATAGAATAATCCTCTACAGGATATTTCTAGGCAAATTTAAATTCCTATTCAGTCTCAAATAAAAGGTGTTTTAATAGCTGGACTCAAAAATATATAACCTGTATTATTATTACAAAGATTATTACACTGATATAAAAAGTATATAGAAAGTTAATTCCACAGAAATTCACAACAAATAGAAAATCACATTAATAGTGATGACTTTAGCCACATAAATTTATCAATATAGACTTAAAAAAGAAATAAAAAATAATCTCCACTTGAACTAAAATTTCAGTCATAGACCATCAACAGTCAGATTGTCTTCTCCTCTGTTTGAGACTTTGAGACATTCAGAAGATTATTAAAGCAGTATTTATTATGGAGCTCCTCTAATTGACGTTGAAAGCTATTTTCTTTGCTAATCTAAAGTAGTATCTTTATTGACAATTTTAACCTATGCTAAATCTGACGGAAAATAATGTTTAGAATTTAGTTCAAGTGTATTTTTGACACAATTGAAAAGAATGTTTGTCTTATGGTTAAAGAATTCTCACATCTTTCTTTCATGGGCAGGAACAAAAATGTGGGAATTTGTAAAAGTTGGAAAGCCTTTTCTTTCAGATAATGAACTCTTACTTAAAAACTGAAGAAGACTCTTACCAAAAAAACTTCATAAACTAAAAGCCTTCAGGACATACACTGCAACTTCTGATTAACTAGTGTGACAATGATTTTTTGTTTGTCATCTCCAGTGAAATTCTTGATTCTCAAAACCCTATATATAAAAGTTACTAATCCATAACCTAAACTCAAAATGGTTATTTTTGAAATTCATCTTCTGTTGAATTCACGAAGCTTACAGGGATCATATATTTTCCACACAAAATGTCCCGGACATTCTTCATTCTATATGAAGAAGATTTGACATTGCCACTTTTTAAAAAAGGCTATGGGATAGCCTTTCTGTATGTCTGCTTGCTTGCACACCCATGCTCTCCTACACAATCTCAAATCATTCCTTTGTAAAATGTTGCAGCAATCACCACTTCCTTTTAAAAGAACAGTTTTCTGTTCTGTTCATTCACCAGCTCCATTCAGAGCTCTCCTCGATATTCAATTCTATTCTCTGCCATAGAGGAGTTGAACACCTTCCTTCCTTGATATCATTCAACTGTACCTAGTGTTCTGAGTTTTTATGTGATGGGAGGCCAGAGCATACCACCTTTTTTGCACCATTTTGCAGTAAAGAATAAAATAATTTTTAGGCTAACAAAGCCTGTAAACGAGACTTTAATGCAGACAGCTCATAGTGGGCAAGAAAATTACAGCTTGATTGCAACAGCAGTCACCTGCAGATACCCAGTATCCAGATCCTGTTGAAGAGGTTGAGTATATGTTTTACTGAGAATGGAAAAAGTTGTTTTGTAAACATATATATATATATATGTGTGTGTGTGTGTGTGTGTGTATATATGTACGTAATCTGATCTTGATTACTTGTTGCTGCAATTAATTTCTCCCAGTGTCCCTGATGTTGTCTGGCTTTTTTTTTTTTTTTATTTTTATTAACGGTGTATGCATATCTTATTAACAAAAGTGACTGTTGAAGAGACCTGTATGGTACTGTAAGAGCAACTGACAGGTTATGGTACAGAAAAGTTGAAGGCTGAATGGATTACTTTTACTACCCTCAGTGCAAAGTAATATTCTGCTCTGATTAGAAAAATTCTTTCCTCTGTGCTTTTAAACCCCTTTAGTTTACTACTGAAGATTGGCTGATGACAAATGCCATTAAAGACTCCTGTTAATAACAGTGAATGAACAGCAAAGGCAGATGTAAAACAAATTAGTTACACTTCAACATTGCACACAACTTTCTTCCCTGTATCTGTTATAGGCATTCTGCATCTCAAACTATTGCAAGGAACTTTATTCACATTTTCAGCTGTCTTTTTTCTCAAATTTCATCTCATGTTTAAAAATCTAGTACACTTTTTTTTGGTCACTATCTGCTATGAATTTCCATTTCCTGGAGAAAGCATATTTGACCTCAATGATTTTTAAACATTGCTGTGTTTCTTTTTTACTGAAGAAAATAATATAAAGCAGGTGTTTTCATTAAGCTGCATATCTACATGTTCAGTTTTGTCTCACTAAATTGCTACCATTCGAATAAAAAAATTCAGAGTAGTGTGTGTTTTTTAAACTGATACCTTCACTATGGACAAATATGCAGCTTTTCATAAACCAAAAAAAAAAAAAAATACCAGGGAGTGTTACTTTCTTGTGGTGGTCGTAGTGGTAAGAAAGTAAACAAAACTACACTGCAACAAAAATCCAAGCATGGTAAAGTGGATTCTTGACATGAATAAAGTGGATTCATGATTCCCAACACTCTCTGCACAGCAACAAATATCTATAAGAGTTCTTTTATGCTTGTAATTCAGACTTCTCCTTCACAACCCACTTTAAATGGAAAGAATACCTCTGGTATTTCCAAGCCATTATGCCTTCATAAGAGACTGGTAGGTAAAACAGGGCGACTATGCAAAAATCTCCCTCTCTCCACTTGTCCTGGCATGACAGACTAGTTAAGGACTGATACAGCATTAATGTAAATCTGAAGACTGAGTTTTCCTTCACATTAGAAAGTAAGCAGCGGTAGAGGAACAGATTTTCTCAAGCAGCAAGGACTTATCCCAGTTCATTTCAGCAAGCAGAGTATCTTATTGGTGCCAAACTCATTATGGCAAGTAAAGCCACTGCAGGACTGTTCCAACGGCAGACAGGGCTTTATGCACATTTCCACTGTGAAGAATCAAGATAGTGTTGACAGTACGGAAAGGAGGAGGAGATGAGAATTAAGGAAGGTCCAAATCCCCTTCACTGCCATTAATTTTACAAGTGAGCACAGTAAATAATTTGTAAGTTTGCTGCATTAGAAATTGTTGAATAAAAAAGGAAAAAGAGCAGATAGAGACTTTGCAGTCTCTTCCTGGCGTTTCACACTGTACAATATCCTTTGCTTCAGGCACACCCTTAAGCAACTCTTTGGCTGAGACTGTCCAACTCTATTAACAGACCATAAGCTCATTACCGTGAGATACATGGTAAAAACTCCAAATAAATTTTATTAAGACAACAAATTATCTTATCTTTGCCTGAAAAAAAATTTTTGCAGGAACAGAGAAGAGAGGAGGAATGTTTTATTTATGACTATCTACTCAAAAAGACCAAAACAATAAAAGTGTTCATTAACACATCAAAATCATAATTATCTTCCTTGCAGAATGCCCTTTAGCAGACTTAAGCTATAAAAATTGATATGGCAAACCAAAACAAGAAAAAAAATTGCTGTGTAGCTTATTTTAGAATTATTTTCTTACACCCATTTCCCTTCAGTTGGTGTCCGGACAGTTGCATAATGGATCTTTCTAGTGTACGTTCTTTATTTCTCCAAGAAATCTTTCTTTTATAATGAGCATGTCATCACCAAATTATGCAGCTTAAAAATATTTTCCTTTCTCCTTTTCTTTTTTATATTTGACCATTCAATTTTAAAGGGAGAGAAAAGCAGGCTTAGTAACATCTGCCATAAGGTAGAGGTCTGAAAGGTCTTATATTTCATTTGTACAATCTGATTCAATGACTTCACAAAACCTTATACTATATAAAAAGAACTCTGAAAAGTCTGTGGATATTGAAATGGCATAATCTGTGTGTTCATGGTATTGCTAATCTAACTGGAGAAGAAAAGCTCTAAAATCTAGTCAACAACCCACGGGGTTGCACTGTGGCTTCATATAATGTTATATTACCTCACTCTGGTTAGTGTTTTCTGTGACTGAGTCTGTCTGCTATGTCTTGGATTTATAAATTATTCAACATAGGCTTCTTAATGAAGCTTGACTTTCTAAAACTATCATCTTATGCACTTGTATGTACATATATATATGTATATATATATATAAAATATATATACATCTCTATTTAATTTTATATGCATATAATAGGCTTAAAAATTGATCTGATCCTGCGTTATTTCACAGCCTAGCTAGAATAGTTTGCTTTTCATTAGGAGAGATTACTTCAGACTCTGAATTGGAATATTCAGCTGCATATGACATATTCTAAAATTCATTTCAGTTGGAACAAATGCAGAAAGGCAAGGGGTTTTATGTTTTATTTTGTGGAATTTTTGTTTTGTTTTTGTTTTTGTTTTCAAATGGAATATGCAATTCCATACCATGAGATTTTTAGCAGTAGAAAGTGAAGTAAATGACTGTATGTTTTTGAAAGTATGCTTTTGAAAAACTATTGGAGATAATTTCTACACAAACCTAGTACTGAGAATGTTAAGAGGCAATCACAAGTCATAACGACAGGAATGTGAAGAAGTAGTGTCATCATTTGATTTGAGATGTCATGCAGTCTTCTCCCTTCTTCCAAAGGTCTTGGTGACTGAAAGTTTAAAAAGTTTTTAGTTATATCTGTCTTTGGGATAAGCCTATGAGCAATTTCAAATGTGATACCATTAGTGCATCTGGACATTTCTCAAGGTCATTACCTTCTAGGACTTTTCATTGTGTAATCTGGAAGATTTTCCTTCTAAAATGAGAGGGTTTAGAGCTCTTAACACTTGCTCTGACCTTTCAAAGTAGAACAGGAGATACAGTCCTTCCACTAATGAAGGATTTTTAGTAACTCAATTATTTCTCCAAGTATCTTTTAACTGCTTTACATTTAGGGAGACCAACATTTATTAGATGAAGATAGAGAAAATAGATATGATGTATCATATACTTTTAATACCTTTTCCACAAAAACCCCTCTCTACACCTAAAAATTATCTGATGAGACGAACAGATTCTTCTACCTAGTCTGCTAATAACTGCCAAGAGAATTAGAATTTAGGTGCTACTTCCATTCTCTGATTCAGAAAAGGGTTTATTCTAGTGGCTATGAAATTTCTTTTTTTCCTTCAGACAAAAGAACGCATTTTTTGAGTCCTGTATACACCAATTAAAGGAAAATGTCATTCAACCAAATACAAATCATGATTTGCATAAATGAACCCTAAGGTGGAAGACCTACTGCACTTCAGCAAGAAACTCCAGTCATTTATATACACCTGGCATAGAGGATTAGTTATGTAAATTATGTATAAACAATCATGTATAAACAGACTTCACAATAAATAATTTCACAGCTACATAGCAAAAAAGATTTAAAACCAAACTGAATACAAATTAAAAAGAATAATTAATCAGAGTATTAATAGGGGAAATATCTTGAAATATCCCTGAACATATTGATGCCTTAGGATTTTAGCTTTTTTATTTTCATATATTTGTAATCCTGCAATTCTTTAGTGTATAACTCTCAACTCCATATAGAGTGTTAGCAACTGCTTTTTCCATTTTGGTCAGACACAACAATTCCTCTCTAGGCCTGAGAATCAAGGACACCTCATTGTCTCAGGCCCTGAGAAATGTAAACAAAAGTGAGTTGGAGGGGGAGCAAACTAAGAAAATGGGACTCTACTGCCTGAAGCTGTAATTGGACAATTAACCTCTGATATGCAAATGGACAAAACTTATATCTGTCCGAAAAACGTGTGACTGTCGTCCATCCTGGGTGTAGTCTCTGGGAGACTCCTGCCCTGCCCAAGGTGTGCCCTGTTAAGGCCTTTCAATAAATACCTACCCTCTATCCTTTCACTCTGCCTAGCCTCTGTTCCAGGTCAGCCTCTACAAGGCATCAATATCAATATACAAAGTAAAATTCTTAGGTCTTGAAATTGGGATTCATACAGATCTCAGTAGGATTTCACCTTCAGAGTTTTACTCCAAATCTTTTTTTTTTTAAAATTAATACTTTCAGTGGTATAAAAAAATGAAACTGAAATACATCTTATCTAGACTGTACACAAGGAACTGT
This sequence comes from Callaeas wilsoni, assembly GCA_013398955.1. NCBI lineage: Eukaryota > Metazoa > Chordata > Aves > Passeriformes > Callaeidae > Callaeas > Callaeas wilsoni. Next base: position 12,462 of record VWPU01016578.1, on the reverse strand, counting down.
CTGGCAGCAACAAGCATTACAAGACTTGACAGGATGGAATTTTAAACCTAGCACAATCATATCAATCAGAGGGCACAAGCCAGAGCAAAACTTAATAACTTGCTGCCTCCTGCATTGATGACAGCAAAAAGAAATACATAAGCCAGGCACTTTAAGGAAGATTTCTTCTGAAGCCTTTTTAAGAAGTACAGGTTTCACCACAGCCACAAACCAGAACAAGATGCAATGAAGAAAAACTGCACTATATTTTAAATCAGCTAAATGGGTATTGCAAAAAGCGCTGTTCCATGAGAGCTAATATGAGCAGCCAAAGAAAAATAAAAGCAAACAGCAAAGACCAGAAAAAATGGACTGAATTATTTACTAAATATAATTGGAAGATATCGGGCAGGACAATTCTCTTAGGATAATTGCCCCTTTAACGTGGAGAATTTGACAGTGAAGAGTAACATTCCATACAATTCCCTGGGAAGTGTGCTTCTATGGCAAGAAGGGCTGGACTACCACAGAAAGTTGATGGACACCATTGTCCAGAACAACAGATTTGAAGCACTTACCTGATAATATGTTGTTTAGTGATTCTTATTCTGAATTTTGACATAGTATGAAGGGCCATGAGGGGGTTGCACATTCCTGTCTCACTGCACTTTGAAACAAAGCCACAAATAAGGGAGTACCCCCTTGTCATGAAGTCTGACTTGCCCTTGCAAGATCACTTGGCAAGTCCTGCAGTTGTAAATGGAAACTCAGATTTTAGACATAATGCAAAACTAAGTCCATATTAGTTTTGGGATTTTTAATAAGAAACACAACTGTAAACTCTAACCTATGCTTGCTAATTGACAGTCACATGAAAAATACCTATTTAAGACTTAATAGGATTAAACATAAACTTTATGCAAATGTGAATTGTAAGGACCTGTCCTGCCAATATTATAGTTTGAAATATCACCTTCAAAATTAGCAGCATTTATAGCTACTCAATTTTACATCAAAGAATAGGGACTTGAAACTGGAATCAGAACTGCTTCCAGTGCTACTGTAAAATTACACCTATACCTGTCCTGCTCAGAGGGAGTCAATGTTGGTTTTAGTAGCAGATACAGTCTTGTGTTTTGGTTTTAGGATGAGGCTAAAGTTGACAACACACTGATGGTTCAGTTACCGCTGAGCACTGCTTACACAGTGTCAAGACCATTTCTGCTTCTCACCCCACCCCACTAGCGAGGAGCCTGGGGGTGCACGAGGAGTTAGGAGGGGACACAGCCAGGACAGCTGACGCCAACTGATCCAAGGGATGTTCTGTACCATATGGTATCATGCTCAATATATAAGGCTGAGGGAAGAAGAAGGAAGAGGGGGATTTTAAAATTTTTCATTTATCTTCCCAAAAAATCCTTAGACATGGTGGATCTGTGCTGTCCTGGGGATGGCTGAACACCTGCCTGCCCAGGGTAAATGTTAAATTAATTCCTTGTTTGCTTTGGTTGTGTGCACGGCTTTTGCTTTACCTCTTAAGCCGTCTTTATCTCAAGCTGTGAATTTTCTCTTTTTTACCTTTCCAATTCTTTCTCCCATATCACCGAGGGGGAGTGAGCAAGTGGCTGTGTGAGGCTTAGTTCCTGGCTGGGGTTGAGCCATATCAATATCCACTGAGAAATACCATAATCAGTTTCCATTGTGAGGCAGTTGGAATCTGCCTGTCCCAATTAAATAACTGCAAGACCATTCTGAAAGACATACTCTCCCCAGAGCATTGCAGAAATGTAAAATGAGACAAGTGAATTAGCTGCAGTATGTAGGTGGCCTACTCTCTGCCTCTAGGTATAATTTTAAGCATTTCTAAGATCTACTCAATCAACTCATTCCTTTTGTGGCTCATGACAGTAACAAACACCATTTTCTTTTTGTCTAAATTTTCTCTCATTTTCTTGAAAAACATGTATTGGATGTAGCAGTTGTGCAACAGTTATGATTTGTAATTATAAACTAGAATATTAAGGCCTGGATTCTTGCATAGGTGCAAGTACAACAACTGAAAACAAAACAAAACAAAACAAAACAATGTGTAAACTACATTCAGTTTGAGATCAGAAGTAAGGATTACTTAATGATGACTTAATGACAAGGACAAAGAATACACTGGGGTTTTTGTTGTAATGTTGGCACATGATAATTACCTTTGAGCACATTTAATTTTATAGATCAAAGGAGTTCAATATATCCATAAATATTTGCAGAACAAGGGATCAAATTAGTGCTGATGCTAACATTCCTATCCTACTCTCTGGTAGGAAATAGAAGTTTGGAGTTATAAGATCAGGGGCCCTAAATGTTTCCGACTTACCTCTAGAAACAGTGCAAAGCATTCACCTGACCACATGATGCAATTCCTTCCCTACCATTATTTATGCAGTGATTGCAGCCATGTCTGCAAAATGCCTTATTTTTATCACTGTAAGTTATTTGAATACACCCCAGGCATTCAGCCACTTTCATTATAAAGACACTATTGCAGCATGGCTGGGTCTGTGATAAGAATTGTAGTCCCATCCTCATTTTATTAGGAACCATTCAAATGGACTCTCTCTCTCTATATATATTGCTACTCCATCATTCATAGTTATGTTTTGCTAAAAAAATTATTCTTTCATGCTAGAATGAAAAGGCATATACAAAATTAGTATATAAGCAGCCATAATTGTTTCGGAAATTAAATACATGAAAGTCAGGAAATTAAATTCCCAGTGCTAAATTTCAGTATTAAACTAATTCACTTGTGATCATGTATGGAAAAGTGATTTCTAGAGGACATCAATTGTACTTTGCCCTCTGTAAAATTATAAGTTGAACTGATAAGGCAGTTTGACATTTCCCATTAGAAGAAGCAGTTTTAGATTATCATTAACATCAAACTTGAAATATACCAGCTTGAATATCTGTTTTAGGAGTACTTCTTTTTCTATTCATGAGTGCTCAGAAGATTTAGTTTATGAAGAAGGAGAAGGAGAAAGAAGGAGAGGTGACTTCTTTGCAACTTGTAGTCAGTTCCATAACAGATAGAGAGCTCTTTAGAGAATAGGACAGAGCAAGGACCAATGCCTGGAAGATAAAACTAGGCAAACTCAAATAGGAAATAAGTTTACATTTATTTTTAACTGACGAATTTATCTATAGAAAAAAAACTACATGTGAAGTACTATGACATCCATATTCTTAAAGAAAGCAAGAGTGTTATCTCTTTGCAACAGACTTTCATTGCACAAGATCATGACAAATACTAGTGAAAAGGTATTTTACTTGATGACCTGAGCTATAAAAGAATGTAGTCTGCAAGTACTGAGAGGCTGAAGAGAATTCCGCAAATTGCACAGCATGAGTGAAAAGGCCCGAGCAGCAAAAGGTAGCAACTGAAATCCATGAGATTCTATCTGACTAAGAATGTTGATACAAAGGCTTATAGTTCCCTGGATTTAGAAGAAAAACAAAATTATGTATGTAGCCCTGTAGCACATCTGGTCTGTAAGTTTTGACAGTCGTAGAGCCTTCCAATATAAGCAGTTTGGCAGGAGTACAAAAAATTTCTGATGTTCTCATGGTCTTCCTCTAAATGCACTGTGATCTCTTTCTCTGATATTGCTGGAATCATCTTAGTTCTGAGGTCATACTCAGCTGTCTGTGACTATTATTACTAGCTCCTAAAAACAGTGAAAAATTATTATTTCTGAGCTTTAAATATGAATTTTTTTTTCTCGTTGTTAACTGCATTTTTTTCCTCTCCACAATAAAATCACTACAGTTCTCTTCTCTCTGCCTGCAAATTCGCAACTATTTCCTGGGGATGTGCCTGGCATTTGAAAGCCCAGTTGTTAATGCTAATACATTTGTTTCTGATAGCAAGTCCCAACATAAATCAACTGTTCTACCTACTAGGTGGACACAATGTTTCAATGTCTCATAGAATGTAGCTTAGCTTATGTTTATACTCCCTATAATCCATTTAATGAAACTGAGCAGCACAGTAATGGAAATTCTTTTCAGGTGAAATGAAATTTGTCAAACATCTGTTCACTCTCCTCAATACTCACTGTACTGAACTATGTGCAACCCTTGTGACGAATCTGAACATCTGCTTAAAAACCTTTTCAAACTGTACCCTGAACAAGTAAAAATTCAGAATTCAGTAAAATTCTGTCTCACACAGTAACTGTAGGGTACAGCTAAGAAATCCTGAGATGGCATATAGACACTAAGCTTGCTAGAAAGCCACAAGTTGAACTCTTGCAAGAGTTGGTCCATAGACAGCTCAGAAAAGTGCTACCACTCTTGGCAATACAATCACAACATTACTGCATTTGCATGCATAACAGATTATCAAGTCCCTGAATATATTCTGTTTGGAATTGCTGAGGGATTAGGATGAAAGAGAGAGGGAAACCGTACGTGCATGAATGGTTGTAGGGATAGGGAAAGACGTAACAGGTACAAGAAGTAACAGAATGAGAGTAAACAATTGTGTCCATAGCATTTTTAGGGTCATTTCACTGTCCTCATCAAATCTAGCCCTGAATTGATGTGGGGTTTTTCCACTCCTCCCTTACTATTGGAGAATGAATGTGATGATATTTTTTGTCCATATTGTGCTGTTTCAGCCTTTTTGTCTCTCATTGATAAGGCATTTTTAAATTTCACAATACTTGCTAATTAGAAATTATTTTGTTGACTCCATTACTCCATTCTTATTTTCAACTTCTAATTTATGCTGCTTTATGAAAGAGTTAAAATTCTTCTAGACCTTATGCTTTCCCAACAAATAGAGAGATAACCAGTTTCACTACCTAACCCAAAAGAAAAAAAATCATGTTTCTTATCATGTGAATGCAAGCTTACTGTATTAAAAAATCCCACTTGTTTTGATTAGTAGTAATATTTTCATTAAAAAGCAGAAATAAAATTCACCCACATCAAAAATGATATATCTGTATATATGTATAGTTTTCCAACACACATATCTTTCATTTTTTAATCTTTATGTCCTGCACCAATATCAACTTTCAATATTATCCACTGATGGTTGTTTTGTTGTTGCCTTCTTATAGCTAGAATAGTGCCTAGAGCTTAATTTTAATTCACAGTGCATCAATAAAAATACAATAAACGTCTTTGTCTTGGTAAATAAGTTTTCCTTGAAAATCAACTAAATGTTCATGAAAGTTATATTTACAACAATTTTTAGCTGTTTGTCAAGGGGTATTCGAATTTTAGACTTCCAGGGCTATTTATTAGTCTTTGAAATGAAGATTGCATCAAGACTTCTCTGTGCAATATGGGTATAATCAACACAACTGATGACAAGTTAGAAATCTCAGATATCGTCTACCACATAGTATAAATGTGCATATTGACAAAATTATCAAAGTCTTCCCAAACAACTTACTACTGATTATTGCTCAGTGTGGTATATGGAGCTGTGATCACAGGAATCAGTGATAATATCAGGAAAATGTCAAGATGCTGCTGACATCACTTTCAAGATAAAAATTTGTATGGTGCTTTCTTTTTGTTTTCCTGCTAAGAACATTTATTTTATCTTTAAGAACAAATATTGTAAACAAAAATGCTGGAAAGATATGGAGTCCCATAATTTTTCTCAATAAACTTGCCTTTGATTTGTAACTATGGAATAACATAACCACATTTAATACCACTGCATTTTTACTTAACCTATTAAATGACATGAAATATCATATAGTTAATAATAATGAAATAAATCAATGAATTGAAGTTAAACAACAGTTTTCTCTTGAATATCTATTATATATTTATTTTCTGGGATTTTTTTTCCTGGCCACTCCCAGCAATAGTCTGAACATTCTTGTGTAAACTTTAACATTTCTGCAAACAGTTTTGTTGAGATCTGGAAGTACCAACCCAAACTACACACTGACACCTTGCAATAGATTGAAATCTTCACATTTCTCTGGATGACTCAGTCCTGGCTGGCTACCGATCAAAACTTTCCTCCCAGGAGCAAAGGAGGCAGGCTTGCCTAGGGTTATGCTGCCTGCCACCAGAATTACAGCTCTGTGGAGACAATGGCCCAGGCTATTTCTGGATGTGGTTAGTGCCAAGTTTGTTTTGACAGCTCTGCTCCACACTGACAATGCAAATTACTGATGCCTCCATGTCCAGACACTTCTTATTCCTTTTTGCACCTCAAACTGATGATTATAGCAGGTTTGGAGCATTTTCATGCTTATTCCTTTCCTTGTTTGCTGGAACAAGACTGTCAACAAGCTGACCCTCTTATCTTTCAGCTGATAATCACTACGTCAGCTTAGTTTGCTTTCAATAGTGCTATCACATTGAATTAACATTGTCCTTAGAGAAAGCTGTCATTTTCAGCTCTGCCGTATGAGAGGCATGAAAGCCATTAAATTGTAGGTGATTTTAAATAAAGAAGTCTAGGTAAGTAATATTTTTAAAGTTTTGCAGATACTTTCATTAGAACTCCTGTGGAAGAGCAAATCATTAAGTAATTTTATAGATAAAGACACTATAAAATGTATTACTCTAGAAGTTCAAGTTAACAGTGGCTTCGATTCAGTTATGCTCCATGATGTGTATAGTTTAATTTCAGAAAATAATATTATATTTTAGATTCTATTATACTTGATAGCCACAGTAGGAGCCCAAACTCAACATCTTTATTTTTTTAGCAAGAAAGTTAGAATTTTAACACACAAGTCACAGTTTGTACTACACAGACAAACAAAAGAAAATACTCAGCAATTCAAGTTAAAGCACAGAAGTTATCTGAAGACCCTCTCTTTTGTTGTCATAATTCTAGATCTTGAAAAACAAGATAAATCCCTAGCAAGGACAAAAAAAATCCCGAAGACATAGTCTTTACATAGCACCTATATGATGGGGTATGTGCATAATAATATCTGTATTATTTCCATTAATATGTCACAGAGTCTACAAGAAAAAGTAATAAAATTTCGAGCAAATACCATCACTTGATTCTAGATGAGTAAACTGCATTTTTTACACAATGTTTTCCTGCTTGTGCCTGAGAGTTGACTGTGTCATTGTATAATATCAAGAGTTGTCTGTCCTGTTAACAGTGAGGAGGAAATTCATCACCTGATATCCTATGTATTACTGCAAGACAAGACATGAAACTCAATGCAAATTTAATGCTACTAGTGAAAGTTCCCAACTAAAGAGGAAGGAAATGTTAAGCATGTGAAATTTCTTCTATTTGACTGAGATAGACCCCACTTTTTGACTTAGCTCTTTCATTACTACTGTTAGCAAATAAGGAGAGATGTTGTGATTTATAATTTTTAAAATGTTGAGAATTAATTCTTCAATCACCTAGCAATCAAAATTGGAGATTTGCAAAGTTATTTCTATTTAACATAAGATCTCAGACAAATAAAGGAAAATGTCACTAATAGATTCTGTGTTCTTCTAGAGACAAAAAAGACTGTGGATTAATTGACAGACACAGTTTGTCTTAAATATAATTGCTTAATTCTTCACAAAAAAATGCCTTAAGCTTTAAGTGGATGATAAAATAATACGCTAGTAGTAATCTTTAAATAAGTACATATAGTTGCTGCTACGACCCTCTCCTGAACTTAAGTTCTTGTTAATAGATCCCTTGGGGCACATTATTGCCCCAAGATGGTTGGTGTTTATAAATATATATATAAACAATGTGGTTGCGATGAAAAACAGGTATGTAACCATTTTGGTTGTTATTATTATCTATAGTGATATAGAAATACAAAAGCATAAAAATAACACTCAAGAAAATGTATAAGGAAAAGAAAGAAAGAGAAAGAATGAATAAGAGTGGAAAGATATCACCACCTGTGCATCCAGAGAAGAGACTTGATTGATATCCATTGGTTGAGGCGATGGTCACAGTCTTTGTCCATCGGGGGTAGGAGTAAGCCAGCAAAAAACAAAGTTCAGTGGGTTAACACACATTTAGATGTAGGTGGAATGCCCAGGTACCTCTCCTGGGCAGGAGGCAGGTTTATGCTGCCTTTGTAACATAGGATTCTGTTGCAACACTGTGGATTCATGCCCAGCCGTCTGGTGGAAGGTCTCAGAAATGGGTCTGGGGCACTTTGGAGGGCTTTGATGGTTTATGGCCCCTTCTAAGACAGGACAACTGCCTCTCATGCCAGCATAGCTGTTTATGTCCCATCAGAAGGGATGAATGAATACCTATGTGTGAATGAGACTGTCCCCTATGAATGTGACCTTCTCCAGGGGACAGGGCAGGGGAGGGGCAGGGGAGGTGCAGGGGAGGACATCAGCATGACACAAAACACTATCCCACCCTGCAGGATCTGCTTTTTATCAGACTTCTCCTTTATCTAGTGTAAAACCCAGAGTCTCCTGTGGTGGGTGCTCACTCTCTCTGTCTTATGCAGATAGAGGTTTTGCTACCATACACCCAAAAGCTCATCTTCTGGTCCTCGGAAGGTGCAAACCTGGCCCCAGCAAAGCTGCCTGCTGCATCTGCAAATGTCTGATTGTTTTGAGACACTAAACTTTAACATTTCACTCTCTCAAAGTTGCTTAGAATAAAAACATCTTTGTCTTTAGAAAATTATATTGTTCCTATCCATCTGCTTGTTCCACATAAAATGGATAAGCTAAATGCTTTTCGCCTCTAAAACACCCAGAACTTTACTGGAAAAAAAAAAGAAATTTTCCCATAAGAAATTAATTTCCCACTTTAACTGTATCTAGATGCAAACCAATGTCTGCTGTTCCTGTGAAAACATGTAAGTAGAAATTATTTCAAAAGCAGCTGAAGGAAAAAAAACACATTTGAGCAACTACCATCATTCTTGAAAAAACAACACATAATCAGAGATGTAAAGAGCCAATAAAGGGGGTAGTCTACAAAATCGAGACCTGCAGAAGGCATGCCTGAGTCTTGATTGAATGTGGTTAGAGGTAGGATGTCTGGTTTGTTTCCTCCAAGTGAGAGTATAGTCACATGAGAAAAAAAAAAAAAATCAAAGCAATGAAAGAGAAAATAATCCCTGTAATAATGAATATCTGAAGTAATTTACCCCATTAGATTCTTGGGGGCATTAGTAGTACTTTGAAAGACAACAATTGTACATCTGGCTTTTGAAGTATGTTTGGTGTGGTTTGTGCTCTGTAGGCAACATCCAACCAATATCACTCACAGCAGCCTGTGCTTTTATTTTCCATTTGTTCCCTGTTCTATAGCTCATTCAGCCGTTCAGCAGGACTTTCATCCTGAACATTTATTGGTATTCCGACTTCAGAAGCACAAGTCATCAAACCATCTGTGGGCAATTTTGTTCTAAAACCACTAGCCTCAGTACATCTATTTGGTTTTTTATAACGACATGAAAAAACCCTCAAAACACTATTGATAAAGGAAACAATTTTTTTAAAACTTTCACATAAATTCTAAGTGGATCAATAGTACAAAGACTTGATCAAATACCTACCAATCAGAAAGTAAGCACAGAACTACTGATTTCAGTAGAATCTGAAAAAATAACATTCTTTTGACATATATAATCCCTCTTGCTAAGAGATAGCTAAACATTTTCATTCTGGTTGATAGAATCATGGTATACATTGGAGCTTCTTGCAATACTTCAGCAAAGAGTAGGGGAGTTTTTTCCCTTCCTAATAGAAAGTGAATTCTTCTACAAGTTTAAAAAGTTATAAAAACACTTGCAAATAATTTTATTTCCTAGTTATGAGTCACAGGGTGCATTTCAGATATCGTTGACTGTTTCTTCTCTTTTTTAAACTTTCTATTAATTCAAGAAATTCTACATCTGTTTAACTGTATTTCTGTCATGAATAGCAAACCTGTCATACAGAGATTTCCTCAGTAAAAAAATCTGTATTCATCACTCCCCTCACCCCTTGTACAAGCTTTCTAAATCGAGAGTTTCCATTTAATCCCAGCATCATGTTGTATTTTATTTCAGCAGACTTCCACGTATAACAATTTTCAATGTCATGCTGACCTTCTCTGTCTTCTACTTTCCTGTAGCTCTACCATGGGAGAAAGAAATCCTTTATTATTAATAGACTATTTGGAAATCCTCTGCACATCTATCTTGGAATCACAATAAGTCAATATTCAATGATATATGCTGCCCTGTCTCTCGTTTTTAATCACAAACTGCGCGCTCCCTATAATATTTATTGTAATGGTGAATGAATCATGCACCTTGATAATAATAAGGGCTTTCACTGCATGCAAAATAGATGGGTATTTCCCCTGAATTTTAATTACTGTATTTTAATGACTGATATTTTAATATCATTCTGACATGTAGTTGGTTTTGCGTTAGTAGATAGTAGTTATTAGTGGGCATAAGTAGATTTTTAATTTAAGGGAGATTAGGATAATCAGAAATAGACAAATGCATTAAAAAAATTGATAAAATGCATCAGGATTTTGCAATCTAAAATGACTCTTTGTGATAGAAATCATAGTTAATTTAACTTCTAAAAGAGAATGACAACTTGCAAAACACCGAAGGATATGATGGTTTCCTTTGATTAATGTTTTTTTTTTTTGTGGGAGTTGGGGTTGTGGAGTGATGCTTGATCCTTTCTGGTTCAAACTCTTTAAATTAGAAAAAATTCAAAAGTAAAATAAATAATAAAAAGACCCCAAGAAACTAAAATGAAATCCAAAAAAACTGCAAAAACCAATAAAGATCTCCAGAAAAAAGAAATCAGCATTTATCATATATCATATGAAACTATATCACAAATATTTCAATTTTACTTAAGAGACCCTTAGCATATCCCAGTATTAGGAAAGAATGTAAAAGAATGTTATCCCTTCAGTTGGAAGGCACTGCTGATTCACAATGAACCTGCTCTCAATGTTATGAAACTGAATTAATTTTAACCACAAAAAGAGAAGTATAAGCAAATTGTAAACACACATGGATTGTAAAAGGAAAATGCCATGTGCATTTAGAACACATTAAAATAATTTCTATTTTGCTACAGATGAACAAGAGCTTCATTTACATCCATGTATTTTAAAAAGCATTTTGGTTGTGGTTTTAGTGGTTTTTTTTTGTAAAATACATAAAAAGCAGTGTAATAATGGAAAAACCTAGGATTTATTAGTAGAAAATCTTTTTTCTACTACTAGAAAAAATATTTCCAAAAAACAATGGTTTTTATCCCTTTTTTTTTTTAAATTAGCATATGCCTGTGAAAGAAACGATATATTTTATATACTCTATTTTTTAGTGGGGTAAAATGCAAGACACTCTTTCAGAACATGAGAGGCAAGAGTGGAGAAGAAACAGCTTTTTCCTTTCTTACAAATCCATCTAGATAAAGTAATGCTTAAAAAGTTTTTGCAACAGTAAAGAGTATTTTGTATTTCTGGTGTGTTTTACGAGAGCTTAGGTTTAATACAATGTTCCTTTCCCCGCCTTTTGGCTTCAAGAGTTTCACTTTTGGACTTTGGAGTCATGAAAATGAAGAAATTGGATAATGAAGTCGTAATTCATCAAAGAAAATGAGTATTTGCATGCATTTTAGTGAAGACTTTGTACTTAGAGTAGAATAGACTTGAATGCTTTGTAAAGCACAAACTAACCAAAATTTTTTTAGGATAAGATGGTCCAGTGTCTAATGTAAATCTTTGAAAACATGGATTTCTTGCTATTGATCCTTCATGGTCTTCCCAGCTCATATGCTAGTTCTCTTCCACATGCTAATTATACTTTTTAACAAGCCCAGCTATAAGATGATACTTTATATTTGCAAGTAAGAGTTTTCAGATTATATATCTTACCTTTAGTAGAACAAATACTATGCTTTTTGGATGCAATTTTAGTTTATTCTGGTAGATTTGTGCTAATGAAATTTCATTTGGTCTAAGTCTAAATCTCAGTATTTTTATATGTAATTGAATTATATATTTTCCTTCTAAATAAGTTTAGGGGAATGAGACTAAATGCATGCTATTTGATATTAAGAATAAGTCAAAATCCTTGCTAGCTGCAGGGTTAGTGAGGCAAAGCTAATAAATTAAACTATGAAGCTGAAAACTAATAAACCTCCAGGAGCAAAAAGTATTTCTCTCATAATTGAAAACATGAGATATTTGTGAGCCAATGGCAATCACACTATAGAGTTCAGTGAATAAAGGAAAGTCCCTAGAAGACTGAAAATATCAGGTGTTCAGCATCAGGAAAGAAAGAGGAGGGGAAAGATTTACAGAGGAGTATATTCATTACAGAGCATAGTCAAATGCTGAAATACAAATATGTTTAAATAATGGGGAATTCTTTATGTAATTGATCCTCTATACCTTCATAATTCTATTTAAAACTTACTTAGGTTTCTTGCCTTTCAGAAGACAAAATGGATTTCAACCTTGTGCTGGTTTGGACACAA
>VWPU01016577.1:0-93557 GCA_013398955.1 Callaeas wilsoni | reverse complement strand
AGCTTTTCAGCATCCACACATTTTGGCGTGAATACCTTTTTCTCATGGGCTGCGAGTGAATTCTGCATCCACTCCATGCACTTCATGAATTACAGGGAAACAGTTTGTTGTATTATAGTCTTCATTATAGCTTGCAGAAGAATCTTAGCTCTAATGCTCAGAGCACTTCCTCCTCCCCCTCCTTCTTTTGTATCGACCTTGGTGTCGTCATGTTGTTTTCTTCACGTGAGAATTGGTGTTCGTAAGTTCATTTATTCTCAAGTTCTATCAATTGAAAAGTTTTTATAGAGTTTTGCAGTGCTGAAAGGTTGGTGTTGTCCGGGCTCTGCATCAGAGAATTGCTCGCCCTGCCTTTTGCTGCTGATCACGTGGTCCCTGCCGGCACCACGCGAGCTGCACCGGCCGCCGCAGCATCGGCTCCATTTAGTGCCTCTGTTCATGTGGGGCACTGAAAAGGAGAAGCTCCTGCTGCCATTTCTTTTGCCATTCTGTCCGCGGCATAGCTGGCTAAAAGCGGCTAAGTAAATGAAGTTCATTGCGAGTCATGCCAAGATGGCAGTGACTGCATGGCACTGCCCTGGCCGCATGGTCCTGGCTGGGTGGCCGCTCCCAGCCTCCACCACCAGTGCTGCTCGTGGTGCTGGGATGGCCCCCAGTGTCATGGCCTCAGTGGCCGTGTTGGGAAGGGCCCTGACCCTGCTGGGAAGGGGCCTGGCCTGGCGGGCCCCTCACCAGTCCTTGAAGGCGAGGAAGAAAGAGAGCTTCCTGCGGTTTTTTTCCTTCCTTAAATATGTTATCATAGAGGTGTATCATAGAGGCTAACCTAATGGGCTTAGCAGTGTGCCTCTTGTCAGAGCCAGCCAGTGCTTGGTTTTTTTTCCAGGCATGGAGGAAGCTTTTAGCAGTTCCTCACAGAAGATTGCTTCTGTGGCTGCCTTCTTCCCTCCTCACCAAAAATCAACTCATACAAAACCACCACACAGGAGTCCTATAACTAAGGCCATTGTGACTGTTACCCAGTTTGTAGAATGGGTCAATAAGGTGAGGAATTCAATGATTGTAAACTTCTTCTGAAATGTGGGCATAAGGCTATGTAACTATCACAGGCGAAGTTCTTATCTTTGAGGTTTCCTTAATAATGGTACCTATTGTGAGGAAGCAACATGGCAGGGATTTCTCCTAACCCTTCACCCACTTCTTTTGACCTACAAAACCAGCTTCTGAAGAGTTAAAATTGCCCCTAGAAGTTAAAGATATATACTTTTTGATGTTTTTATTCAGTAAGGTCCATTTACCATTCAGAGACAGTGAGAGGTTACCTTGTGTAGCTGCTCCAAAACCTGCCGCAGAGGTCAGGGACACTGCCCAGCAGAACCACCTGCAGTCAGAGGGAAAGGCGGATAGCGCAGCAGTGGAACAAACAGGCACTGCAACTGCCCAGGTTCCAGCTAAACCACAAGGGCAGCCAGAGCCAGCAGCAGTCGCCCCTTTGCAAAAGAGGAAGTATAAAACCAATTCGGTGTGCCCAGCAAATGATGTTGGGGAACCAGGAACCTCACAACCAGCAGAGGAGCCCGAGCCTGAGATCATCATTGAGTCCCTGTCGTTTGATAGTCTCCGCAGTCTGCATAAAGGCATTACATGCTGGGGTGGCGAGACTTTTTTGGCTTGGTTGATTCAAGTTTGGGACCTAATGGGTACAGGCATGCAATTTGATGGTACCAAAGCAATGCTTTTGGAGTCCTTGGCCCAGGATGTGGCCATTGAGTAGGTGTTCGTGAGGGAGCCAGAACCCCTTTCTTTCCCGGGGCAGCCTCTAGCAAATGTGTGAGAGAGGTTTGTTTACAGGGACAGACTGCAGGAGCACCGTCATAAAAAGCCGTGGAAGACCGTGGAGGAAGGATCCAATGCCTGAGAGAACTAGCAATGTTGGAGATACATTTTGGAAGGAATGGACAACATGATAACGACCTGAACAAGGTCAGGTGCACAGTGCAAATGTGGCAGAGCCTTGCACATGAGGGGCCATCTAATCACTCCAGTTTAATGGCAAACATGCATCTCAAGGGCAACCAAGAGACAATGGGCTCTGTAGCAGGCGAACTTAGGAATTATGAGAGCAGGGTCCAAGGCCCAATGCAGACCCACATCTCTGCTGTAGAGACAACGGTCGAGAGTCTCAAGGATGATAATAAAAAACTCAGGAGATTAGGGAGAGATGTTTACCTGTGGGACCAGTGCAAACCAGAGCCCCTGAAGTCAGAGCCAGATGCCCCCCCAAACAGAGACAGCGGGTATGCCCTACAAACTGACTTGTGATATGTCCTACTCAACCATGCAGAAGATATGAGATGGTGGGACAGGAAACCTTCCTGTGTCCTGGCAGCCCGAATACAAGAACTGAAGGAGAAAGGAAAAGGGAAGTCAGTCAGAGTGAGTACAGCGTTAGTTTCCCATGGGCAAGGATCTCACCCACTGGAAGGTATCTCCCATATGTATTCACAAGAACCAGTATTAGAGGAGTCCTGCCTCTAGCCAGGTAGGGGCACTCGGGGATGACCGTGTCTACCAGACTGTGTGGATCCGATGGCCTATTGTGGGCTTTCAAGCAGGGGTTCAGAGATGTAGTGAGGCAGAAGTCAGAGCGAGGAATGAATTATTTATTAAATTTACAATACTATTTGTATATTCTAGTTCTATAAAGCAATTGAACAGTGCTTACACTTCTCCTAGGGTGAGGTTGGTCAAAATCTCAGACACCCACTTAGAAATGTTTTTTCCTAATATAATGTACACGAGGTCAGAAGATACCAGATATGAATGCTATTTACAAAAACCCTATCTATTGTTTACATAGCTTACACAGCAAAGGAAAAGTTCTCACAGAATGAATGCAAGAAGAGAAAATTTCCCTGCTAACAGCATTTCAGCATCCACAGCCTGGCACGTCAAACCCACAAGAATACAAGGCTTTAGTTGACACTGGTACTCAATGTAAGTTAATGCCATCAGGATCTGTGGGGTCAGAAACAGTCTCCATTTCTGGGATGACAGGGGGTTCTGAAGAACTGAGGGTGTTGGAAGCTTAAGTGAGCTTGACTGAGAAGGACTGGCAGAAGCACCCCATTATAACTGGCCCAGATGCCCCATGTATTCTTAGGAACGGATATTTCAAAGACCCAAGAGGACATTGACGGGCTTTTGGAATTGCTGCTGTGGAGACATAAAGAGTTAAGCAGCTAAACACCTTGCCTGGACTCTAAGAAAATCCTTCTGTGGTTAGGACTTTTGAAGGTAGAAGAACAGCAAGTACTGATTGCCAGCTCAACAGTGCATCACTGGCAGTACCAAACAAATCAAGATGCCGTGATCCCCATTCACAAGATAATCCATGAGCTGGAGAGCCAAGGGGTGGTCAGCAAGACCCACTTGCCCTTTAACAGCCCCATTTGGCCTGTGGGCAAGTCTGATGGGGAATGGAGATTGACTGTGGACTACTGTGCCTTGAATGAAGTGACTCCACCATTGAGTGCTGCTGTGCCGGACATGCTGGAGCTCCAATATGAGCTGGAGTCCAAGGCAGTGAAGTGGTATGCCACTATTGACATTGCCAATGCATTTTTCTCCATTCCTCTGGCAGCAGAGTGCAGGCCTCAGTTTGCTTTCACCTGGAGGGGTGTGCAGTACACCTGGAACCGACTGCCCCAGGGGTGGAAGCACAGTCCCACCATCTGCCATGGACTGATCCAGGCTGCACTGGAGAAGGGTGAGGCTCCGGAACATCTGCAATACATTGATGANTGCAATACATTGATGACATCATTGTGTGGGGGAACAAGGCAGCAGAAGTCTTTGAGAAAGGAGAAAAGATCATCTAGATTCTCCTGAAAGCTGGTTTTGTCATCCAAAAGAGTAAAGTCAAGGGACCTGCCCTAGAGATCCAGTTCCTGGGAGTGAAGTGGCAAGATGGATGGCATCAGATTCTCACCAAAGTCATCAACAAGATCACAGTGATGTCTCCGCTGACCAGCAAGAAGGAAACGCAAACTTTCCTAGGTCATAGGTTTTTGGAGAATGCACATTCCTGAGTACAGCCAGATTGTGAGCCCTCTCTACCTGGTTACTCGCAAGAAGAACGATTTCCACTGGGGCCCTGAACAGCAACAAGCCTTTGCTCAGATCAAGCAGAGGACTGCTCATGTGGTAGCCCTTGACCCAGTCAGGACAGGACCAGAAGTGAAGAACATACTCTACTCTGCAGCCGGGAACAACGGTCTGTCCTGGAGCCTCTGGCAGAAGGTGCCCAGTGAGACTCTGGGCTGGCCGCTGGGATTCTGGAGTCGAAGTTACAGAGGGTCCAAAGCCAGCTACACCCCAAGAGAGGCGATCTTGGCAGCCTGTGAAGGAGTTCGGGCTGCCTCAGAGGTGATTGGCACAGAGGTGCAACTTCTCCTGGCACCCTGACTGCCAGTGCTGAGGTGGATGTTTAAAGGAAAGGTTCCCTCTACCGATCACGCCACCGATGATACATAGAGTAAGTGGACTGCCTTGATTACACAGCGCACCCATACTGGAAACCCAAATAATCCTGGGATCTTGGAAATAATTATGAATTGGCCTGAAGGCGAGAACTTTGTTCTGACAGATGAAGAGCTGCAACTGGTGACGTGAGCTGAGGAAGCTCCACTGTACAACCAACTGCCAACTAAGAACGAGAACTGCCGATGAGACCAAGTGGTGGATCTCACCATGGACAGCATCTCCCAGGTTATCTGTGACTGTGAGACTTGTGCTGCAATCAAACAGGCCAAGCGGGTGAAGCCCCTATGGTACAGTGGGCGGTGGCCCAAATATAGGTATGGGGAGGCCTTGCAGGTTGATTATATCACACTGCCTCAAACCCACCAAGGCAAGCGCTACATGCTCACAATGGTAGAAACCACTACTGGATGGTTGGAGACCTACCCTGTGCCTCACACTACTGCCTGGAACACACTACCATCCTGAGCCTTGAAAAGCAGCTCCTGTGTAGGGATGGTACCCCTGAGATAACTGAGTCCGACAATGGGACTCATTTCAAGAGCAGCCTTATAAACACCTGGGCTAGAGAACATGTTATTGAGTGAGTATGCCACATTCCTTACCATGCACCAGCTGCTGGGGAAGTTGAGTAGTGCAATGAACTATTAGAAACAATATTGAAGGCAATGGGAGGTAGGACCTTCAAGCAGCGGCATCTGTTTTTGGCAAAGGCTACATGGTTAGTTAACACCAGAGGTTCCACTAAGCGAGCTGGCCCTGCCCAATCTGAACCTCTGCGTGCAACAGATGGAGATAAGATTCCAGTGGTGCATATGAGAGGTATGTTAGGAAAGACTATTTGGATTAATTCTGCCTCAAGCAAAGAGAAACACATTTGTCGGGTTGTCTTTGCTCAGGGATGTGGTTGCACTTGGTGGGTGATGCACAAAGATGGAGAAACATAATGTACGCCTCAATGGGACCTTATTTTGGGGTGAACTGTCTATGTGCCCATATCCATATATGCATGTATATATGTCTATAATTAGGATAATGCATGTGTATCTATAGTTAAAAAATGTAAGTTCAATGTGATATGTTGGTTTGGGAAAAAAATTTGGGGTGAATAATGTTGGGGGTTAGGTTTTCTCAAAAGAATTGCTTCTCATTTATTGTCTTCCTGAGGCCACCATTAACTCCCTGTGGGAGGCTCGGGGCTCACATGGGAGCATCCCCTGGAGCCACGGGGGAGCCACTGCAGCCCCTCTGCCTCGCCCAACAGTGCCCCTGGCCGGTTGTGGCCGTAACTACACCAAAGGGGAAATCACTTGATGGGTGGGAAACCTTACGTTTTTTTCTTTGTTTTTGTTTTGGTTTGGTTTGGTTTTTTTTTTTGTTTTGTTTTGTTTTTGTTTTGCTTTTGTTGGTTTTTTCTTTGTTTGTTTGTTTGTTTTTGTTTAGGTTTTTTTGGTTTGTTTGTTTGTTTTGTTTTTTTTATATTTTTTTTACTAGTAAAGAACTGCTATTCCTTTTCCCATATTTTTGCCTGGAAGCCCACTATTTTCAAAGTTATAACAGTTTGGAGGGAGGGGGCCATCTTTCCATTTCAGGAAGGTTCCTGCCTTCCTTGGCAGACACCTGTCTTTTAAACCAGGACACTGGGTAACAAGCATAATAGTTTGAATTGGTAATATTTCCCAGTAATTCCCCATAATTTGTATTTCAATTGTAGGACTTTGTGTATGTATAA
Organism: Callaeas wilsoni; assembly: GCA_013398955.1. NCBI lineage: Eukaryota > Metazoa > Chordata > Aves > Passeriformes > Callaeidae > Callaeas > Callaeas wilsoni. The sequence continues at coordinate 87,286 of VWPU01016577.1, read as the reverse complement.
AAATATTTACTCTGTCTTTCTCCATGTTATTTCTCTTGGGACATTGCTGTGACAGTTCAAGACCAGAGATGAAATTGTGTGGTTTTTCTTTTCCCATTATGTACAGTGGGGGTCCCGAAAAAACATGCTGGCCGTGAACAACATCAGCTCTGTGGTGATCCTCAGTGAGCAGGCCATGTTGGCACATTTTCATCAGCAGGTGGCCGTGGTACAGGTGTCTGCCAACCTCTTCAATGTGACAATCTTCAGCACAGGAACCACTCACAGCCTTCGTGTTGATATGAATGCTAATGGAGTCTTTGCTACTAAGGTTAATTGGTTTGTTTTTTATTTTTAGTTCATTTACCTAATGAGTTGCCTAGTTGGCTTTATAGAGACCAAACTTCCTGAGTCTTTAAGATAAGCATTTTTTTTTATATTCAACTTAGTGTGTTATGAAGGTATTGTTGTGACAGTAGCAATAGTGCTGCGGTGGAGCTGGTTTTTTTTAAGATAGAACAGGGACTCAGGAATTCTCTAGAGTGTTTACCAGAACCTAGAGAACTTCTGGGCTGCTAAAAGCCTTCAAACCTAATGTCCAGAGGAACTAGTAACTGGTGGCTATTGTAGGGGAGTTCTTGCTGTGCTATTGCATGAATTTCTGTATGTTTCCAAAAGGAGCTGGATGTATGTATTTATTTGGTATTTTGTTTGTTTGTTTTAGGATGCTGTGGTATTCTGGAATGGGAAGCAAGTGGCTGTCTTTGAGTGCTCAGGAGATACCTTCAGAAGTGCAGGTAGGACTTAAAACATTGGTTAGAGCTGGAATGCTTCTTTTCTTCCAAAGTTATATATTCATTCATGGTAGCTGATGGACTGAAATCATAGAGTCACAGAACAGTTTGGGTTGGAAGGGACTTTAAAGCGCATCTTGTTCCAACCTCCCTGCCACGGGCAGGGACACCTTCTTCTAGACTGGAAAAAACCCTCAGGGCTTGAGAAAAACTTTTTACAAGGCCTTGCACAAAACATCATGTAAGGCTAGAACTGCTTCTTTTTATATTGTTTTAAGTACACCATTGATGTTGATCAAGAAGAGCAATTTTTTCCTGCTTTTGTAGCTGTTGCTCCTGTTGCCTTTACAGGTAAGACATGGCAATGGCTATTGAAAGCTTTTCCACTTTGCTTGAGAGAAAGTGTAATCAAGGTTACATAGCACTCACATAGGAACTGGGAAGGAGGCTTTTTGTCTCAGTTCTCAGAAGAAGTTGTCCCATAAATTGCTGTATATAGTGCCAAGTAGAGTAAATTAGCTTTTTAAATTATTAAATCTCCCTAGATATTTCTGCCTTGACAAATAAGTGATGTAGAATTCCATTGATCCCATCCTAAATCTTGAGATTTGTCTTTTAAGAACCATTAAGTGTTTCCTGCTTGTCTATATTTACCGATATATTTTATAACTTTTCCGTGCTCTATTACCACCAAGGTTCTAACAATCTACACCACTTCTGAAGTTATTGCAGAGCCACTGTTTGGACAGAGATTGTTATCTCTCCTCAGTAGCAGCTCACTGAAGGGAAAAGTGAATTCTCTTACCAGAACCTCACAGTGCACTTTTTTTTTTTCTTTCTTTCACTCCCCATATCAGCTCTTTGCCCTTCCTCTCTCACTTGTTTCCATGGACAGAGTGTGCCAACACCTGTTTACAGTGGGAGCTTCAGCTTTTAGATGTAGTGGCAGTATGGAAGAAGGCTGAAACACCAAGGAGTTGGGATTCAATAGTGACTGACAGATTTAAAAGGGGATTTGGTGCAAGATAGTGAAAATTGAGTGCTATAAGTTACTTTTTTTTCTTTTTACAGAACATATTTATTGTAATAACTGCTTTGTTGTGATTGTTCCAGGCTCTTTCCTTTGTGACTCTCCAGTTCTGTCTGTTCATGGAGAAAATCTTTACACAGTGGAGCCATATCGGATCCAGGTCCGCACCTGGCAGGTAAGGACTGAGAAAACCATGAAGGGACAAATAGGCCTTGTTGTTTTCAAAGACTAGTGTTAGAGCTTAAAAGGTAAGTGTATGATCTTTCTAAATCTATTAACTCTACCTTATCATAATACAATACTCAAAATAAAAAATATGTTTAGGATTTCAGGAGAAAGAACTTTGACATTTTGTGTTCTTTAAAAAGTCTGCCACTCTAAACACTACTGCAGTGTAACTAATAAGTATTTACAGACTTTAAGACAATCTAGATTGCATGCAGGTTGAAATACATATATTACTTTCAGGAAGATGATTGTACTGAATATTCTTGCAAGATAATGAAAAATACCACTTGCATATTTTGTGTGAACCTTTGCAGCCTCTGCTAGCCTGTGAGAACCAAAAAGAGAAATCTAATTATCAGAGTTCTGTGATACATCATTTTATTTAGGAAGTAAATATTATCTTTTAGAATGGATGTGATTCATCACATAAATATAATGTATTTGTTTTTACAGCTATATATTTAAGAACCTTCAGGGACTTGATATTTCTGTATCTCTTCCACTTGGTAAAGGTTATGTTACTAAAGAGGAAATTATTGCAGAAAGATGCCTTTAAATTTAGACTTTTTTTGAGGTTATATACGTACCTGAAACCTAGATTACATTTTTGTGTGTATGTTTCTCCAATTTGCTTGGAGTGATTAATCTAACACAGAAGTTCAGCAATTTGTGACTCAACTTGGTGACAAAATAAGTCCCTTCTAGAGAGGCTGTGGCCACGCAAACCTGGTGTTACACATTTCTTCCCAGGGGACAGTTAAACAGCTGCTAGTATTCTCTGAAGCAGAGGGGAATCCATGCCTCCTGGATGTCTGTGGGAATTTCCTGGCTGTGGGAACCGATCTGGCTCACTTGAAAATCTTTGATCTCTCACGCAGGTATTAATAAGGCTTTTAAAATAATCTGTTTATAGTTAAGCATGTATTTTGTGAGGAATCTTTAGCTGTTTTTGATTTGATGAAAAGCAACAGTCCCTTTGAATCTTGTGACAATACACGCAGCTATGTGAACTGATGGCATATTTCCAAAGCAAGGGAGGAACCATGGAATAATTAGGCAAGTCATAGATTGATGGTCATGATGATGATGATGATGATTATTTTAAAAAGAGGATACCATGAGGGGTATTTGAGTGCATTTAAAGGGATGTGCAGAATTTATGGAAGATCAAGCCAAGGGTGTCCCATGTATCTTTTGATTACTTGAACAAGTCTTGAATCTCAAAAGAGCTGAAATAAAGAAAAATAAAGAAAACTAGGTCTTGTATCTCCTTATAAATCAGCAAACCTGTTTCAATGAATCTATGGAGAAAGTGAACCTAGAACTGTGGAGACTCTGTTCTTCCTCTGGTTTAGGTTAAGAAAGAAGTTTACCTTGTTCAAACTTTGCTGTACTCCCATACTGACAAACATGAAAAAGATACTGACATGACGTTCATTTTGAAAATTTAGCTGCTGATGACAAATGTAATTTCACAAAGCTGAAAAACCTGAAGAGCGAAACAGATTCTGTTCGTTGCATGCTGTCACCAGAAGAATGCTAAATTCTAGTTAGTTGCCCTCTGGAATCTACTTGTGTTGGGATCACACACATTCCACCTGGAACAGTTTGAAGGTTATTAGATTTGGGCAGGTTGTAACTAGTATAAATATTGGATTGTGATGTTTGATAGTGAGAAAAAGTAGCTTCACTCATGCATGCTATGATAAATTTTTATGTTTGGTACTGAAAGTACCCCTTCTCAAATTATGACACTCTTTAACAGAATAGTTGGCGTAGAACAAATGTTATTTTTATGGAATCAAAGTTGGGGTTTTTTTCCCCATGAGATATAGGAATTAATATATTATATTATAGGTCTTATAGGTATTATAGGTCTAAATTGCTGTCACTTCAAATTACTGTCACTTCTTTTTGCTGCATTCTTTTGTTTCATGAGATTTGTCCTCTTTGTTGCTGACTGATTACTGGGTTTGTATCTATACCAGCAATAAGATTCTTTTGAGATAATAAAATATATAAATATGCCCCGCTAATGACATTTCTTTACTCCTGCTCCACAGTGTGTTTTGCACACACAGAACTTTTATGTGATGGGGTCTATTCAACATTCATTGTACCGTTCAACTTCTGTAGGAAAAGCAGGCCTCTGAATTCAGAATTCTGGTTAGATGTTCCTACTGTACAGCCATGTTTTGGGAATCCTGTAGAAGCACAGAAGTTTATTCTTGCTGATTCATTGAGGAAAGAGTGTCTGTTAACTTATTCCTGAAAGAAAGGCAGTGGCAGCAATCCTCTGGAGAGGAAGCAGGGGTCTGGGGCGCAGTGGTGTCATACAGTCAAAATAGTTTGCTTTTAAAAGTCTTACCTATAATTTGCTAAATATTTTGGCTGATGCATATTGCCAGTTATGTCACCATATAATTGAAGTCACCATATAATTGAAGTTTATTCCTTCCCGCAGAGAGGCAAAAGTGCACTGCAACAGCAAGAGTTTATCCAAGCTGCTCCCTGGCCGTGGAGACATTGCATCTGTGAAGTGCAATGCCAATGGCAGCAAAGTCAGCATCCTTGTCAGCAGGGTGAGGCACAGCTTTTCACTCACTGTCTGGGACTTGTCCATTGGTTCATAAACTGGTGTGGGTCAAGATTACTGAGGATGCAAGAATCACTTCTCAGAAATAAACCTACCTGGTCCAGTCAGTGTATTGAGTCATGTAATGAAGTGTCATGTCCCAGCATTAATTAAGGTCTCTTAAGGCTTTGTACTGTGTTGGGAACAGTCCAGAAAAGGAAGGAATATTTTAGTTACAAAAGCTGCTTTGTAGCATTTCAAAGAAATCCAAGGCTGAGTTATTGGAATAGAAAAACAGCCAGGAATTTTCTGGTATTGATTAGTAAGAATGACCTTATGTGATTACCAGCAAAGAAAGCTGAGAGCATGAAGCAGATGGGATAAACATACCTATTCTTCATTTTAACTGCATGATCCAGCAACCTTTGTTTTCCTTTCTTGTAGGCAGATGGGAACATCGATTCCAAGATCTGTTTCTACGATGTTGAAATGGACCAAGTTACGCTCTTCGATTTCAAGGCTGAACAGGGAGATGGTAGAGAGAACGTTTCTGCTGGACAAGGCATTGGCAAGTAAGGAGCTTTTACTTCAAGAAGCATTAATGGTGGATTTAAGATGGAAATCTGCCCTGTGGAGACAAGCACACCTTGATTCTGACATTTCTCTGTCTTGTGAAGGAGCTCGTATGAATTTATTACTTATTTCTAAAGAACTGATTAACACTGGTGAATTGTATGTCCATCAAGCTGCATCCCTGTCTATTCTAATAATGCGAGCTAGGGAATGTCAAATGAAGGTCCCAGTGTCGTGGTTCGACATTGCCCAAATGCTGGACACCCACAAGAGTCGTTCACTTGTCCTCTTCTTTACAATTGGGCAGCAAGGAGGAAAGAAAAATCAAAAAGAATTAACAAAGGATTCATGCATTGAGATAAGGACTGGGAGAAAAACACTCCAAGGGCAAAACGGGTTTAAATTTAAAGGTATAAAGTATATTTATTATTAACAGAGTCAGAGGAGGATAATGAGAGGTAAAATAAGCCCTTAAAACACCTTTTTTCCTGCCAGCCCCTTCCTCCTTCCCACCTAGATTGCAGGGAGACAAGATGTGGGAGTTTTGGTTAGTTCGTCACTCAAGATCTGCTGTTGGCTCAGGGAGAGGAATCTTTCCTCTGCTATGCTGTGGGGTCCCTCCCACGGGCAAACAATCTTCCCAAAACTGTTGTAGTGTGGGTCACTCATCCATGGGGTGTAGTCCTTGAAGGATAGGCTGCTCTAGTTTGGAAGCAGGGGCCCTCTCTCTCTATTTGGGTCTCCTACTAGACCACAGCTTTCTCTAGCATCCACCCATTCCGGCATGGGCACTTTTCTCACAGGCCACAAGTGGATCTCTGCATCCCCCGTGGACTTTATGTACTACAAGGGGACAGTTTGTTTCACCATAGTTCTCACCACAGCTTGCAGAGGAGTCTTGGTTCTGACGTTTGAAGCACCTCCTCCCCCTCTTTCTTTTCCACTGACCTTGGTGTTGCCATGTTTTGCTCACTTGTTCTCATTTCCTCCTCTGACTAGAAAAAAACTGCTACTTGTAGATACCATTGTCAACAAGTTCCACTAATTCAAAGATTCTTGCAAGATCCCACACCGCCAAGAAGTTGATCTCGTCTAAGTTCCATGTCAGGGAATCGCTCGTCATGCTTCCACTGCTGGCCAGGCGGCCCCGCCGCCATCGTGCGGGCAGTGGCAGCTGCCACGGCGCTGGCGCTATTGAACGCTTCTCCTCATGTGGGATGCCGGGATGGGGAAGCTGCTGCCCCTGCCCTTCTGCCTGCAGTGCAGTTGGCTAGGGATGGCCAGGCAGGCAGGGCTCGCCACAGACTGCGCTGGGATGGTGGCAGCCACAGTGCCTCCCCACCCCTGTGAGAAAACTGCACGTGCACTGTTTAGATTTTCTTCTTAAATATGTCATCACAGAGGTGTTACCAACCTCTCTCATTGGGCCAGCAGCACATCCATCTTCAGAGCCATCACAGATTGGCTCTGTCAGACATGGTGGAAGCTTCCAGCAGCTGCTCACAGAAGCTACCCCTGTGGCCCCCCACTCCACAGCCAAAAACCAGGCTGTGCCAAATCAACACACCCAGAAAGCAAGCTCAAAATAAGCAGGAGGTAGTTCTTCAGCCAACATGAAGCTGAGCCAAGGAACTCCTTGCAAAGAAAGTAGAGAAGATGAAGGAAGCACTCACGGAGATACTGGACAAATTCATAGAAAAGAAATTCAGGGAGAGTTACTAGCAATTTGGAAGCCACATCTAGCTAAAGAGATCTCTGAGGATAGGATGATTTGGTATAAGAGGTTTTATACAGAGATATTACATGACTGGAATAAGGATCCAGATCTTTAAGTAAAGAAAAATCTTGGAAAGCTATCCTTCCTTGAAGAGTTTATGTAATAGGAGCTGAAAAGAGGACATTCTGAAGGGCCTTGTAGGAAAAAAATTATTTTTTAAGTATAATAAAAGTTGAGTTTATGTGGGTAAAAACTCATGAGGTGTCTATTTAGAACTAACGCCTTAGTGTTCACGCAAGCGGTTCTGTGAGAAGTGCATTAGAAATCCTAGCAGCACAATGCAGTGGAGTAGGAACGCTTGTGAAAGTATGGTGTAATATTAGGGTACAGATTCCCATTTGGTTTTACAATAATTTTTCTGACTGTATTTTTCTTAAGAAAAACCAGCACTGGAACAGGCGGATTGCTTTTTTAGTAACTATCTGCTATGGGTATTACAAGAAAAAAAAAAGGAATTACTCTCCTTGCCACTGAAAGCCAGAAGAAACTACCCAGCTCATCAAAAACTAAGGCCAATGCAAATTTGGGGTCTTACGTCCTCGTTAGTTTTGCAGTACTGTACTCAAGAGTAAGTGAGGAAGTTGTTTCCAAGTGCAGTATCTTGTGTAGCCCAACAGAGGCCAGCCCAAGCCAGGAATGCTGTTTCACCGTTTGACTGTTAGATAGTGTCTGTGTGAATAATCCATTTATTTGTGCTTCCTTTTAAAGGATCTTCAAATTAGAGTGAATAAACTCAGCAGAAAGTGATAATACACACCTCTTCTGCTTCTCTTTCTCTCCTCCTGAGGCAAAATCTAAACACTCCCAGTTTTTTTACACAAATTCTGTTTTTCTGTTTGCAATTTACTCATTTTGAATCCTGTGGCAGGGAGAGGACTTAGAGTGTTTCTGCACCTCTTCAAATGTCTCTTTCAGTTTGCCCTCTAGCCCTACTCTAATCCTTCCCACAAAGTCCACCCATCAGTGGTGACGGCAAGTGAGAAAATACTTTAATGATATCTTTGGTTTCTCTTTTAAATAATTTGACATTTTTTCAGAAGAATGAATACTAAGCCATTGCTAAAATAGTGTGAGTCTGAATGTCTGGAGTCTTGACATGGCTGGCACTGAAGTAGTGTTGAAATGCCCAAAGGAGGCAGTAAGATGTTATTATTTAAACTGCTGACAGAGACTGGCTTTCCCCAGGCTGCAGGGGAAGTCCTTGTGCTTAATGTGCTGTTCCACAGTGCCTCAGAATTCTTGACATACAGTAGCCAGGTGGTGGTTGGTCTCTTCTCCCAGGCAGCAATCAACAGGATGAGAGGAAATGGCCTCAAGTTGTGCCAGGAAAGGTTTAGATTGGGTATTAGGGAAAATTTCTTCAGGTAGAGTTTTCAGGCATCGGAACAGACTGGCCACAGCAGTGGTGGAATCACTATCCTGGAAAGCGTTCCAAAAATGTGTAGTTGTGGCACTTTGGGACATGGTTTAGTGGTGAACATGGTGATGGTGCTGGGTGTGTGGTTGGACTTGGTGATTTTAGAGGGTTCTTCCAATCTTAATGATTCCATGGTTTGAAGACAGAGCTGAGGTAGCACCTGCGTTAGAGCAGCAGGCACTGAGGTAGATAGTTTGAAGGATGTTCAAGTGTTTCTGTAGGACCTGCAATTTCTGGGGAGGCAGATTCTGGGTGCCTATTTTTATAGGCAGTACCAACTTTTTTTCTACCAAAATGCTTGGTGTCCTGTCAGCACTGTCAGTGTAACAGACCAAACTAAAAGTGTCATTGCCATGTGTAAAATGTTAGGAGTCAGGAGAATGTATCTGGTTAATGTTCTAATGCAGAGTATAAATAACTGAGCATCACCTTAGAATGATCCCTTGGCTAGAGCTTTGTTTATACTTACGCACTGAATGGGTTGGAATTACTTTGTCTCCCTTTCTACATTTTTTCTTGTCTCTTGGTAGGTCTGTAGTGGAGTATCCAGAGTTGCACAGTCACATCCCTGCTTGCCATTTCTGGGACCAGAGTGAACCAAGACTTTTTGTATGTGAAGCAATTCCTGAAACAGGCCTCCAACCTCCAGACCAAAAGAAAAACCAGACTGAGGGCACAGTATGGTCTTTTTTATTTGTTTTATCTTGTTTTCCATGGAGTTCTCCCTGTCCAAATAATAAATCCTTTGTCCTTCATTAAGGATGTAGGAGTGGGTAGTACACATTACTACATGCAAAAATGAGTAGTGAATCCTGTGTTTGGTGTCTGTACTTCAGGCAGTCCCTCTATGGCAGCTCTCTGGTTTGGGCCCAGCTTGCATACAGTCAAGAAGAAAAAGAGGAGATTTCTTTAGCTGTGATAGAATTTTGGGAATGACCGTAATGCAAGCTTGTATCTGGACTACAGTTTTTCAGGTGACATTATTGGGTGGATTGATAATGTAGAAGTTTGTAACTTAAACAATTGCTGATTTTATATCTTGAGTCCACTTCTAGCAGCAAGAATTAACTTGATAGAATAACAGGGACACTACTGTTACAGTGAACAGAGAAGTATGCTCTTCTACCCAGTCCCTCCCATCTTCTGCTTTTCTAGAGAGACATTGTACATTTTTAAGGGACTTCCCAAATTATCTGTTATGGTCTTTTTTACATTAGAAAAAAGATTTCATTGTTATTGATCAGAAATGATCTAATCAAAGATTTCTTTCATCACACAAAAAATTCTTCCCCTCTTCCCCTGCTATTGTGCTTGTAGTGCTCCTTACCATTTTGTCAGTACAGAACTGCCTATCCTGCGTAAACATTCCATTGATTTGAAATATCCGTGTTAATCTCAAGGTTATGGATTTGTGCCTTATTTTAACTAAACCTTGTAAAATTAGAGATAGAAAGCTCTCTGTGCCTTTTGTTGGTTAAAATGACCTTAGAAAAACCATGAGAAGATGAAAGTAAAAAGGAGAAATGGGATAGGGATGTATCAAAAGGCCTGGCTAGGGTCTTCTAGCAAAGAGAAGAACAATTCAACCTAATATTCCTCATGTAAAAAACTTAAAAATGTTTGGCTTCTAAATAAAGTTGAAAAAAAAGATGTAAAAGGAATGCAACTTACTTTTTGCCCCTTATTCAACAGAACTTTTTACTGTCTGCTTATGCTTTAGGAAATGAGAAGTCTGATTAACTTCTGCTGGAAATAAATGATATTTTAACTTCAGTCAGGTCAATACTTAAATTGTTAGAGGAACTGTTTTTGAATGGATGATATATTTCCTGGGAATTCAAAGCAGTCAGTGAGCTGATGAACTTACAATGGGAATAACATAATGTTTAAAAAAAGTAATTTGAAAATAGTTGTGGCTGCCCCATCCCTGGAAGTGTTCAAGGCCAGGTTGGACAGGGCTTGGAGCAGCCTGGTCTAGTGGAAGGTGTCCCTGTCTTGGTCCCTGGGTTGGAACTAGATAGTTTTTAAGGCCCCTTCCAACCCTTACCATTCTGTGATTCTCTTGTTCTGTAATTCTGTTTGCCCTGAGCCAGATCTGTCAGAGGGATGCCTGGAGCAGCAATCTGTGGCCAGGGGCTTCTCTCTTTATAGTGAGTGAAGCTGTTTGCTGAGGCAGAGGTGGAGGTCCCTTTGCAGGAGGACTAGTCTGGAATGCAGAGCGAGGCGCTGGCTGCTTGCTGTAGGGAGGAAGCGTGCGGCTGTGCCCTCCCCAGCAGCTGTGCGTCTGAATGTATAGGTCATACTGTTGTGAAGAGAAGCTTCTGCCAAGTGAATATGGAAAATAAAAACAAAAAGAAAGAAGGATATTGCAGCATAAAAACAAAGCAGTGCTTTGCTTCCTTTTCCAGATGGATGTTTGGATTATATCATTCTTCAGCACTGAAGAGCATGGCCTTTTGCTGCAGGACAGCTTTCCATTGCCTTCATCCTACCAGGTTCTTCTGGGCATAGAGGTGCCACATTATTACTTTGCAAAAAAGGTGAGATAATCTCTAAGAATTCCTTCCCTTCCCAGAAACTCAGACTTTCCACTGTATAGGGATCAAATTTAGCCAAATTGAGTCTGGCATAGGAAGAGCAACTCCAATGGCAGGGGATGCATCACATGTAGAAATGACATAAAGGTAATTCTGATGCAGATGAACTTGGCGGAATTGTGGAATTCATAATGAGATGGTTTTTCATGAGTATTGTAAACTGAATGTGACGTACAAGTGTAGAAGAAACGGGACTTACCAGGTAGTGCAATTGGAAAAGGGATGTGAAAAAAATTCTGCTTTATCTAGTCACTGTGCCTATTGCAAGTACAAGAGGGGTGTGTATGTGAGTTTTATATAGGCTGTAAGACAGAACATTTCATATTGGCTTTGGCAGAAGCATCCCACTTCCTTGCTGGAACGAAGCTTAATCTCCAAGAATACCTAAGAGAGCAAGAATAGTCATCTTGCACCACCAGCAAGTGCCTGTGTACTGCAAATGCCAGGAATGCAGGCTCTAACTTCTAAAACTTGAATTTCAATCCAAAATTGTTTGCATCTCAGGTAAATAATACCCTACATAATTCCATGCATACTGGGTGAGCTGCAGCTTTTCACCTACAAATTGGTTTCTGGTGAAGCTCTGACCTGAGTTTCCTGGTGCCTCTTAGGATCATGATTTGATCTGTTCCTGTCTTGTAGGGGGAATGTAACAGAGCCCATTTACTATACTAAGGTATTTAGTTTTGTAAAATCTACAGGAGATTAGTATTAATGAGGCCTCTAATCCTCAGGTAGTTTGGGAGCACTATTAGACAGGGAGAATCTACTCGCTGTATCTACTTAATATGTTCAAATTCAGAGCAGCACTTGGCAATTCATTCCCTTCAAAGCATTGCCTTTTGTCAGTCTTCCTGAGCAGACTGAGCTTTTAGAGTTGTACTGTGTTTTACTTTTCTTTTTCCCTAAAATTGAAAGGTCAAATGTGATAGGCTGCATTTTCCAGTCTTTCTTTTTAACACTTCTCCAGCATGTCTCATGCTATTTTACTTTGATATTATGGGTTTTTTTTGTTTGTTTGTTTGTTTTTTTAAACTCTGGATTATTGCTGCCATTAGTTGTGTTTTCGGAGGGGATGTGTCTATAAACCTGTAAGTATCTGCATTGCTTTGGTCCTCTTCCTTCATCCTCTTCTCCTCTCTGTTGTTCCCATTTTCTTGGTAGGTGGTTGTCTCTTCATGACTAAGTCACTTTTTACATCACTTGTATTCATTTGGGAAACGTAATTTAGTGTAAGAGCAGAGTCTGCTTTCAATACAGCAAATCAAGTTGATGCAACAAGCCTTGTTGACCAAGTTTCATTCCAGAGTTTCTCCGTATTCACTATAATGTCTTTACTGTCCTTGTTCCAGAAATTCCTCAAGTTCTAGTCAGAGATTTGTGCTTTTGATTTCTGTCTTTTACTGTACCCAGGACTTCCATTGTATTATAATATAATACTATTTTTAATTGGCTTCTGTATACCTTAAAATTTAGTTATGTAACTGGGGTAGAGTGTACATGGACTTTGACATCCATTGTGACTCAGAGGATCTTCCTCTGTGCTTGGCTTGGGGAAGTTTCCTTGTTACACTCCAGACAGATAATTTGACACTGAGGATTGAGACTTTTTTGTTTTTCTGCATAACGATTGAATTGCTTTGAGCTGCCTTTCAGTGAGTGGTGAAAGTATCGTAAGGGGAAGGGTTTGAACGTGAGCTTCAGTATTCATAACATTTACATGAAGGCAAGGATAAAAGAATTTGGTCTATATAGTTAATTTTCAGAACAGCAGACTAATGTTTGAGAAGAGACTAAACTTGGAGAGATGCTTATCTGAAATCTTCAGAAATCTGGGAACTTAACATTTGCTATTACAATATTAGTACTACTAATATACATATATATATAATAATAATGACTGTAATAAAAGGATGTTACCTTTCTGTGGTATAATACCAATCTCCAGTGATCATTGACATGCTGTGATTGTTCACTGCAATATGCTAATCTCTTCTATGACATTCCATATTTTGTAGCATTTTCTAGGAAGTTCTGAAACTTGCAACTATTGTCGCTATTGATCATGGTCCTGCAGATATAAAAAACTTGGACTGTAGTGGGAATAATGTAATTAATTACATGTACAAAGGAGTAAGTTTAAACCTGCTTGATACCTATATGACAACCTTCTCCTTTTAGCTGGGAGAAGCTGAGAAGGCAGCATCAGAGTCTGTCTCAGGAACAGTCTCTCAGATGGTTGCAAGAAGACCCATGAGAGATTTCATTGGATTGGGAGACTGTGATAAGACCACGCAGGATGCCATGCTGAACTTCAGCTACCATCTGACTGCTGGAGATATGGATGAGGCCTTCAAATCCATCAAGCTTATAAAAAGGTATCAGAACTATTCAAATGTATTTCTTCATGGGTGCAGTTTAATTTTGTTAAAAGTTTGTATGAAGTGTAGATCCTCCTAGATTCTCCTTACCTTTTCCCTCTCTGATTCCATTCTCCCTTTCATTTTTAACCAGATGAAACATCTTTATCTCACAGACATTTTAATGCATTCTCTGCTCATTCTTTGTCTATAATACATTGTGGATTCTTTTTTACTAAAAGAGAAAGAATTACCCATAACCAGCAACCTTATCCCGTGTCTGAATGGCAAAAATATCATCACTAGAAGAAAATGAACATTTGCAATTTTATTTATACATCTAAAATAATCACAGCAATACCGAGTGTTACAGATTTACCAACCACATAGCTGATTTTTAAATTTACATGTACATAATTATAATATGGATATTGCAATATTAGAGGAAATAATATAATGTCTCTTAAATACTCTAATATTTTATTTTAAAAAAACCCATTTAATCATAACATATTATTTCTGGAATTCTTTTTTTTCCCCAGAAATTAATGCAGGCAATGAATACTAATCTTAGTTGGTTTTTACAAACCTACTGCTAGAAGAAACTCTTTGTCAGCTTTATGGTATTTCCCCTGACAGTCTAGAGTAGTGCAGTTGTTCTAGAGCATCAGTCGCTGTGGAGTGTTGCTCATTTGGAACATGGTGCAAAGCAGCCGTCGGGGTTGAGTTTCTTATCACATCCAAACTGAGTGCAGAACAGAACTCAAGAGCCAGCTTGATGATCACATTTTAACAAAGTGTGGAAATAGTGACAAAGCAGCAAAGCAGTGTACTCAGCTGGGAGCAACACAACAGTCCTAAGGAATTTGTAACATTCACAGCTCATGGTCCCTCAAACCTGTCACTAATTGTGCTCAAAGCAGGATCCTGGGAGTGCTTCCACACCTGTCATTACCTCAAGTTCCTGTATCCCATGCATTCCTGCATAATAGTTTTTGATGTGTTGTTATTCTTTCCGAAAATCATGTGCATATGACTTTTGTGAGGCCATGTGCTTCTCAGGGTAAGGCTTATAAACATTATAGCTAATTATAAAGATATTAATTTTTCACTTCATTACCGTATTAAGTTATCAGGCAGGTTGTTTTTAAATCTCAGAATCCTGAAGTCCTGTGTATTTGTCTTATTCTCCAGCCTGGGTGCTTGAGTGGCAGCTCTATTCTCCAATATTCCCTGTGTTATGTGGCTCTGAGCATTGCTGGGCAGAGCTGGTGTCCTGCCACAGCACTCTAATGTCACAGCAAATGTGACTTAGCTGGAGAGAAAAGAAACGTTTGGGCTGGAATATCTCTTTCTAATAATAGCTCCCAAGAGTGTAAGTTAATCATATCTCTGATTATTAGGGAGTTCAGATAGCCTCCTGTGGACATTTGCCCTCAATGCAACATTGAAACAGATTTTTCAGCAGCATATGTGGCCTGTTCTACCTGCTTACCCTTCTCATTTTCTATGTCTGGTTACACATAGGACATTACCAAACCTGTGTCTCAGGATACAAAAGAAATGTCTGAAAAGAATGCAGCTTAATTCTTCTGCAGTCCCTTTCTTTACATAAGAATAGTTAGAGTTGCTTTTGCTTTTAATACTCTCTGGTCTGTTCTGGGGCTGAGAGCAGGTGTTGCAGCTAATGAGAATCTGTTCCTTGTGGAGAGGTGAACAGAAGGACTAGAAAGTAATGAAATTAAGACAGCTTCTAAACCCATCACTTAATCTATAGTGAGTTTTCTGCTTTCTCAGATTACCTGTTAACTCCCAAGCTATTGTCACTGATCTCCTGTAGCTTTCTGTTTTATTTTTAGGGAGTAGGAGAACTTGATGCAGACAGAGAAAACGTGTTTGGTTCCCTCTTTCCTGTATTCTCATTGCACACACTCGGTATCTTCTCCAGCTGACCCTGCTGCCATGCAGCCAACCCAACAATTCTGTGCTGTACAGCAGAGGGAGAGGGCAATATAATACCATATATATATATATATATATATATATATATAAAAATTATGTGTTTTATACATATGTATATAGATGGAGCCCATCCAAATAATAATCGAGGGCCTCTGCCCACACAAGTGAGAATCGTGATGTCTTTCAACCCTTAAATTATAGCATATATTTAGAGAAAACAACTCCAATGCAGATCTCCTTGGAGATCTTTCCCCTTTCAAGTGTGCTCTTTCAGCATGGTGACTCAACATAGTCATTTTCCAAGCCCCTGCGAAAGCGAGCGGTCAGGGTGCGGCTGATGACGATGACCCGGGGTGCCATGCAGTCCTCACGCCTGTGGAGGATGTTCCAGATTAGAATGGCAGCTGCCAGTGTGGCGAAAAGGCAAGCTCCAATGTTCAGGTAGCAGGACCATGAGAGGTTGGTGTATGGTCCAATACGGTAGAACGTGACCAGTCCGATAACCAGAACAAAACCTGCAAACAGAATGGCAGAGTTATTTTTAATGAGTTCTTCTCTTGAATTTCTGTAGTGGCAAAATGCCATAGGCATCTCAGCATTTACAGACTCACTGTTCATAAGTCTGTAGAGCCTTTCTACCCCTGTTATGATATGCTGGATGTGTTCTTGAAGGCATGTTTGGGCCTCATGATACATGTAAAGAGAGTGCCTTAAACAGAGGCTCAGTATTAAGTTTAAATCTGTTCACTCTGAAATTTCTTACACCCACTGAGCTGTATTTCACATTGGGCTTTTTCTCCTGTGCATTTGAATCACTTACACCGATGTTCTTTTTCTTACTTCCATTGCCAAAAGAGAAAACAGCTGTATTAATGATGATGATGATGATAATAATAATAATAGTAATAATAATAAATCTTTTATTCACAGTATATACACTTATTCTGAAATTCTAAAATGCTTATTAAGGCAGGCCACTATGTAAACTGCAAAGATCATGAATAGCTAAATATCTTAGAGAAATAATAAAAAGCAATGTACAGAAACTTTAAAAAAAGGGAAGGTGAAATAAATGGAACTTTGTGGTCCTACTTTTTCTTGCTGGAAAAAAGTGTTATGAGGCAGAGGTAATGTCATGCCTCCAGAAGCTACTGAAGGCAAAATTTCTATTGTCCTCGTAACCTCAAGCACAGTACCAAGTTCCCTAAAAGGTAAGTCATATTAGAGTAATAACATTGCACTTGTCTAGCATTTCCATTCAGGTGTCACAACATGATTTGCAAAAAAAACTGAAAAAAAGAGAAAATTTCACAGGTTTTTGGTGGTTACATTACTGATGAATAGTAATGTTATTTCAGAAGTCAGGTGGGGTGACTGTTCTAGTCATGCAGGAGATCCACATTAGATCAAGGGGCAATCTGTATCTCTTTACACGTCCTTTTTTATGTTGCTGAGACTGCCCTTTCTCTGAAGAATGCATTGATAACCACATGATTACTTTTCTGCCCTCTATTTATTGTGTTATCAGAGAACCATACAATCCCAGGATGGTTTATGTTGGAAGGAGCCTTAAAGCTCATTGCATTCCACCCCCTGCCATAGGCAGGGACACCTTCCACTATGCCAGGTGGCTCCAAGCCCCGTCCAACCTGGCCTTGGGCACTGCCAGGGATGGGGCAGCCACAGCTTCTCTGGGCACCCTGTGCCAGGGCCTCACCTCCCTCCCAGGGAACAATTCCTTCCCAATCTCCCATCTCTCCCTGCCCTCTGCCAATGGGAAGCCACTCCCCCTTGTCCTGTCCCACCAAGTTCTTGTCCATAGTTCCTCTTCAGCTCTCTTGGAGCCCCTTTGGCACTGCAAGGGGCTCTGAGATCTCCCTGGAGCCTCCTCTTCTCCAGGCTGAACATCCCCAGCTCTCTCAGCCTGGCTCCAGAGCAGAGGGGCTCCAGCCTAGTCTGCCTTCCTGTACCTATTGTCAAACAAAACTCCTTTTCAGCTTTTTAAAAGAAGAAATTCATGGATGTAATTAGACTGAAACAAACACAAAGAGGCAAATATGCCTCACTAACAAAAAAAAAATTTTCTCTTTGTTCTCCTACACACTTCCTTAACCACCACCATAACAAAGGAATGTCATTGCCAAAAGGACCCCTTCATGAAGGAAGACAGGAATAAAATATCCATGAACTTCTAGAACATATCTGGACGCCATCTTCCTAAGTTCATGGGCAAGAAGTCAAGAGCAAGTCCCAGTGGCTGCATGCTGTTTTCTCAGCTAGCCACAGTGCCTGTCCCTGCAAATACTGTCCCCATGGATACATGGCATTGGTGTGACCCCTGGCCCTTGTCCTTGATTTTCAATGAAAGAGCACATCCTGAGTGTGCATTGTGTCAAGTTTTTTTCTTAAAAGAGTGCTAATGATGCAGTGAAGATGGAAAAGACACAAGTTACATACAGATAAAAAACACAGACGAGAGAAATGACATACAAGTAGGAGGAAAACAATCAATCATTACTTAAAGGTGTGACACTTGTACTATTCTGAGAGTCAGTAATATAAAGGCTAAATCCCCCTCCTCGTAATACAAATACTGAATGAATATTCCTTCAGGAGATGTCTGGCATCCTTGGCTCTCCTGTGTCTACCTAGAAGGTGCTTTATGACTCAGTCACTTGCGGCACTTTCACCTGCTGAGGTAGCACTGTCCCACAGCTGGCATGTCCAGAGAGGGTTTGGAGTGAGGTATTTTGTTGTCTGAGGACAAATAAGGAGGAAATAGGTTCTTATGGAAGGAGTAGCACTTTACTGCTCTTTCCTCACTCTGATGTGAAAATCCTAATACACCCTGGATGGGTCTTAGGTTGTTGAGCCAGTTGTAAGGACACAGTAACTCCCTGTTTTTTTCTGTAAGCCTGATAGTTATTTTATGGTTCAGCTTAGTTATAAATGAACAAGTTTCATTTGGAGAGAATGTAGCCGCGTGGAGCACATTGAGTTGTAGAAATCACTGATCCATACAATAATGGTTTGCTGGTGCAAATAAAATATTTTCCCCTCATTTCCAGTGTCAGTCTCCAAGTTCAGTTTGTCCTGAGGCTCATGATAGAGAAGAAACGGGGAGATGAGGTTCTCTTTTGTGGGAGACATCAGGTTTTTTAAACTTTCCTCTGAGATAGCTCGGTTCCCCATCTGTTGAACCAGGATGATACAACTTCCTGTGTTTATTGTGTATTGCAGAGCATTGGGAGCAGAGCATGCTAGTTGTGATATGCTTATAAAGAATTTGGATGTCTACATCTTCATTTAGGTCTTACAAGGATGATACACACTGATACTGCTTTGCAGTCCACTGTTCAAAGGATGCTAGATAGCCATTTTCTTATGAAGGTAAGAAATCAAGAGGAAAGGAGATGCTTGCACCTCCTGCAGCTGAGTTTACCTGCTTCATCTCCTTGTGGTTTAAAATTGGCTGGAAGGAGGGTATTGATCTAAATCAAGAGACCTATCTTACTTTGTCTGGCACATGAGAAGACTTTGCGTAATCAGTCTTCCCTTTCAGTTTTCCTTTCAGAACTCATTTTCAATTCATACACACATTCACAGGGAATCCATAAAGTGTTAAATAATTTTTTTTTAAACAGTGTGAAGAAAATCTTAAAACCTTAAGGAGGAAGAATTTTGAGCAGAAGCTGTTTGGACCAGTGACCACTCACAAGTACCTCTAAGGGACAGTTATAAATATTAACAACAGTCTACTTCACACTATCTTGCAGTAATTTTTTGAGGCTCTCTTGGCAGAGGGACATGGGTTCAGGAATACCAGTTACAACAAGTAACCTTGATGCTATGTTGTGTCTTGCAGCTTAATTCCCACTGTAGAAGTATTTTCAATATTTAAAAGTTTGTCCAAATATCCAGCTTTTAATGAAATTACTTAGCTTTGTTTTTCTTGCTTTTGTATTACTTATGGCCAATTGCTGTCCTAAATGGCTTAACATCTCCGTGTTCTATCTGATGGAACAATTATCCACCAGGAAAAAGCATGAAGGCTTCCTTACAGCTCCCCAAATAGAGCTATTTTTGCTAGAAGAACTATTTTCCTTCACAAGCCCTTTGCCTGAACCCTGCTCAGATGAGCAGCGAGTCATGCAAAAGGCTTTATGTCCTTTCCCAGTCTGTGCCAGTGGCTGAGTGGGGTAGAGGAACTGGGTTTGAGAGCTCCCCAAACTAAGAGATCACAGGAGCCAGTTGCCAGAGCTCGTGAGTGAAAAGGTATGTTCTGTTTAGGATCCTTTGCTGCGGTTTAGTCAGGAATTGACATTAAGAATAGACAAACACATGACAGAGGCGGCAGAGGTGGAAGCATGTTACTGTAGCGTTTATACAATTAGTTTTACAGTTCTGCAAGGGTCAGAGAACTCCAGAATAGAAATGTCACTGAGAAAGTTATTTTCCAGCATTCTTATTTCATATCAGCATGGCTTGATATGGCAATTATAAATGTAGGAACTCCAGAGCAAAGGGTGAAGAAATCATAATAATCCAAAAAATGGAGTTTGCATAGGATGGTGAGTTTTAAATTTTGATGAATGCTACTTTTGTGAAGATGATGATGTGTGAAAACCCCAAAGTTTGCTTGGATAGATTTTGTCTGTAACAACTTAATCAAACTTGGACTTCTTGAAGCAAAGTGTTCCAACGTGCTGAATGTTTTCCTTGCCCTTAGAGGAGTCTTGTTCCACACCAGCCAAGAACTCGGTTGGAACATTTAGTCTGTTCTCTAAATGACTAGGCAAAAACATGCAGTTCACATATTTGTGCCATATAATAGTTAGAAGTATCCCTATAAAAATTAACTTTGTTTTAAGAATAGTCTCCAGAGCTGACTGTGGTGACTTTTCCCTTTTTAGATAGATATTTGTAACAATGTCTGAATTCAGTTTCAGTATTCCAATAAAGTACCTAGAGGAAGACAGTTGTCTTCCCAGACTGTTCCCATAAACAACTCTTCTAAAAATAACCATAAAATTGCTCTCTTTGCCATCAGGCTTCTTGAGCTCCCAGTGTACAATACAGGTTGACAAGGGCTGTAGAAGGGACATATTTCTTGAAATTTATTTATGAAAATACAGAACATTTTCATCTGATTTAGTTTCTTTTCTGTTTCGTAGTGATAACAAGACTTGGAGATGCATGGCTCAATAATTTAATTAAGTACATCAATCAGTTTCAGATAGTTTGTGTATTGTCTCAAGACTGCACAGAGGCCACAACTTCACTAAAAATCCTGATGAGATTACTTGAAGTGCTTTTTTTCCCCATAGAACTGCTGTTTATCTCTAGTTGTTTCCCATCTGCAGCAAAACAAGCCAGGAGGGGGGTGGCTTTTCCGCTGGGGAAGGAAATAGATAACTAAGTCACTCGGAAGACTTTTGATTGGAACAGTATTGACTGTGGTAGTGGTGGTGGGTTGGAAGAAGGTTACTTTTTGAACTTACATTTCAGATCTGTATGCTGGATTCCTTTTGGACTGAGACTGGCTGCAAGCCAACTACAGAATTTTAGCATTTTAAAAGAACTCTCATAGTCACTTTTTAATTTCCGTGATAGTTGTTGTTTTTTTCAGACACTCCTGGATTCTCATTCTTCCTTTTTATTAGTGCACTGATAGTGCATTTGAAGAAATCCACATTGTGTTTTCTAGATCACCAGAAAGTCTATATTGGGACTTATAATCCTCCTCTTTACAGGTTGTCCTAGAGGATGACGTTTGCTGTTAGGAAAAGGGAGAAGAAGGAAAATAGAGCAGCCAGAGTGTTGAGAGTACACCACTCACGCTTGTGCAGAACTGCAGACCGGGAACGGAAATATTTCACGGCTTTTCTCTATACCCCACCAAGTTTCACAGGGAATGATTTAGCTGTGATGACTCACACGCCTGAATGGGCTGTTTGTAGGAGCTCAGCTGTATTTATCAGCATGTGATGGATTCACAAAGTGATTCTTATAGGACTTACACTAATTATTTATTAATAAACACATTTTCTTGTATGAGCTTGGCACAGAAGAAGTTGTTACAGTTCAATGCAAATATGGGGCTTCTGTGGTAGTCATGTGCTGTTCACTGTAGCACCAGGCTGGATGATGCTTTGGTTTCTAATGACACAGGGAATTAGAGTGTGACCATTAGAGTCTAGTGACCTTTGAGGTTTCAGTTGTACATTGTTAAGTACAATAATTTGTTTGGGGTTGAGGTTTTTTGGGTTTTTTGTTTTGTTTAGTTCTAATTTAAAATTTCCTTCCAAAGATTTTGGTAGCATGTAATGTCTTAGAATTAAACGTGTCAGTAGCACAGCTTCTCATGGGTGATAAAACCCTTTTGTTGCTCACTTTTCTGAATTACAAGGGCTTTCCACTTGTGTTCTTTCAGTTTTTCAGTCCCTATCTTTAACCTGATAGGAGATTTAGTTAATGTAAGGCAGTGAATCTTACCTTATGTTAGAAATCTTTAACCAGTTTAAGTCTATCGTCAGTAAATTGCTTTTGTTGGTTACCTTTTGGAGGTTTCCTTAGGAATTAGCCAGTCTTTGAATGGAATGTTGAAAAGCATTCCCAGTGAACTAGGCAGAATTCCTCTTGGGCGGCTGTTTAGATAAGGATAAGTGTGCAGAATCTCACATTTGATGTCGACTATGAGCATTACTTGGCCTCTTAGATTCTGAGGCAGCTGGAGCCAATTAAAGTTCTGCTTTAATCGTAGTAGGCACAGCTATGGGCTCCTATCTGGAATCAGAACCATAGAATGTTTGGGTTGAAAGGAATCTTTTAAAACCATCTCTTTCCAACCCTCTTGCCATGGGCAGAGACACCTTCCACTATCCTAGGTTGCTCCAAGCCCCACCCAGCCTGGCCTTGGACACTTCCAGGTATCCAGGGGCAGCCACAGCTTCTCTGGGCAGCCTGTGCCAGGGCCTCACTGCCCTCACAGGGAAGACTCTCTTCCTAGCATTTAATCCAAATCTTCCCCTTTCCAGCTTAAATCCATTCCCCTTGTCCTATCGCTGTCTGCCCATGTAAAAACACACTCTCTGTCTTTTGTTAAGCACCTTTTATGTACTGAAAAGCCACAATAAGTTTTCCCCAGAATCTTCTCTTCTCCAGGCTGAACACCCCCAGCTCTCCCAGCCTGTCTCCCTAGCAGAGGTGCCCCAGCCCTTGGAGCATCTTTATGGCCTCCTCTGGACCCACTCCAATAGGTCCATGTCTGTCTTGTGCTGAGGATCCCAGACCTGGCTGCAGTACTGCAGGTAGGGTCAGCCTGAGCAAAAATACCCTGTGCAGAGAGAAGCA
The DNA here is from genome assembly GCA_013398955.1 of Callaeas wilsoni. NCBI lineage: Eukaryota > Metazoa > Chordata > Aves > Passeriformes > Callaeidae > Callaeas > Callaeas wilsoni. The sequence goes on along the minus strand of VWPU01016577.1, from coordinate 64,641 downwards.
GTCATTGACAGGTGGTCTTCCTGGATGTTTCAGTGTCATCTTCTGCTTTTGTTGTTCAAGTGCTCTGTTCACCTCTGGATACATCAGAGGGTAAGAGCTGCGTAATTGGATCTAGCAAGGCAACTGGGTTTGAAGCAGTTTTAGGAGACAGCTCCATGTATATATAATGTACATGTTCATAAGCAATGAAGTGAATATTTGAGTTGAGACACTTTCCGTCTCACACACTTTTCTCTGCATGACATGCTCCTTATGCTTGCATATCCAAATTATCCTTATCTGTTAATAGATTTTTGACCATATTTCTAATCAGAATATGTGCCCTTGGTATTGAGATGCTACAACAATCTGCCTGCTGCTCTTATCAGTGTTTAGCCTTAAAGAATACAGGCAGATCTTCTTCCTGCTGCAGCTATACCAGGTGAGAAGTTCATTACACTTCTTGTGAGCTACCATCCTTCCCAGTTTGCTGGTTCAGCTGCTCCCGGGAACTATTTCTGACAAAATAAATGAGATAGACATCCAGATTTTAGGTTCTTTGCAAATGGGGTTCCTTTTGCAGATGTGTGAAAACAAAATCATTTTACTGTGACATCTGTGGTCCACATAAAGAACGGGGAAGTTTGGCACTGAGGATGAAATAAAATTGACAAATAATGAAAACATTTAGTAGAAATCAAGCAGTCAGATTCTCTATTTTTGCTATGATTTTTAGGTTACTTAGAGCATCTCATTTACTTGCTTCCTTTTCAGGAAGTTTTAGGTTTACAGTTCCATAGACTTCATCTTAGAATAGATCTGGCTTCAGGGTGTTATGAAGCAAAAAGGTAGAAGGAAATAATACGGAACTCAGGATCGTATTGCTATCAGGAGTATCTTCAGCCATGTTTTCCAATGACTGCTGTGCTGTTCTTTTCTACATTGAGATTTTCTGGATATCAACTAATCTAAAGTGGTTGGAGAAGATGATTCAAAAATTGTCTGATTTAGTTTTAAGAGCAAGGAAATTAGAGTATGCATGAGCTCAGCTTTCTTGTGATGCATTAGGGGTCTGGAGTGAAACACTCATCAGAAAAACATGTTGGGCAAAGCTAGAATGCAGTGCTTGAAATTCAAGAAAGATGAGACTAATTTATTTAGCTGTAGATGACAAACTCAGTAGGAACATGAAACATTTTAATCTCCAGGATATTATGTATTAAAGTTATTTAATGCTGAAAGAGGACTGGCAAAATATTAATAATTATGATTCAGGTTTATTGCAGTCTTGGACATTCAGAAACCAGGATGAGATCTAATGTAAAGGATATTCGATCCCAAATCTTTACTGTTAAGTTTCTAGTATTTCTCTCTAAAGTCTGTGATAATCATTACTGGACAAGATCAAGACTTGGCTGGAGCCCCTCAAGGCCTGATCCTGTCTGGCAGGTTACTGTTTGTTGTAGTTCAAAATCCTCTGAAGTGCTCTTTCTTCCCTGTGCTGTTAGTATGGATTTCCCTTTCCAACAGCTCTTCCGTCAGCTGTTAACCGTCCTATATTCAGCACATGGAGGTCCTTGTAACAGGTCCTTGGAAAAAAACAGAAACCCCAAAACCCTCTAGAGGGAAATTTCTGAACATTGACACAAAATTCTGTGTACAGCGCTGCTTCCATTTTCACCAGGAGCCTTTTCCAAAGCAAACAGCTTGCTTTCCTGTTAACGGGGAGGTGTGAGGCTGTGGAGCTTTGGAGCTGTGTGAATCCCATTGCTGTCCCAAACAGCATTGCTGTTTCCTCTCTTATTTGCTTCCTCTTTGCTTCCTGGGGCTTGATTTTCTGTCAGAGGGCCATCCTTTTTGAATGGCTGTCAGATGCTTGTGCAGATGGCAGGAGTGAGGAAGTGTTGGAGCCTGGAGCCACTGCAAGCTCCAGTGGATCTAAGATCATTGATTTGAGCTTGTGATAGACTTTGGAGATAATACTTAGCATATTTAGTTTTCTAAGCCAAGAAGGACTTTTGTTCAGACCATGGGAAACTGTAATGAAATCCACACAGTTTCAGTTGAATAAAAATAAGAAAACTGTGGCTTGAGCCTTCTCCCGTAATACAAGATTCCATTCTTACCAGTGACCACTCTAGTTCTCTTCAGCACTTGTTGGCATATTCCAGGATGAAAGGTAGAGATCAAGGACAAGTTGGAATTAGAGAGAATATGATTCAAGATAATTTCTGAAATTACTGAAAGGATAAGGAATTGCAGAGCAGTTCTTCAGATTGTTTGGATTTTCAAAAGGAAAAAACAGGAGGTTGATGCTGGTGTTCTTTCATTTGAAAGTGTAATAAACACAAATTACCCCACCAGTACTTCAGAAATATTTAATAAGATCTAAGTTTGTTCATTCTTAAACATTACCTGTTCTTCTCACACAAATGATCTGTCTGACCTGAAGTGTCTTGGCTTTAACTCTTGAAATGAAGCAGGAGAGAGCCTTGCAGGGGTTTCTCTTGGATTGTTTGCATGGGACAAGTGCTTTTAAATACAAGTGTCATATTCACTGTTCTGATGTTTTTGCTCAATATTACTCCTTTTCTTTGAGAATGGCTGAGAGGTTACTGTCTCAGAGTGGAGACTCAGAGACTAAATATCACCTGTGGCTCACAGAATATGTGGTGGCCACTGTCTTCCCTTTCAATATAGAACTCTCAGTCTCCAGATGCAGCAGCAGCTGTTGATCAGAGCAGTGGATGTGCTGAGATTGCTCACTGTCTGCACATGGGTTTTGTCTGATGTCAAAGACACTTCATCCATAATGTCTAAAATGCTGTTGCCTGAGCCCAGTCTAGGGAGTTTAGTGAGTGCAGACTCCTGATGTCCCAGCGAATTAGCAGTCGATGTACCACTTTTCTGGAAAACTAAGGAGGTCTCCGAGAAGTCTTATTTTATATTGGGTTAATGCAGATATAATGACTTCTTCCCACTTTTTTCAAAAGTATACATTCCAGAAGACATCAGGTGATTGTTTTGGATATCAGGAAGTAATTTGTTTAAAATAAAGTTACATTAAGATAATGAGATGTAAAATGAATATCATGACTTCAAGGCAGAAAACCATCTGATGATGGTAAAGGAGAGTGTGGCATAACTGCAAAGGGGGATGGGAAATGGGGCAGGGATAGTCACTGTGTTATTTCTGCAGATTGACACAGCACAATGTCTGTCTTCGTATCGTTGCAGGCTGCTAGATCCATCCCTTCACGCCTTTTGAACACAGGCAGGCAGATGAACATAGGCTCCTTGATCCAAAAACTTCTTCAACCATTCTCATTAGTGTTTTGTCAATCATTCTGACTGTGGCTTTTCTCCCATGTCCCCTCCCAGCACTGGGGATTTCAAGGTTCAGCTTGCATAACAGGTAATAGCAGGCATTTCCTCCTCCTGCATCGGGATATCCTGGCGCCCTTCAGTCGCTCTCTGACTGTGTTTAAAACAGACTCCAGCACAGGGGGAAAAAAAAAAAAAAGCCCAGTCTAAAATTAGCAGCCATGGTAGAAGAAAGGCCCATAGCTGTCCCCTGTGCTGTTTGTCAATGAAACAACACATCCAAACAGGGCCAGAATGCATTTCCGCTCTGGAAAAACAGACAGGTCAGGTTTGGAGAAGATGGGAGAGTACAGCAGGCATCATATCGATAGTCAGGGAGAACTATCCAGGAGGTATCCACAGTTACACAGACACACAGGGGCTGTAGGGAGGGCTTTTATATCAAGGCTGTATATCTGTCTTTTGGAAGCACTGACTGGTGCTTGAGGCTCTTGCTGCACCTGGAAGATGGATCAGGTGCTTTGAGGGTTACAGAACCTCTGCAGTCTCCTCCTCTCATCTGGATTTCAGGTTCCTCATCCTTAGTGGGCCTAAAAAAACCTAACTATTTTATTGCTGTGAGACTGTACTTAAATGACCTAGGCCAGATTCTGATCTTGCACTGGTGTAAACCTGAGGTCTCAGTAGTTTTATGCCATTTCTTAATATTCTGAGTTGTTAAGTCAAAATGAAAACTTTAAATAAAATGGTGTTGCTTTATTATAACCTGTTCTTTACATTATATATATATATGTATATATGTATATATGTATATATGTAGGTATATATATAAATGTTGTATTTTTAATCTGATCTTGTAAGCAGCTTGAATGTTTCTCCATTAATGACAGCTTCCTGCATGGATATTGTATAGGATTGGACTCTTACCGTAATGAATACTGAAGTTACTCACTTTATGTAGTAATGAAAGGTATTATTGCAGAATGTTTACACTTAGTTGCCACTGCTGTGAAAATGGAATTGTGATAAACCCATTTCCTCTTTTCCTCATGCAGTTCTGTATCTAGTCCATGAAAATTGCTGTGGGAATTTTATTTACAGGAGTCAGTGGTACAAATTGACTTCAGCTTTCTTTGCTGGATTGCAGACGTATCTGTCAAAATCCAGCTAGCGGTCATTGAGTAAAATTCAGTTAGCTAAAATCAAATAATCATGTTTCCACAAGACTTCAAAAATTTTCTCAGCCCTTCTGCTCTGCTTTCTCACAGTTCCTTTAGTATATTTTGCCCTGGTAAATTGTGGGATTACGATGTGTCCAGTTTGTTTCTCTTGTGTTTGCCTTCCTGGTTTCATAGGAAATAATAAAGGCTTGGGTTTTTTTGGTTGGCAGAAGCCTCATTATGATATATCCCAGATAAAAGCTTCTATTCATGTACTGCAGAATGTCATGGGGAGGCTTGTCAGAGACAATGAACTTGCTTTTGGATATAAGCCTTTTCGCTATTCTTTGTCACTTGAAAGATTTATAAAGTAAGAAACACTTTTCCACCTGGATTTAATAGAGACTGAGCACTTTTCCATCAGTATATATAGAAGTGGACTTACTGGCAAGTTGAAACACAGCAGCTATGGCCTCTTCCCACCACTGGGTATCCTGGGAGATGATGGGGAGCTCCATCAGCCCCAGGGCGAAGAGGAGCTGGCCGGCAGTCAGAGCCACTGTGGCAATGAGGTTGCAGGCACGCATCATGTCGAACTGCACTAGGGAAACAGAAGCAGCATAAAGTTACAATAGTATAAAACTGGGAAAAAGAAAATCCTGACTGAGCAGGAATATAAAGTTTGTCAGTCCACAGAAAATAATTCTCAGACACCAGTCCCTTCTCCCAGCAGTCCCTTGCTCTAACTGCCTTCCCTGTGGTCTGGTTAAGAAAAGATTTTCTTCAGGATATGTATTGATTCTTTCCTTTAGTTGCACAGCATCCTGTAAGTATTGCTTCAGTGCATGAAACAAGCAGCTAATTTACCAGAATGGCCCAGTGGAGATACTGGAATTCTCTTCACTGAAGATTCTACCTGTAATCCACAGCCAGAATTGTTTGGGGCAGGATTGATGTTTGCTTTCTATTTGTGTGGCACAGACTGAAATGGAACCATAAATAGTTTTTCAAGGCCCTAAAATAATAATGATTGCTAAGACAAACCAGTAACACCCTGAATTTCTTTTTCCCCTAGTCCGTCTATATTGTCCTAAAAAACATCCTGTGGATGTTAATGCTCAGGTCTTACTGGTTTACAGAAGCTTTGTATAGAGGATTCTTAAATTTTTCTTCTTTTACCATTTATTAACCTTTGGGATACACTGCAAAGACCCTTATATTTCCATCTGTGTAATGAGGGAAATGGTTGTAATGAAGATGTCAAGGCTTGGCAGTTCTGAATGAGGTGTTAGGGCATAATCTGCATGTACAGGTAAAAAGCTACTTTTTTAAAAATAGTGTGTGAGAGTGTGTGTGTGTGTGTGTGTGTGTGTATGTGTGTGTTTGTGTATAAATATATATATAAGTTTATATATATCTAACAGTGAAGTTGTGGGAGTATGTTGTGGGGGGTCTACTATTGACCACCCAGCTGGGACAATGATACTGATGAATTACAGTACAAGGAATTAAGGGATATCTGTAGATCAGCTCCCCTGGGCCTTAAGGGTAATTTTAAGTTTCCAGACATCAACTGGGAATATTATACAACAGACACAAAGAGATCCAGGAAATTTCTGAAGTGTGTTGAAGGTAACTTCTGGTGCAGGGACTGAAGGGCCAACTAGAAAAGGTGCCTTCTGAGATGTGCGATTTGTAAAGAGAGACTTGTGGGCAAAGTGGTGACCTCTTAGTAGTGCAGAAGCCAGCAATTCCAAAGCACGGGGAATCATGCAAGCAAGAAAGAAGGGGGGCCTGAATGAGCAGGGATCTTCTTGAACTGGAAAGGAAAGTGTACAGGCTAGAGTCTGTACTGGAACACCATGACAGGGAGGATGACAAACCTAAAATAAAAAGGACATTGAATGATGGGAGTATGCCTGGGGCAGGGTGACCAGGATGATTAAAGGCCTCGAGGGTAAGAGACGAAATGAGTGGCTGAAATCACTTGGCCAGTTCAGCCAAGTGGAGAAGGCTGAAGGGTGACCCTGTTGCATTCTGCACCTTCCTCACAGTGGGGAGGTGCTGATCTCTGCTGTCTGGTGCCAGAACCCGAGGGAATGGCTGGAGCTGTGTCAGGGGAGGGTTATGTTGGTTATTAGGAAAAGGTTCTTCACCTAGAGGGTGGTCGGGCACTGGAATAAGCTCCCCAGGGCAGTGGTCATGGCACTAAGTCTGCCAGAGTTGTAGTTTGTGTAGGATGCTTTTAGTGACTTGTTTTAGTTTAAGGTAGTCCTGGTAGGAACAGGGAGCTGAACACAATGATCCCTGTAGGTTCCTTCCAACCTGAGATAATCTATGATTCTCTATTAAAGAACAAATGCAGCAATGATTACAGACACGGACATCGGCAGTCTTGGCTAGAAACTTGATTAAAATGTGTCTCCCAGCTAGCTACTGAATGGCATACATTAACTGCAAAGTTGGGTACTTTTAGTCAGACTTCTTTCCTGCTTTTCCTGTTAACCCAATGGATGTCTTGTTTTTATCCTTTTCCTTCCTCTCTAGCAAAAGGTGGGAGTTACAAATATCATTGTGCATTGCTTGCTAATGTGTCATTGCTATTCTGAAATAGAAGTAGCACCATGTTTAAGTTGGCATATACTAGAGAAAGACAGACTCTGGACATGAATATTCAGCAGATTTTTTAGAAGTGTTTTAACTGGCTTTAAGTTTGGTGGATGCACTGACCACCAAAATTTGGTTCCTGATCTTCCAGGGAGACTGCTAGTAAGTGCAGAAAACAAAACTTGAGATAAACAAGAGTAAATTTAATAGTGTTAATCATGAAGTCTGACCTACTTTTGTGAGTCATAAAAATGTTTATCCTTTATTTTCCCCTCACAGGCTGTCTTCAGCTTCCAATGTTCCAAGTAGCAACTCATGATTTAATTAAAATTTAACAAAATATAGTATTGTATCTGAAGAGTTAGTTAAGAACCATAGTCCATTAAACTTTTTCCATTGAATAAAATGTTAGGAAGGTAACATACTAAGTATTTTTGGCTTCTCCTAGTGAGTTAATTTCTGACCAGAGAGGAAAGTTATTTTACTCAAAAAAAAAAAATTTGTTCAAAGATTTTGTATTTAACTTCCAAAGTTGCCCTTTTAGCATTGGCAGCATTTCCATCTCTTGCCATGTTGAATGCTCACAGGTCATGAAGCACATTGGATAATGGAATCACAAGTCAGATGCCTGAGCTTTGTAAACACCAGTAAAACTTTGAACATTCAGAGTGTTCTGTTTTTCCACTTAAATGGACTTCTGTAATACATTGAGCACCAGTAATTGCTGAAGAGATAGTAATGACTTTCAAAGAAGAAATGCCCAAAGGAAGAGCAGGCTTGCAGCCATTATTAGTACTTTCATTTGGTGACAGAACTATCTGTAGCATCAAATTTAAAAATTGTTACCTTACTGGATTCTCTTGCCTTGTCTGTATATAGTATGCATGAGCTCAAAAAAACCCAAAAAACAAACAAGCCTCTGTATATAAATAACCTTTAAAAGTCTGAAGTTTATGCCAGAAATACATACTGGCCCCTGACACAGAAATTAACACCAAATTTTCACTTTTGCTGCTATTCATGACTTTTTTTAACACTTAACTGTATTACAGACTTTAAGCTTTGGCACGGATGATGTTATATCATGCATACTAAAAATATTAACTTTCTGATTGTGAATCAGTTGAATTCAAGCAAATATGTAACAATTTAATCTTTACAAAATGGTTCTTTGATCATTGTCCTCTCCTGCAGCTGGAAGTGCATTGAATGGGTAACACTGACAGTCATTGCTGCTCTTTGTAAGAACTCCATGCTTAGGGATGTTTATTGGCCTAATACACTACACTGTTCAGAGACATGTGGAAATGCAATGGGTATTTTGCATAGCTGCTCCTTTTAACCAAAAAAAGAAAGTTGCACATGGTCCATGGAACTGCAGCAGGCTGATGATTGGTAGAATAAGAAGGAAGTAGCTGGTATGATTTCATTAAATGTGAAGACAATTATTTTTATGGAATAAAGTATTACAACCTGAGTACCTTTTCATCTCTCATATGAGAGATGTTGGTTTATTCTAACAGGTTTAATGTATGATCTGTCATCTTTTGGTTTTGTTCTAGAATTGTAATGATTCCGCTTGGTGAAAAAAGCAAACTTAGAATCATAGAATTGTTTAGGCTGAAAATGAGCCTCAAGATCATCAAGTCCAACTGTTCCCTCAGCACTGCCAAGGCCCCCACTAACCATGTCCCCAGGTGCCACATCCACATATCTGTTAAATACCTCTAGAGATGGGGACTCCACCCCTATCCTGGGCAGCCCATCAATAATGTATAACTCTTATAATAATGCATAAAGTCCATTCTTCTTGCAGTAGAGCTTGTTAATTGTATTCAGCCTGGAAGTGCGAGGTGACTGTGCTTCCTTACTCACAGTCATTGTGACTTTGCATGCTGTCAGCTCAGAACATTGCAATTTTATTTTGTACATACACAACCCTAAGCTGAGCTTCTGCACCAGCAGCTCTGGCCCCTTTTTAGTGACAACAGACAATGAGTGTGCAATTGAGTGTGCAATGTCAAAGTATTTCTTCAGAGCTCAGTCCAAAGCCATTGAAGAGGGAAGTCTTTCTGAGGAAGGCCAGTACACAAAGTTCTTCTCCTGCTTGAATGACTGCTCAATTGAGGAATAAATATTTCTAATCTCTTACAAAACTGGCTGCAATATAGTTTTTGTAAAAGCTGTAAAATTTAGTATTTACTTTTGTGCTCTTTTACTCTATTTTAAATGATATGTACAGCAAAAATGCCTCAATAGCCAGCTTTAGTCTATTCTGATGAGTTTTCTATGGATTTGATAATTAGTATAAATTTAGGATGATCTGTTCAACCATTTCAGCTTCATTTATAGTAGCCATGATTCCAATGTCACTTTTTGTGGCCACTGCAGTCTTCATCGGCTTTTACATTTTGTTTGTTAATGACAATTTGTAAAACAAGATGATCATAGTGGGTTTAGTGCCTGCACAGTTACTGGTGGCATTTGTGTTAACACCTCACTTCTAGAGTCTAGCCTAAGACTGTCATGACACAGATATTTTGTATTTTGGATATCCTGCTTTTTTTATTTTGAACTCATTATTGTTAATGTCACTCGTCTCTTGAAATTGAACTGTAATGGAGTTCCCTGTGGCCAGAGGTGGATGTTCCCTGTAGCTAGAGGTCAACACTTCCAGCAGAACAGACCTAGACACTGCAGAAGGTATTTATTCCTTTGTGTGCATCTGACAGGTGAAGGAGGGAGGACAAGCCCTCCATCAGTACCTTTATTCACGTCTCTTAAGATGTAGCTTGGCTGTTGAGAGCAGGAAAGGGTTGGAGCTGAATGGCTCCAAAAACTCTGCTCCAAGTATCTGCTGTTCATCAGTATACAGTGCTAGTCTCTGCCTTTTTCCTTCCGGAAGCCCATTGTGGGCCTCATTTTCTCTGAGAAGCAGTTCATTCATGCACAGGGCATCCAGCTGGGACTCTTGTACAGCTAAGGGTACTGGCTTAATGAATTCTGCTTTGTTTAAAACAGCGATCAATCAAGAGTCAAACCCCAAACTCTAAGGATGAGACCAAGTCAGATTCCTTGTTGTTTTGCTCACTTCCTAAACCAGCTGTATCCATCTGGATTAGAGATGTTAATTTCATTTTCTTATTTACAAGCAGCAATTTTGTTGTTTTGATCCATGGTAGTCCCAGAACTGTTGGTGTTATGTTCCAGGATAGCCCCAGGACTGTTTGCAGAAGTAGGTTAGTTGTACTGGAGAGTAATTTGCAGTGTTTTGGGATAATGAGGAAGGATGATCTCACTGGAAAAGTACATTATGTTAATTGCTTAAAATGTGAGCATTTCTTTCCCTTTTCTGTCTGCATAGAGGGAAAAAAACCCGTTAACTGGGAATTCAAGTATTTTAATGATTAAACAAAATGGCTCAAGATATTTTCATAGTAGTCTCAAACTCCCCCTGAGAAAGACTCCTCTTGATAAACAAATATTTTAGTGCAAACTTTAATGCAGCTTCTGTGAGCAAGTTATTAAGTATCCAGCCCTGGGAAGAATCTAGTGACCACACATTTATTCAGTGCATGGGGACGGTGCTGACTCGCAGCATTTCTGTGTGCCTTCACAATCTCCTGCTGGCATCTGAGCTGTAGGAGCTGACTGGGAGTGTGCTGTTATCCCTGTCCACTGTGGGACACTTAAGTCTGTTGCATCTCAAAAATGGTGCTTAAATTCTTAATTAGCTCTTAAACTCTTAATAATGCAGAACAGGTTATGCTCAGCTGAAGGATGGTGCCACCTTAGCTTGCTGTGAAGCTGACTGCATTTATGATTACATCTATTCTTTAAATCTCCTGAGGGATATTGCTTCTTGGTTTTGTAATGAAAGGAATTAAAAAAAAAAAAAGTCTGTTGATGCTGTTTCCTATGGTTCTTGGATTTATTTATTAATCACTTGGTGAATTACTGAGGATGCATTCTGAGATGTACCTGATTGTCCTTTTAAATGCTTCATGTTCATACATGAATTTTTTCTGGAAAGGAGAATAAATGGTTGTATTTCTGAAAAGAGATTTCTAATTGATTATAGATGAAACTGGTAATGCTCCTTACACTTAAGTTGCTTCACTTATTTTTGTTAGAACCCATTTTCAATTTCTTGTAACTGTGCTAGACTTCATCTTCTTGAGCTGGATGTCTGCAGGCTGAGATCATAACCTTCTGATAAAAATCTAACTAGATAAGTAATTAGGTTTTCTCTAATATAATCAGAGATTCTAACTGAGCATGCCATTTTCCTCTAGAACTTGACGTTTTGCTGAGCTGTTGTTACCCTGAGATAAAGAATGCATCATATTTTTCAGCCTTTTGGAGTAATTTTTAAAATCCACATTAAAGGGACTTCAGAAATGCAAACCAAGTACCAAAATGAGGAAAAGCCAGAATAGTATGCTTGAACCTAAATGGATGAAAGGCAAGAGTCAGAAGAAGCAAGGCTTTTGTCTTGCTGACTCTTAGTTATGGTCTTGCTGTTCATAAACCTGAGTTCCAACCTGGAGAGCTGGATTCCGTATTAATAAATAATTTTAGAAGAAACTCTTCCTTCGAATTAAAAAAAAAGTCACTTCAGTCAGACTTTTGGCAATGAATTGTTTTTCTTTTGTTTTGGATGTCAGCATTGTCAGCAAAGGTCAGATGTGCTGAGCGGTCTCCGTAGCTGCCATGGAAATCAGCTGAAGCTGTGCCTTGGATACCAAGAACACTATGAAAGTGCAAACTACAACTGTGCTTCATTTTACAACATGGGCATAGGAGGTCAGCACTTACTGTTAAAACAAGTCTGAGAGAATAAGGACAATAAATAGAACCACTGTAATCATCAGCATCATGCTATGCCTCCCAAACCTGTGCTCTATTTATAAAGTCTTTGACATTTAATTTCTTCTGTCAGTTTAAACTTGTGGTATTTATATTGCTAGCCTTTTTGAGTATGAATTAGGAAATTCATGGAAACACTTTAAAAGTACTTGTGAAACAAACTGAGCCAAATGTTGGCAGTATCTCAGTGCACCTTCTCATGACTGTGTCACTCAGACTGTGGGAAGGTTTAAAGAGGTGCTTCTGTAATGCAAATGTATTTTGATGGTCTGAATAGTCACTAATTTTTTAAAAGTGAAACAGATCTGAATTTCTTTTTTGCCTTGTACCCTTTCCACATGATTGTGTTGTTTGCAGGTCTTGCTGACTTTGTCCTGATAAGGGAAGTCTCTCCTGCTCTTTTTAAAAAAATCTTTGTAAGTAGCCATAGAGCTTTCAGCAACAAGAATCCTCAGTACGTTCTGTTGCTGCATGAATATCTTAAAATTTATGAATGCATGGATATCCCAAAAAATATTTTATTTTTCACCTCCTGGGAGGCTTTCTGAAGTATGCAGTTTTTGCTTTTTTCACTTAAAAATAGTAATTTAAGGAAGAGGAAAGGAGCGGGGAAAACCCAATCTGTTTTGGCACAGTTAAAATAATGTTCTGATGTGGCAAACTGGTGGAATCTTCCATCCCTTCAGGTATTTTGGAACTTAACCATTCAGCTCATCTAAGTGTGAAACTACACATTTGAATACTTATTTTGAAAGGCGGACAGATCTTGTTGGAGAGAGGAGGGTGTGGTTGGTGGGTGTTTTTATAACAGCTTCAGTCGTTACTTTTGGAGTGAAGACATGGCTCCATTAACTATTTTCAACATAAGCAAGTGCTTATGGTTAAGTGATGGACCCTTGCGAACCCAACACTGAGAGCCTTCAATACAGTGATCAGTTTTAATAGACACAGCTGTTTCTGATGAGGTATGAGTTGTCTATATATATTGTCTAGATATCATGGTTTGCCTCTTTATAAACCTCAGCAGCGTATTCTGTATTAGTGGCTTTGATAAATGCATTAATCTGAAATTTTCAAAAGCTCCAGAGCCATTTTCACTCATAATGCCTTAATTGAATTCAAAGTTTTCATGGTAAGAGTAACCAAACTCTGATTGCTCTGACAATATTTCTGTGCAACACTTGTGTACAGAATGTACAACATGTACTGCATTGAAACATGTATTAGGTTCATTTTCCTGTCCTGAATCCCAAGGAGTTTTGCACTTTTCCAAAATGAGTACACAGAATTGCACCTTGACATTAAAATGAGCATTCACTCTAAGTTGAAAAGCCATGTCTCTCAGAATTCATCTCTACTGGCCTCTGTCATTAAATGAGTAGTGTCACTTATTTAAATGTTGCTCATATATCAGATATTGGGATGGGAAATCACAAACCCTAAGCTGCCAGCTGCCCATGCTGCCTCATCTCTGTGGAACAGACTGAGCAGTCTATCAGGCAATATATATCATGTGTATAATAAGGTTTGGGGCTTTTTTGAATCTGATGGTAGTTCCTGTCTTCTCCAGATGCACTTGGCCTCGTTTTTGGGTCTCTATATATGGAAATATATATATGTAGACAAGTAACACATCTATAGCACACTCAGCTGCTTGATTCAGCCTGGCTTCCAGCCAGCCAAATTTCAGAGAAATTGGAAATTTTAGAGACATTGGAACTTTGTGTAAATGCAGTAGACATGGGCATTAAGGTGAATGGCTGCCTCTGTAGCAAACCTCAGCTCCTAATTCCCACCCTGAGCAGCATCCTGCCTCAGCCACCAAATGTCCCTGTGTCCATGTGTGTGCACCAATCATCCATCCAGGCTGGACAGGTGTTTACCTGGGGTCCCTGTGGCAGTCACATAGCTACTCCTGATGCCGTGCCTCTCCTTGGCACAGGTTACACTCCTTGTTAGAACTGCAATTGCCACAAGCAATCCAGCTCTGAGAATCAGAAGTTGACACACACACCCTGTTGTTGCAATTCTCCTTATATCTCCTGCAGCCCTGAAGAACCCAGTGAGGTTTTGTATCTTGTAAACCCCTCCCTATTCCTGCATTTCCACATTGTTCCTAATGTTCTTTAGACAAAGAGGGACAAACTGTGACCTTGGCTGATGAATAAATAATCTCCCTCCAGAGATAGCCTCAGAGCATGGCAGAACTTAAGGGCATATTTGTACCCTGCAGTATGGTTAAAAATATCTAAGTAAATTCCAAGTAATCTGGTGTGTTCATGCAGTATTCCTGGCATGGAACTGGGCCAGGACCTAGGTGGCTTTGAGAAGGATTGGCTCTGAGAGGCATCACTGGTAGTGTAGCTGTGTGTTCTCACCACTCAAGGTAGCTCATACGTCCCTGTGTGGGGCCGCATCGCTGGGGTGCTGCCCTTGCTCACTCATGACATGGGCACAAAGCTCAGTGTTGACTACTACATGCTGTCTTACCCCAGCTTTTACTGAGGCTGTGCTTCTACTACCTTTGAGCTTTTTCTGAAGCATTAAGAGATGGAGGCAAGAGCATAATCTTCTAAAATTTTTCAACAGCTCTGAAACTGCAGCTCCATAATCTTTGTCAAATGTCTTTGCCTACACTCAGGTGACAGGAGAGTTAGGCTACCTGATGAGGTTTCCTTAAAGTGTTTAAAGAGGGACTATACAATCTGAGTTCTCAGTGAAGCATTTAAGTTTGTATCATTCAGTGGTTTGTCCAAGTTATAAAAGCTTAGCTTGATATCCTCATAGCTGGGCTGATTCTCAACATAGGTGAAGGTTTCAGATTTGAGAGTTTATTACCACTAAAAGAGGAGCCATCTCACCCCTCCTTACACCTTTATCACTTAGTGTTAGCAGCAGCACTTGTTGGACTCTGATAATAGTGCTTAGAGGGTGAGAAAGAGAAAGGTAGATAAAGACAAATGAGAGGGCCTGGGATCTCCACTTCCAGGAGCAGTGAGGTTTGAAGGACAGAGTTGAAGTGCTCTCCCGTGGGTTCAGTTGCCCCTGCTTCTGATGTTGTGCCTTGCAGAAATAGTTCACATTGCGACGCTTCATTTCCCTGTATTTTTAATATAATTTGCTCCTGTCCCATTATTTCTTTTTGGGTTTTTTGACATTTCTAGGAGGAAATCCTTCTCTGTAAGGTTGGTGAGGCCCTGGCACAGGTTGCCCAGAGAAGCTGTGGCTGCCCCATCCCTGGAAGTGTCCAAGGCCAAGCTGGACGGAGCTTGGAGCAACCTGGGATAGTGGAAGGTGTCCCTGCCCATGGTAGGGGGTGGGATGAGATGGGCTTGAAAGTTCTTTCCAACCCAAACCATTCCATGATTCTGTGATTTCAGTGGGAGGAAAGAGCAGGCAATGTCAGTGAAAAGCAGGTTCTAAGAATGTACTTCTCTCTGCCAGGGAGGAAGCCAGCTCAGAGTAGTGCCTATAGTTGGCTGTTAGTTACATACTGCTTGTACAGGAGTCTTTAGTATATGGACAAGCAAATTCCCAAAGAGTTTACAGTTTTTCTGTTGAACTGTGAAATAGCTTGCCTCTCAAATATGTATGTCTGTATGTGTATGAATACATTGTTTTATACGAGCCAGATTGTGGCCTCTTTCACATTGCTATTGGCAGAACAGGTTTTCTATATTATTCTACAAATGGCATCCAAAATACTTTGTGGTAACTGAGAATTGAGGAAGGCGTTTTTTCCTTCATAAAGTTATTTTTAGATGTATGTATGTATGTATATGTATACACAGCCCCCCCGCGTGTCTGTGATTTATCTACAACTGACAGATGAGGATTGCCATAGGTATTACTAAAATAATGTGTGATTTCTTATTAGAGAAATTCTTTAGAATGACAAATCCATGGATGCAGAGTCAGGCTTATACTGACCATGCGCACATCCATGGAAACAGAATTGTCTTAGAAATAAATGCCACAGTAGTGTTTCCTACTGAGCTTGTCATGACACAGCTGCAGAGGGAGGATTTTCCTTCAAGTGCTTTATCAAGATTCAGAATTGGCCTTTGCTTACTATTTGCTTCCAGATTAAATAGGGAATGGATGCTTTACTCCTCTACAGATCAAGTCCCTGGGCTTGAAAAGCCTCCTTTAAATTAGAATTTTTAACAGTGGTTGTCAGATAATTCTTCTGAGCACTTCATCATGCTATAATTATTACTTGGAAGTTTTCAAATTTTCTGTCACATTATCCTTCTATTTGACATCAGAAACTGCTGCCCAGACGGTTCTGCCATGAAACTTATACCTCTCATCTTTAGGTACCACACACCTCCTCGTCTGCACACAGCAAGAAATACAAGCCTGTGTGTTAAAAATGCTGCAGGAGCCAAATTCACTGTGCAGGAGCTCGTTCCAGTGTTGAGTACATAACATGTACTTTCACTATTTGTGAACGGTACACGTGTTGTTCAAGTTAGAATATGGTTTATCAGTACTAATTGGGGAAGTGATTCCAGAGATGAAGCTGCAAAAACACATCAAGGAACTTCTCCCACAGTCTAATCCTTTTTATAACCATTTATTGTTATAAAAGTTCTTTCAGTTAAAAGAAAGGCTAAGGACTTTAAGACATTTGAGGAGTTTTCTGTTTGTGATCTATGCAGGCTCAGTATTAGCAAATGTGCAAAAAATGTTTCTGCATAATTTTTTTGGAAAATCTGATCTGGAATGGGTCCACATTAAAGCATTTTAAAAAGAAATTCCTCTAATACTTCTTTCGTTTCTCTCCAGAGGGATCTAAGAAACTCCAAGGACTAATTTCTCTTTCTCCACATTTCAAACTGTGGGAAAAATCTGGTTTGAAATGATGTATGTTACAGATGCTGCCAACTGTCCCTCAGAGGTGCCAGAGCTGTTTATGAGCATCCTTGAAATCTTGGGAAAATCCTGTGGTCTGTCGAGGCATGGACTTTATAGCCATTTGTTCTGTTAAATTCCATGCCTTGAAGAGTGCAGCGGAAGCACTGATTCCCCTTTGAATGGCTACTCACAGCCCGACTGCTGGGAGTGGGGGGCTTTTAGGGGAGAAACATTTTGGCACCAGGTTAGTTGTGGTCCCAGCCACGGTGTCTGCAGGTATTTTGGACAATCTTTAAAGTCCCTTCCAACCTAAGCCTTTCTGTGATCCTGTTCCAGCACAGTTCTGCTCTGGGAGAGCAGGGTTTCACCATTAATGCTATGAATGTGATATGTAAGGCTTATTATTTGTTAATCAGTTCTGTAATTCTCATGTTATCCAGTAATTTTCCCTACCTTGGTGTAAGCTACTTGCATTCTTCAGATTCCACAAGTCTGTGAAAGTGCAAAATGAAAAATATACCACGGGTAATGATTTTTATAGTCACCAAGTTGTATATTAATTGTATTTTTTCACCAAGAAGAATAGTTACACATTTTAAGACCTTTCTCAACTTTACATGTTTTTACCATAACTATTTCTGTCTTTCCTGCTCCTGGCATTTCCAAAAAAAGCAAACAGAAGGGAGAAATAACTCAACATGTCATTCATTGCAATACGTTTTTGTGTTTGGGGTTTTTTTTTAGTGTTAGGGTATTCAGAGCAACTGTGGTTGCTGTTGTATTGAGGAGGAAGGGATATCTTATGGCAGGAGCCCAGGAGGGAGAAGTGAGCCGAAGATGTCTCTGAACGTTAGGCTTACACTTCACAGATCGTTTTTTCAGAGCAGATCCATTCTTGGGCTATATAAACCAGGCAGCACCATGCAGATCGCTGGTTTTGAGGGGGGAGGAGGAGTTTAGTTCATCACTGGTGGACATCATGCTTCTTATTTTCTGAAATTAATTTATTTGGGAATGAATGTGAAGACATGTTTAGACTAAGACAGATAACAATGTTATCAGGGTTAGGCCACTGAACTCCTGGGGACCAGGTGCACCCTATCAATTGTCACCTCCTGTCTGCAGAAAAGATAAGAGACTACACTTACGTTTGACAGTGCTGCGTGACTCCTGGAACCCAGCCGACTCTGAACCCCAGCCCAGGGCTTCACACTCCTGCTCTTCCTCTTGCCCATGCCTGGCACTGGTGCTTGCACCCGCTCTGCTCCGCTCTGCCAGCCAGCACATCTTCCAGAGCCCCACACTGCGCTTGCGCCCATCCTCCAGCGTTTGGTACACCCAGTTGGGGGTAAAGGCAGCTGCGTTGTTAAGGATGAGTGAGACCAGGGCTACCAACACAGCTGTGGCTACCAGTTTCTGGACAGTCATATCTGACTGTCTGCTTGCTGCCAGTCTCTAATTGCAGACGACGCAAGGTCCCAGTCAACTGCAGCACATTGGAATTGGGCTGGGAACAGGCAGCTGCGCTCGGGTGTTATGGGGGGCTAGAGGACATCACCGTTCATTCTTGAAGTCAACTCCAGAGGTGTTTCTGACCAAGGAAATGAGAATTTTGTGAGGTAGATAGGAGAATTCCATAAAATAAGAACACAAGCTTTTTAAAGGTCCTTCCTAGAGTTGACTTATCCACCTTCTTGCACTTTGATAAGTAATGCCAGTCCCGTGGTGAACTGGATGACAGGGAGGTCCATTCCGTGTTGGATGGGGTGAATCCAGACAGAATCCAGTCTTGGGGCAGGAGGGCCTGAGCTGAGGTGGGGATGGGATGCTTGCCGTAGCCTGCCAAGCGCCGGGTCCTCCAAGCCAATCAGTGCTGCTCCAAAAGCCTGGATTTGGGTGCAAACTTCAGAATATCCTGCAGACGGTAACAGATGTCATCCTGTCAAAGCCAAGCCGAGCCAGAAGGGAATGCAGTCATCCCAAAGTTGATCTGCAAGTCTGGAGTTTCTGGAGGAGGTTGCTCTGCCCTGTCCCTCTCCGAAGAGCCGAGCTGTGAGTGCCTGGACGAGAACAGCCACTGCGGTGAGGAAAAGGCCCCCCCCACCTCCCTACCGAGAGGAAATGGCTGTTTTTGTGGCTCGTTTTGGTGAGCCTCAGGGCGTAGTCGACTGCAAAAAAAAAAAGATCCACTGCAACGGCAGTCAAACATTAACAGGATGTGTTTCCTGAAAGGAAAAGACATGGGAGACTTCTAAAGTTGTCCCTCCTCCCATCGGAGAGCCCCCTCCCTGCTTCACGCCTCCTCCTCTCGCCGCCACCCCCAGCAGGGCTGCCAGGACCCGCAGCGTCTCGGGGAGCCCAGGGAGCACAGCGGAGCTCCTCGAGAAAAAGAGAGGATGAAATCCCAGCTTCAGCCCTCGGAGCATCAGCTCTGTGGAAGCGGATTGAGGAGAGGGATTTTGAAATACCTTTTACTAGAAGCAAAACAATACTGGGGTTCGCTGCTGGACAGCGCGATGAAAGCGCTGCGGGTGTGCCCTGATGCCCGCGTCCTCTCTGCACCACAGGAGAGACCGTGGCAGATATATAGGAAGTATAAAATCTCGAGATTCTCAGCCCGATAACAAACCAGTTTGGGGGTGTCTGCAAAGGCAGGGGCAAGTGTTGGGGTGTGAGTGAGGCTGAGAGTCACTGCACGGCGCCCGGGCAGGCTTGGCACGGCCCGAGCCCGAGTCCCGGCGTGCTGGGCGCGCTGTGGGCTCCGCAGAGCTTCGAGGGAGGCTGCCCGCCCCGCTCGGTGCCAGGGCGTGGAAACTGCTGCCGTGTGATGTCCCTGCTGACAGCCCAGTACGGAATGGACTGCCACAGGGCAAGGCAGGTGCTGCTCTGATAAGCAGGCTAAAGAGAGTTGTTGAGGGCATTCCAAACTGTCCTTGAACCTGGATGTTTCCAGAGTGGTCTTGCCCAGACTGGCACTCCAAACGGCTCTTTGCTGTTCCCATCAGCTGCCTCGGCAGCACCGGGACGAGGACAGAGATTCTGGTGGGCACTGCCCTGTGGCTGGGCGGTACTGCCTGGGGTTATGCCCTTCCTGAGCTGAGCATGTCCCAGCTCTTCTGCTGCACAAATACTGCACGAGTGTAGCACTGCCCTGTACGCAGTGAACTGAAGGCACGACATGGGGTCAGCACTGAGGCCTGGCACAGACCTGCCTCGCCAGGCGCCACCACATCTGAGGGGCTGGCACAGGAGTTCACATCCCTGTAATCAATAAAATTAGATTAGAAATGGATTTAATTTTATAGCGGCTGTGTCTTAACAAGCCAGAGGCTTTGCCCCTAACCAACCGATCTGTCTTGACCCAATACGCAGAAAGAAACCGATCTGAAATTTTTCGCAAGGCAACATTTTATTTTCAAGACTTGTTGGTGAGAGAAGGGGGAAAAATTCCAATAAAGCTGACATGCTCCTATAATTAGTTTTCAGCTACTGAAGTTGAATGTACTAACCTGGCTGTGAACTCAATCCTCCTCCATGTGCTCTGATAATTTTTAATCTTTAAACAAATTAAGCTGTAAGTACTTTGAGCATCTTCATTCCTTGAGAGCACTATAGCGTCTTTGGTTTCTCTTTTTCCCTGTGATTGGTCATGTTTCTGTACATTTCCGGTTTTAGAACTTTCAGTATAAACACACCAGTGTCTGCCATTCCTCAAAGAAATTTCTTGCCAGCAATGACCATATATGCATTTTCAATCTTTTGGATTATTTGTTATTATGATTCTGTGTTTATTATAAGCCAGAGATTCAGCAGCAAGGCAGATGATGTTTATCTGCGGATAACCCCAGGAGAGATTTACCCTTAGGGAAAAGTCACACACCTGCTTCTGCCTCCTCCCATTTGGTTTCTGTGATTTGATGAAGTCTGAGTATATATTTTCTGCAAGGCCCAAGCTTCCTTCTCATGTAACATTAAAAAAAAAATAGCAATTATATTTTATGAAGGTTGAACAAATCAGTCTAATCATGGAATCATAAAGGTTGGAAAAGATCAAGTCCAACCATTGCCCCAGCCACAGACCCGTGTCCCCAAGTGCTACATCCACACAGCTTTTAAATCCCTCCAGGGATGGTGACTCCACCACTGCCCTGGGCAGCTGTGCCAGTGCCTGACCACCCTTCCTATGAAGAAATTTTCCCTAATATCCCATTTAAACAGAGTGGGAATCCTGATCTTTAATAAAGAACTACCTTAGTGAATGCTTCTTTGCTGACAAACAGGCAGCAGGATGTGCATTTTGCAGCACTCACTGCATTCTGTGGTGCACAGGGGTTTGTGTCATACAGCCCACATGGAGCAATCTCTTGGTGTTGTTTTTACGAGGGTAAGTTTGGAACAAAGCTATGTATTCAATGGGATATTATAAATATATTCTGTAAAGCTGCTTTATCAAATGCTCTGTTTCTGCCAGGGAGAAGTTTTTAGGAGTAGTCTCATCAGCTTTCAGCGTTTGGATCATACATGAAAAATGCCTGACTTTTCTTAGGGTAGCTCATGTAATATCGTTAACACTATCAAGAGTCTCACTGAGCTGTTACAACTTTTCATCTATTACTTAGTTCCTTGTTGTCTTTTAGTCCCATGGAAAGATATAACCAGAATCCCATAAATGCATTTTAAAAGCATCAAACCTAATGTAGCTACATCAGATAAAACCTCATTTTCTCAAGCCCTTAGAGTTTTCCAGTCTAGTGGAAGGTGTCCCTGCCCATGGCAGGGGTTTGGAACAAGATGGTTTTTAATGTCCCTTCCTACCCAAACTATTTTATGGTTATAGGATTATAGGATTATACATTGTAGGATGTATACATTATACATTATAGGATGCAATATTAATTTCTTATAGATAATGTGTATATTATAGACTGCAGTTCAACAAAGTGGAGCCCAAATTGAAAATAGAGATTTGTCTTTACCTTGATCCTGATCAATGTTAATTTTCCAAATATAGTCCATTAAATAGAGGGAGAAAAGGTTTTTCAGTGAGATGCTTCAGACATATAAATGTCCAGCACTTCTAAATAATATTCCATTTTTTTCTTCAAACTTTCATGCTAAATAGGCAGTGAAAAATATATGGGAACAGAAGGGTTTGTGAGATGAAACTGTGGATGCTGTAAACACAGTTCCAGAGAAAAACAGATGTGAAAGGTCAAATACAAAGCAAGGAAACTTCCATCAAATTCACGTGATAAGATTTGTGCCCACTCTTAAGAGGCGTCAACATTTGCTTCCCAAATCCCTGACACTGTGGATGTGGCCTGGAGCCTGGGAGCTCGGGGTGCAGCAGTGGATGGTGTATCCATGTGCCTAGTGGGGGCTTGGGGCTCCCAGCCTCTTGGGATGCCTTCCCATGGCTCTGCTCGCACTGCTCCTGTGCCTGGGCTTCATTACGTTTCCAGCTTCGGCTGATGAAGTACAGATGTGAGAGGCTTTCCAGGGGGGATGAAAGGAGGAGGAGGGAAAGAGCAGGAAATTCCTGGAGTCAGAGTTGAGGGCAGGGAAAATTATTACTCGGCATTTTATATGGACAGCTGGGCCAGGCCTGGAAGGGAGAGTTGCTGTCTTTCAGGGATGCATGGACAGATCCATCTTTCTTACTACACTAGCAGCTGTTGGGAGATAAACTGTGGTTTTCCCTGGGATTTAAGTGAACCTGTTCTGCACCTCCTGTTTCTTGTTCTGTCACCAGAACCACATCCATCTGCCCACATTTCTGAGGGGAAGCAAAACTTGCCCTGGTGCTGGAGGTGCGTGCCCGCCAGGGAGGTTGTGCGTCTCATGGCTGAGGTTGGTCTTTGTGAAATACAGAGAGAAATGGGAGTGGATTGTGTGTGCTCCCAAGATCCCCTCCCCTTCCCTACCCTTTCCTCTCCATGTACCTTATCAGAGCACTGTCCCTCTTGTGAAGGATGTGTCTGCTGGAAAGAACCAGTGTCTGCTGCAGCTCCATGGGGACGATGGCTGTTGGTCTGCCCTGTGCAGCTGCTAACCAAACCCAGTGGGGTATGGAAACTCCTCTGGGCAGAGCAAGGCTGGGTTCCTTAGGTGAAACTCCTTCAGGTGTTTCTGCAGGGCAGAAGCAGAAGGGATGGTCAGAGGGAGTCAATGGTCTCACCTGCCATGAGTTCTTGTGCTGGTGAGCTGCTCTGATCATGTCTCTCAGAATCTTAGAATCACGGAATGGTTTGGGTTGGAAAGGACCTTAAGGACTATCTAGTACCAACTCTCTGACACGGGCACGCACACCTTTCTTTGGTGTCCCTCTTGTCTCTTGCCGTGGTCTCTGTGCTGGGTGAGTCCATGCAAGCTGTGCTCTGCCTTGAACAATCCCAAATTCAGTGTCTTTGATGCAGTTTGAGCTTGGTGTGCTCACCCCCTGCCCAGCTGGGGTGGCAGAAGGCAGTGCCTGCCAGAATAAAACCAGCTGCAGAACACATTGACTGCAGATGTTTCTCCCTCTGAGTTTGTTGCTGCCCCCAGCATACCCATGTCTGGAGCCTCTCAGGTTCATTTTGCAAATGGTTTGGAGTGGAGGAGAAGGAGGTGAGATGGCAGAACTCCAGCTTCTCAGGGTACCTGGGTGCCCACGTGGCCCACAGGCAGGTGGGGGGGAGGGGGGAGCAAGAGCTCCCAAAGAGGAGTCCTAGGGGCAACAGCTCCTGCTGAATTTTGACATTGGCAGGAGCTGTTGTCATCCAGGAAAGCATAACACAGCTGAGAAATGATGAGCAACATCTCCTAAATCCTGCTGTGACTCTCTGCACACTGTTATCTTTTAACTTTGTACTTTAAAATACACTGTGTAGTCTGTTTCCTCTCAAAAGTTTCCACTCCCTGTAGTCTAAATAAGAATCTCATCCGCTCCCCTGTTTGAGCGCATGAACTCTCATCTTCCTGCATGGAGGGAGTTGAGAGTTGTCAGAACTCTGAAAAATAAAGACTTTGATTTCCTTTCAGAAACTCACTGTTAGTCAGCTTGACAAAGCCCAGCACAGATGTGCATTCCTTCACCCAGAGCCAACTGGCTGTTGGCAGCTTCTTCTGGCACACTGCAGAGCTTGGAAAATGTACTTCTCCTCATGTGCTGTGAAGCACAGCTGTGCCCAGGCACAGCCTTGAGCAGCTTTTCCTAAGGACAGAACTCAACTGGCTGTGTTGGTCAAAACCAGGTGAACATAACTAACACTATGTTGATCATGTCAATGTTCTTTAAAGGTGTTTTTCCCACTTTTCCCAATTCCAGATACAGATAGTGTCTGGAATAAAAGACCTGTTCCAACTTTTCAGAAATTAGGAAGGTCACGTCTACTGACACAAGGCAGCATTTCTGTATTGAGTGGTGATGCACAGAAGGATCTAACACTGGTTTCTGTTAGGCCCTTCCAGGTCTGAAATTAGCATGCTTTATTTCAATGTTCCTTTTGGCTCCTCAGCTGGGAGCTTGGACATGTGGGAGAAGAGCATGAGGAGGCTGTGTTTGAATACCACTCAGTTGTAAGAAAGGTGGCACTCAGACATGCATTTTTGCTTTTCTAAACCAGAAACACTTCTGATCTTTCTGAAATTTGTCTCTGATTTATCACTTCTGTTCCTTTTTTAATTTCCCTATAGTGTTTGTCCTCAGTGAAGTCTATATTATTTATTTATGTTGATTACTACCTGAAACCTTTATATGAGTTGCATTGCAAGTAAAAGATGCTCTAATTCTAAAGTAAATTATGCAAAGAATTTTTCCTGTGCTTTTTCTTAGTGTATGTGTTGAAGAGCACGTTGTGGTTCACCTGTTCCGCTGCTTCCCGGTTAGTCACTTTCCCCTGTTTGTGCAGGGCTTTCCCACAGCCACTGGAAACAGAAAAACATTTTAATCATAGGAAAACTGGAAGGCAATTTGGTGGCAGGACATAAAGTGCGATTCTATTCTATTATTTTCTTCTTTTTCCCCTGCTTTTAAAATTTAGATCTTTACTTTGTGCTGTAGTGGTGCCTGAGAACTGCACAGACCATACCTCTGCTGAGGGTGACATTGAAAAAACCTGATTTGGAATGCTTATGGTTTGTTTAGTCAAACATATTGCATGAAATTCTGAAGAGCCTCAAGTGTGAATAGAATCTGTGAAAATCCTTGCTTGTCCCACTCAATGGGACAGTGATGGTCAGTTCTGTTGTAATCCTTCTACTGAGCAATTCTGCCAGCCATTCCAGACGGGAGCAAGGTCCTCAGCCCGTCCTGCCTTGCCTGGGCAGGAGACTTTGCAGTGTTAACTGCAAGCCCATAGTCCTGAGGAGTTCTTGTTCTGAGCATCACAAAGCTTTTCTTTTTGCCCATTTAATGCAAGTTTTAAATTAGAACATGGTTGGTTGGTAATCTGTTTTCTGCACATCATTCCCTATTACTGAGTACAACAACTAGGCCCCCAATAGCTGTTCAGTATTTTAACTACTCCAGACTGCAGCAGATTTCCAGTGTGAGGTTAAGACTTTTCTCTTAATTTTGATTTCTGAACATCAGTGTGGGAGTTGTGACTGTCTGTAGGTTGCAGCTACAGCAGGATGGGCACATGATAAATGTTTATATACGTGCAAACATAGAATGACAGACTGGTTTGGGTTGGAAGGGACCTTAAAGACCATATAGTTCTACCCACCCCCTGCCATGGGTAGGGACACCTTCCACTATCCCAGGTTGCTCCCAGCCCCATCCAAGCTGGCCTTGGACACTTCCAGGGATGGAGCAGCCACAGCTTCTCTGGGCAACCTGTGCCAGGGCCTCACCACCCTCACAGGGCAGAATTTTCTTCTTAATATCCAATCTGAATCTCCCCTTTTTGAATTTAAAGCCATTCCCCTTTGTCCTGGCCCTGCAGGCCCTTGTCCCAACTCCCTCTCCAGCTCTCCTGGAGCTTCGTTAGGCACTGGAAGGCACTCTTAAGTTCTTCTCAGAGCCTTCTCTTCTCTAGCCTGAACACCCCGAGCTCTCTCAGCCTGTCTCCAGAATAGAGGAGTAACTGCTGTTGTTTAGGCATCAGGGTAAATCAAATCCCATAATATTTCCTTGAGGTTGGGGTCACTCAGCTCAAGAACTGACCTTTGTGTGTGAGCCTGCTTCTGTTCCTCTTCAGTCATCACACAGCAACTGGAGTCTCTATTACACTCACCCCATTCCCAACGTGCTGATGATTTCCCCTTTCACACTCTCCTCACACCTCACCTGCCTTCCAGGTGACACAATAACAGCTCTCCTTTTCTTTCCTGTTTCCTGCAGTGAAGCTGTCTGGGAGAACATGGCTCGCATGTGTGTGAAGACTCAGAGGCTTGATGTTGCCAAAATTTGCCTGGGGCACATGGGTCATGCAAGAGGAGCCAAGGCACTGCGAGAGGCTGAGCAAGAGCCAGAGCAGAAGGCCAGGGTGGCTGTGCTGGCCATCCAGCTAGGCATGCTGGTAAATCCCACAGCCAAGCTGTGAAGAGTTTATATCCGACTCTGAAACATTACTCAGTGAAAGAAACTGCTGACTGAAGGAAACATCTTTTAAAGATGGTTTATGTGTGAAACATTTAAGAAAAACCTGATTTCTTGGGGCATAAGTCTCTTCGAAGCTTAATCATTCTAGGTTTCACTGGATTTAAAAAAGGCTGTATTTTATTATAGTTAAAATGTTTCAACAAACATGTTTTAAGCTCTGATGTGGGAAACACAAGTTCCATTTTGAAATTATTTGTTTCTAGAGTGAAAGGCTAGAGCTGTATGCTGTCACAGAGTGAGGGCTGACCTGAGGTTCTTGAAGGAGTTTAGGTAAAACAGACTTTTCCTGCAGGGCTGGAGAGCTCTGGTCAGTCACATTCATTGCCTGTGCTGTCCCAGAGATGCTTAATCACCCAGATTTCTATCCTGACTTCTCCCATTGTGTGAGCAGGAAGTTGGCTGGATCCAGCTTAGCCAGAGGACAAGATCTGGCTGTTCCCCAGAGTTGGTGTATGGAACAACTGTCTCTCGTTCCTCCATCTGGAGCCCAACCTGGCAGCAAATACACCCTGAAGTGGACCTTGTGTCTTGTGTCTGACTTCATTCCCCTTGATTGCCAATAGAACTGAGATCTAAGCTGGGTTTGAGACCAGCATTGTCATGTGGATTGAAATTTGACTGGTGCCAGTTAGAGGTGTGTGTATTCCACTAATTTAATGTCTTCAGCAATGATCCATAAGGAAACTAGAAATTTTTAGTTTGGGAACCATAAGAGATCCAGGCATATGATCTGTCAGAGGGAAAAACTGGGAAAGAATTAATGAAACAACCCACAGTCTATAGGAAATACTGAATTAGATAAAAAATAGCAAGGTGCTATGACAGCAGAAATTGGTTTGGGGCCATGTTTGATGAGGCGCCACATCCTGGGGCCTGGATTTGGTAACTGCTGTCTGTGTATTCAGGGCAGCTACAGCTGGAATGATGACTTCCACCCTTTAAGTATCTCATTACAGAAAAACAAAGTTGATGAACTGGAAAAGGTTCAGAGAAAATCAGTGCAAATTTCTCAGCTTTTGGAAAGATCTCACAGAAAAGGAAGTCTTGAAAATAGCCAAATAATTAGAATTTGGCTTGAAAAGGTATTTAGCAATCTACAGGTATTTGATGAGTATGAGAGAGAGAGACAGAGAGTAACTATTCTGAGTTAAATGTAAGGAAAAAAGGAAAATTCAAACTAAATGTTTGTAAAGGCTTCCTGGCAGAGAAAGCTATGAGGCTGGAAAGTGTCAGTGCTTCTTCTCTTGGATATTTAGATCTGTTTTGAGAGGTGGAAGGGAACTACAGCAAAACAAATGCAGTTCTACTGCTTTTTTCTATCTTGTACAGAATCCTAGGGCAGGCATCTTCCTTTTCCACTTTCTGTGCTTTTTAAAATTTGAAACAGTAAGAGACAGAAAGTATTTTTCTGTCTTGGATAGATAATCTCAATTTACTAAATATAGTGTTCAGCTGGACAGCAGTTGGGTGGAGCAGGAAAATGCTCCTTCCACAGAAGTTAGTACCTCTCAGAGCATAAAAATAATAGTTCCAAATTTGCTCGCCCTTGTGTCAGCATCAGCAAAACCCTCCTGATCTAATTCTGTAATAAATTATTAGCATTTATTCCCAGGAATGGAGTTTAGTTGTCCATGAACAGCACTGCTGCCTCTGAGACCTGCTGGGAGGTCACGGGGGTTCCCTGGCTCGCAGCACCTTAATACCCAAATCCTGAGTACCAGGATCTTCTCCTAAGCCTCACCCCTGGGTGGGCAGCATGGTCGGTAGCTGTACCCCCACCTACGTATGTCTCCATTTTTGGTGATTCACACTCCTGATGACAGCATTTGATCACTGATGACGTGCTTGTGTCACCTCCCTCCCTCCTAGTCAATCCTGTACGATAAATGTCAGCATCTGAGTGCTTTCCTTATTCTTACATAACCATCCTGTTTCCCAGTAACATGCTATTCCAGGCCACATATATTTAGTTGGTTAGACTCCCTGCCTGAATGATTGTTGCTTTAATTGCATTGCAATGCCCTGCACTAATAAACTGCTCCAAGGTGCAGTGTCTGGTGTGTCTGACACACAGCATGGTCAAGGCTGATGGGGATTTTGGGTGTTCCTCTCCCAGGAGGATGCAGAGCGGCTGTACAAGGCTTGCAAACGGTATGACCTCTTGAACAAGTTCTACCAGGCCTCCAACCAGTGGCAGAAAGCCATCAAAACGGCCGAGGATCATGACCGGGTTCACCTGCGCACCACTCACTACAACTACGCGAAGCACCTGGAGGCAACCGGGCAGCAGAACCTGGCGCTCACCCAGTAAGCACCAGCTGGAGGTACCGGGGGGACTCGGAGCCTCTTTCTCCTGTGGAGAAGGGTGAAGAAAGATGTTTGATGATGACCAGTAAAAATTAATTAAAGTCTTTTCCTATTTCTGGTGCCTTCTATCTCACAGAGTGAAAGCATTCCCAGTGAAACCTCCCAGCACCCTCCCATGCAAATAATGTGTAGTGTCTAAAAGGTCAAGAGTCTGTCAGGGCCACTAGCTAAACCCCACTCATGTCCAGTCCTGTGTTTGTCTCTGAAAGGCCACTGCCATCTTTTTGTTCCTTTTCCAAGACAAAACCAATTATTTGCTTTTCTTGAGAGTCCCAGACACAACTGCTGGAGCAGAATTTAGTTTGACTTGGTTGCTTCTGGTGCCTGGTCCTCTCCTGTGACTGCTGATTGCCATGAGAAGTTAGGGGAGGGCATTTTTGATATCTTGTATTTCTTGTTTGAGATCTTGTTTTTATATGAGTTTTCCAATATGAAAGTACTCCTCATCATCATCATCATCACCATCATCATCATCATCATCCAATAAGGTCAATTCTGTTCAGAATCAAAGCAGAGCTCTGCTGTGCTCAGGCAGACCTACTGATGGCCATGGTGGGCAGTGGTGTGAGGAGAGGTGGATGCTGGGGTAAGGGCAGTGACCTCCCAGCAGTGGCAGAGGCTGATGTTGCAGTGGGTGGTACAGTGCAGTGCCTGGGGCGTTTGTGACCTCTCCAGCCAGGTGTGCTTGATGCTTGGGGAACTTTCTGGAATACTTCTTCGGGCCATCACTGGTACTTTTAAAGCATCTCCTGTGCTGTGAAGATCACACCTCCCTCATTCCAAGTGCCTGGCAGTACCATTGAACTTTTAATTTTTGATGGTGCTGGTGGACTGCAACTAGTCTTACAGTGAACTTATTTATACAACTAAAGCAGTTGTTGCTAGTGTTGTCAGTTGATAGCTGGCAAACAAGATTAAATGGATGTTTTACACAGAAAGAGCTAATAAGGAAGCTGTCATTTCACATCTAATATGTTCTTCTCTACAGCTAT
This sequence comes from Callaeas wilsoni, assembly GCA_013398955.1. Taxonomy (NCBI): domain Eukaryota; kingdom Metazoa; phylum Chordata; class Aves; order Passeriformes; family Callaeidae; genus Callaeas; species Callaeas wilsoni. The sequence goes on along the minus strand of VWPU01016577.1, from coordinate 34,897 downwards.
GAAAAGTCAGACACACACAGGTTCGAGGTACCTCGAATGCTCTCTGAAGACTTAGAAACCCTGGAGAACTACATCAACAAGATGAAAGACAAGTCAGTGCTATGCTTGTTCATTCTACATGGAGCTGTCAGGTCTGACATACAACTCATGATGAGAGCAACGATGACAGACTGTGAATCCTCTCAGTCTCATTCAACCCCTGCCTTATCCACTGTGACCCTCCAATGGCTTTTCAGGTTTATGCTGCACTTGCTCAAGAACTGCCACATTGGTTATCCAGGCTGACTTCCTGTATAGTGCAGACCTTGGGAGTGTCACACTTGGGTTGGGGTAAAGCATGTGTTCTAAAAAAATGTGTTCAGTCTTTAGTTCAAGCTCTCTAGGAGTGAAAAACAGCATCTGGCAGTTCTTGTTGCTGCAGTTAATATTGTTGCTTTTCCAGGAGCCTGTGGAAGTGGTGGGCAAAGTACTTGGAGAGCCAGTCAGACATGGAATCTGCATTAAAATACTATGCACTGGCTCAGGATTATTTTTCCCTAGTCCGTGTCCACTGCTTTCAAGGCAACATTCAGAAGGTAAGGCAGCCTGCTTCCATCTGCTTCCAGAGTTCTCATTCCTGGGAGGAGCATGGACACAAAGTAAAGCTGTACAATTTCCTCTGCAGGCTGCTGAAATAGCAAACGAAACGGGGAATGGGGCAGCCTCCTATCACCTGGCGCGCCAGTACGAGAGTCAGGAGGACATCAAGCAGGCCGTGCACTTCTACAGCCGGGCCCAGGCATTTAACAACGCCATCCGCTTGTGCAAGGTACGCAGAGAGGCGCGGTGTCAGCACAGGGGTCTGCCCTTTGGTGGTACAAGGTGTTTGTGCCCATTCTCTCCCGTAAGACACTGCCTGCTCATGGACAGCCCATGATGAAGCTGCTCCTGGTTTCTGCTGACATCTTCTACCAAAGGTGCATCAATAAAGCCTTTGTGGTTTGGAAAAGTATTTTCTTGAACAGCTCATCAGAAATTCCCTGAAAGAAATAATCATAATTGAAGCTGAAAATCACTTGGCTTGTAGAGGTTTTACACAGAAAGGGGTGAGAGTTTAATACTATGTGACAGTATAAAGCCACAGGCTTGCCAGAAGTTGGAATTATGGAATTTGTGTGTGCACACCTGGAGCTAAGCTTTTGCTTTTGAACAGGCGAATAATTTAGATGATCAGCTGATGAACCTGGCTCTCTTGAGCTCACCAGAAGACATGATAGAGGCAGCCTGCTATTATGAGGAGAAGGGGGATCAAATGGACAGAGCTGTTATGTTATACCACAAGGTAAATGTTTTTTAGTAAAATCTCCCAAACTCTACACTGAAGCAGTTCCTACAGCAGAGGAATGTTAAATCAGCTGTGGTGCTTACTATGTCTTGTTTACTAGTCATTTTTTCATGGTGAGTAATTCTTTATTAAGCCACTTCAGGGTGTCCTGTGAACTGGATCTGTAGTGCTCCTTCTAGTCTTTGAAGCCTCATTCCTAATTTTGCAGGCAGGACACTTCTCTAAAGCCCTGGAGCTGGCCTTCGCCACGCAGCAGTTCGGGGCCCTACAGCTCATTGCTGAGGACCTGGATGAGAAGTCCGACCCAGCCCTGCTCGCCCGCTGCTCCGGGTTCTTCATGGAACATGCTCAGTACGAGAAGGCAATGGAGCTGCTGCTTACGGCCAAGAAGGTGAGCTGAGCCCTCTGGTCCCTTGTGCAGAGGTAGAGGAGCACAATAGGTGTGTATCTGCATGCAGCCATTCATCTGTGCAGGTAAACAGATACAAGAGACACTTGTAAAGTTTCAAGATTCCTCTTAAGCAAGGATTCAGGGGCACTGGCAGCTCAGCCTTGCCAAAATGCTGGGTACCAGACCAGTCCTGTGCTCACTCTTTAACAAGCTCCTATGGCTGGCTTTCTTGCACATTTTGCAAGGATACAGTAGCCCTTTTCTGGACTACAAGCTTTTGTATAGCCTACTGAGAATTTGTTCCTATATGGGAAGTACCAAAATATTTAACAAAATCTTTCAATTGATGTGTATTTGCTGAAAATGTTATTATTCATCATGCCTAAGAAACCTGACTTGTATATCTCTGAAAAATCTCATGTTCAGAGTCAAAATGGCTGACTCTTTAGTGGCACATTTGTGTGAGAACAATGCTGTCGTGGAAACACACATTCTTAGCAAACAAAATGAGACAGCGTGTGCCTGAACAGGGGCTGATGTTGAGCCACGTAACTACAGCCCAGTGTTCCAGACAGAGCATCCTCAGCTGCTTGTGTTTGTAGCTGATTTCTGTAGGTTACATCACAAGCAACGTGAGGTATCACAATAGTGTTTACAACGTCTCATTGCTCTCTTGCTCCCATCAGTACCATGAAGCTCTGCAGCTCTGTCTGGACCAGAACCTGACCATCACCGAGGAGCTGGCTGAGAAGATGACAGTCTCCAAGGAGTCCCAGGTTCTCTCTGAGGAGTCCCGGAGGGAGCTGCTGGAGCAAATTGCTGACTGCTGCATGAGACAAGGCAACTACCACATGGCCACCAAGAAATACACACAAGCAGGAAACAAGTTAAAGGTCAGCCTGGATAGCCTCAAAACAAGGGTGTTTTGAAAAGCAGACCTTGAAGCAGACTTCCTACAGTAACTACCCAGACGAAACTTCTGAGCCATCTTGATGGAATTTTTGCATTCACAATATTTTCCCTCTCTCCCTCTGTGCCACTCTTTCCCTTGTCAGGCTATGAGAGCATTGCTGAAATCTGGAGATACTGAGAAAATTATGTTCTTTGCGGGAGTTTCCAGACAGAGAGAAATTTATATCATGGCAGCCAACTACCTGCAGTCACTGGATTGGCGTAAGGATGCAAAGATCATTGCGAATATCATCAGCTTCTACACCAAAGGAGGGGCCCTTGACCTCCTGGCAGGTTTCTATGATGCATGTGCTCAGGTACTGCCCTTTCTGTGACTGCTGAAGGTGTTTGGTTTGTTGGCTCTGGAGCAAGACCATCTCCTTTCTTCTCTTGCAGGTAGAAATCGATGAGTATCAGAACTATGAAAAAGCCCACAGAGCACTGACAGAAGCATACAAGTGCCTTTCCAAATCAAAGGCCAGAAGCCCTGTGGAACACGAAAGCAAACTTGGCCACCTGCAGAGCAGGATGAGTCTGATGAAGCGGTTCATCCATGCTCAGAGGTAAGCTGCAGCATGGAGAGCACAGAAACTAAGTGACAGAAATATCATACCAGAACAGAAGTTGTAACAGCACCTAAAGTTTAATAAATAATTTGCATCTTGCTGCAAAAAAAGCTGGTCATACATTTTTCTAGCAGGGAAACCATAATGTGATTTTTAAAAGTGCATTTAAAAAGTTGCATTAAAGATGGAAAGGTAACCTGAAAAAGAAGTATATAGACCAAAGGAGGTGTAGCCAGAAAGGTGATTATCCTAAAATCACAGAATCACAGACTGGTTGGGGTGGGAAGGGACCTTAAAGACCACCTTGTTCCAAAAGCCTGCCATAGGCAGAGACACCTTCCACTATCCCAGGTTGCTCCAAGCCCTGTCCAGCTTGGCCTTGAACACTTCCAGAGATACAGGGGCAGCCACAGCTGCAGTGGGAAAAATGTGCCAGGGGCCCCCCACCCTCACAGGGAACAATTCCTTCCCAATATCCCATCTATCCCTGCCCTCTGGCAGTGGGAAGCCATTCCTCCTTGTCCCAAGTCCCTCTGCAGCTCTCCTGGAGCCCCTTTAGGCACTGGAAGGGGCTCTGAGGTCTTCTTGGAGCCTTCTCTTCTCCAGGTGAACCCCTCCAGCTCTCCCAGACTGGCTCCATAGGGGCTTCAGCCCTTAGAACATCTTCATGGCCTCCTCTGGACTCACTCCAACAGCTCCATGTCCTGCCTGTGCTCAGACCCCAGGGCTGGAGAGAGCTCTCATCTGAGCAGGGCTGAGGGGCAGAATCCCCCCCTCCCCTGCTGCCCATGCTGGCCAATCCAGCCCCAGGACAAGGGGAGTTTCTGGGTTTTGTTTGGGCTTCTGTCATGAAACCTAGTGCAGTAAAAACTCTTCCCTGTCCTTGGCTGGATAAGCTGAATGCTCTCCCTAAGCTCTGACACTTCCCTTTTGCCCTTTCCTAGAGTTTACCCTGAAGACACTGAAGAAGCAGTCAGGCAGTGTGAACTGCTCCTGGCTGAACAGGACTTTGACAGTGCCATCCGGCATGGCGATGTGCTGGGATTTTTGGTTCAGCATTATGCACAAGTGGAGGAATTCCATACAGTAAGTGAAGTCTTAACGCTTCTAACCTACAGAACCCATACTGTACACCTGTGAAGCTTGATGGAGCGTGGCTCTCATGCAGGAAGACATTCCATTGTAAGAGTCTAAATGCACAGCAGGGTGAGGCACAGCTCAGGAACTATATCCATGTTTTTCATTCCATGGGAGGAGAAGAGAAAAGGAAAGCTCACAGGACACAGAGCATAAATGGTGGTAGATTCTTAAGCATTCCCAGCAATTTGATGAGAACAGAGGGTCTGTCTGGGTGCGTGTCTCAGCAAAGCCACCACGCTGTGTTTGGCACCTGGCCAGAGAAGAAAACTGTAAAATGGCAGTTATTTGAGGAAATGGCGAATCTTTCCTTCAGGGCAGATGTGCCATCCACCCCCTGAACAGGTCCAGTGCCAGCTGCTCTGATGAAACATGAGGGTGCCAAGTGTGGCTTCCTCCAGCTATGCTGATGAACTTCACTTTTAATGCACAAAGCACAAGAAATGGTTTACTGGGGCTCCTGTAGCAGTGCACCCTCTGACAGTGATCTCTGCATTCCTTTAGGCTTATCGCTACCTGGAAGAGATGCAGAAAAGAATTCCAGCCTCGAACCTGAGCTACTATGTGTGCCCACAGACCATGGAGGCCGTGCACCGAGGAGCTGGCATTCCCATGAGCCGAGCCCTGGCCTCAGCACACACTGGCCACGGCAGCACGGACAACAGGGAGGAGGAAGAAGTGGCTGACGAAGTGGAGGACCCCTGACAACGAGCACGTACCAAATGCAAAGCTCACTTTATTGCTAGCTCATTTATTCCTTCCTCATTACTGGGCCCAGAACAGTCACATGCTGTTGCCACACAGCTTTTTGGTTATTACCAAGAAATTTATTTTTTCTGCTTGACTGTACAAGCAACAGTGATAGAGTTAATACATTCTCTCAAGCACAGCATACAGAGATTCACACACACATCCTGTTAGAAAGCTGGTTTTAGTATTTTAATAAATTTGAGGCAGAAAAAGACCAGTAAGAAATGCATATTGTAACTTCACTTTTTTCTCAGTACAGAGAAGAGCTGAATAACTGAGGCAGAAACTGTGAGTTGCCTTTCAAGTACAACTTTGATCTGCTAAGGTGCAGATCTGTGATTCCCTAGAATTGAGACCTTCTGAAAACAATCTCCGTCCCATTTGGATAGGAGCTTGGTTAAAAGTCAAACTACCCACTCCTGCAGACTCAAGGCAGATTTTCCCCAACAAAAGCTTCTGTGTTTAAATACATCAGAGGGTCATGTGGGTAGAGCAACCACTTGGAGACATCTGGGGTAAACGTCAGAGTCACAGAATGCCTGGGTTGGAAGGGATCCTGGATGCCCCCTGGTCCAACCCCTGCTCAAGCTGGGTGACTCTGAGCGAGTGAAGCTCTTTCTTACCATGAAGCTCCTTCTCCAAACACCAGTTTTATCAAGCCACTCTGTACTAGTACACTCAAAATTTTGGAGGCCAATTTCTTCCCTGGCACAAGCAGGACTGAGAGAAGAGAAGCTCAGTGTAACAACCAAGGTTCTGCTCACCTCTCTGCCTATCACCCTGCCCTGCCAAGGGGTAATCAGGTCATTCACGTTTCTTACCAACCAGGCCTTACATTTAGAATGATTTTTCTTTTTCATGTTTCATGACTTGCTTCAAAACTTGGGGTGAACAAGAAGTTTCTAAATTGCTTTCAGGGAAGAAGGGTTGGGGAGATTTTAAGGTCAAAATCTGATTATTTATTCTTTAGCAGAAACTTACTTCTGTACTAAAATTGTACAAAAAGAATTCCCTGCCTTATTCCTTCCTAACCACAGCCCAGCTCTAGCTCAGGCATTTAAAGTCTGGCACATTTTCAGCACTTCAGTGTAGCTATCCAGTGTTTGCATCCCATCAGCGGTGCCATTCTCTGCACCATGTCACCCCTTCCAGCAGCAGGCCAACAGCTGGTCCCCCAAACTCCAGCTGCTCAGGGACATGGGAGCCTTCGTAAGGGGCAGGTCATAGTGGCAAGTGGCCCTCCCAAGCCCTGCTGTTTTTCTGACAAGAAGGCTCTGTGAGATCTTCCCTGTATTTTTAGCCAAGCGCTCAGAGACCTGCCAAGGTTATAAATAGCTGGGGTGGGGGCTGGGGGTGCGGGAGGATGGCAGCGCTCGCTTACCTTCCTGCATCTGTACACGCTGTACCGGATACCCAGAGCTCACTCAATTGGCCTCCACTACAAAGTCCAGATGTCAAGTCAGGCTCGCTGGCTTACAGCTCAGCACCCTTCCCCCCTTCTTCCTCTCCTCCAGCCAGGTGACTGCTGAAGACGCCCCAGCAGTGCCTGAACACATCCAGCTGGCAAGAGCACAAGGTAAAGGTCATTTCTGTTACCCTTCAGCTAGGAAGGAATAGCTTCAAGTTTCTTTTTCAGGTTCTCCATAAGCAGCAAGTTCTGCAGGGCCAGCCTTCTGCAGTCTCCATCAGGGTCTTTCTCCAACACATCTGCAAAAGAAGCAGCCACTGTTAACTGGAGAATGGGGAAAAGTGCCCTTAACACTTCTTACTGTTTTACTGACAATCACAGAATTAAACAACAGCATTTGCACCTACGGCTGGGCTGGACATCAGCATTTGCAGGAACTGCATTAGGCCAGAAGGCAGAGATGCACAAACTTGATCACGTAAAGCAGCACGAGTTCAGCCAAGCCCTGACTGCCACATGGGGTAGAGGTCCAGTCTTGTAGGAGAAACAAATAATCAGTTGGTCTGAAGCACTATAGAAACTGTCTGACCTTGGATCCCATGGGATAATCTCTGTGCCAGCTCACCTTGAGCTACACAAAAGCTTTGTACAGCTAAGCTACAAGTGTGAATGAAGTCTGCTGCTAGAAATCCACTTTCTCCAAAGTCTAAAGTCTCCACTCTGCCATTCTTGCAATTTAAAATGGTTAGTGCTCCTTCCTGAATTTGGGTTCCTGATGCCATTCCAATGGGGAAAGAAGGAGACAGGCCCCAAGGTTCAGCACATCCTCCACTCTGAGAAACCAGTATTCTGATAAATGAGTTCCACACTTCCCACAGCACGTAAGGGCAGTGTGAGGCTGTTCCCAGCAGCTGTTATTCCAGGGGCCCTTAATGGGCCTGCAAAGTAACAACCAGGATGCATGCAGGATGTCTGAGCAGGGGAGCCTGGAAGAGCAGGGAGCCTGTGTGAGGATATCCTGTACGCACAAGCAGTGTGCTGGGAGCCCGGCACCGTCAGCCCAAACACATGACTCATGTCACTGGAGTAGGGCTATTTATAATGCAGGGAGAGCTGCACCCTGGTGTTTCCATACTCCCTCTGCAGAAGGCAAAAGGGGAGGTTAGAAGGCAGACTGGAACAAGCTCAAAAGCTCAGAGTGCTGTTGGTGCTGTTTCTATTCCATGAGCATGGACCTGGCACTGTGGCCACTGCATGGGAAGCACAAGGCACCAGAGTGTCCTGTTGGTCCTGACATAAACCACACTTACCTATGACATAGCTGCACAGCACTTGGAAGGAGCGGGGAATTCCCTCAAAGGCAGCTGCTGAGGAATCAAAAGGACCATTTCCTAGAAGCATTTAGGTATTCCGTCCCTCCCTCCCCTGGGAAGGATCAGGCTGCTCAACAGCAAGTCCAGCGTGGCAGCTAAGGGCAATGATGGACAAGTCCAAAGTGGATTCTTGCTTCTCTCCACAGCTGAAATGTGCCAAAGCATCCAGTAAGCAGACAGTGCCAGGGCTGCAGCCCAAAGGCTGAAGTGCCAACAGTCAATCATAGGACACACTACAGCAGTTTACAGATGTTCTGATGTAACAACAAACTGAAAGAGGTTTGTGGATTTCTACTAAGCACCTAATGTATAACACTTCCTATCTCACTGTTCCTCACTGTGCTTTGGCCATGGCAGGAGAAACACAGATGCTTTAAGCTGAAACCCAAAGTGGCTAAAAGGCATAATAGTCAAGGCTCCCATGCAGGACAGCTTGTCATTCCCAGCTGTAGCACAGCTAATACATGACACCTCTTGCAAATCTTGTCTGGAAGAGTCATGAAGCAACAGCCAAGTCCATGAGCTCAAACCTGTGATTCAGTCACAGAAGCAGGTCTCTAGTGCCAGACTTGACCTGTTGGAGCAGCAGGGAGGGCCCATTACCTCCCTGTGCAGCTGTTTCCCCAACAGCCTTACACTAAATAGCAAAGGCACAGCCCAAGAAGCTGGTGTGTTTCAGGAAGCAGCTCTAGAAGCCCTTTAAATTGCACTTAAATTGCATCTGACCATACATGGAGCTGAATTCTTTAAGGCTTCTGAACGACTCCTACAGCAGATTTCCTTTCTCTCGTAATACCCACAACAGTTATCTTACCCTGCTCTCATTCCCACCAGGAATAACCATGCAGCTTTCATGCAAAAGCACTAGATGAAAAGACAGGGCTATTACACTACCTACAAGCATAAGAAGATGCTACGATCTTGGTCATCCTCCTCCTCCCCAAAATAACTCACTGAAAACAGATTATGCAAACCCTTATGCTGGAAATACATTCCTGAAAGACTTCACTTGGTAACAGCAGTGTTAAATGCAGAGACAAGCAGATTCCTGAGAGCACATAGTGTCATGGGAAATGTGAAGTCTTTGGCCCCACAAGGCAGCTCTCTTCCTTTCAAAGGGCACAGAGCACCCAACCTGCCAGGATCAGAGGCCAGCTGGGTCCGTGTTGCTTCCTGCTTGCTCCCTGTGGGAAGCGACTCAGGGAGAGTGAGAATGGTGAAGGAAACCAGACCAGGGAATCACAAGAATCACCCTCGGAACACAGTGAAGGCTTCAGCATTAGCTCTTCTTTTCCCTCCAGCTCACTGCAGTACCTGAGCACTGATCTGTGCAGCTCCAGCCTGCCAGAACCCACAGACACAGCTTGTGTTGACGTAAAGTATGCTGGGTACAGCATTCAAAGTCATTTGCTGTCTTTTGTAGCTTTTTCTTTCCATCAGCAATAGGAAGCTAGAGATTAGGCCATGCTCCTCTTCCTCCTGTTTTTAGCTCTAACAACAACCCCTTCATGAGTGCATGAGGGCTGTACATGCCTTGTGTGTTACTGCTGTGCAAAGTCACTGCCTGGGCATAACAGGCAACATGACAACACTTCCTGCAGCTTCATGAGGTTGGTGGTTGGATGCTCAGAGAGAGAAAGGGGCACAGACTATCTGTGAGGATTTTTCTGGTTGGCCTGTGAGGACAGTCACAGTTTGAAATGCCATACCCAGCTCTTGGCTTATGCCTCAGGTACCCCAGTGCTGCATCCCTACAGCACACGGGGTGCTCTACTTGCTGATTGTACAGATCTCTGGTGCACAGTGCCAGGACATCACTGCTGCCATCACAATTAAAGAGATGCTGCACAAAGACCACACCACTAACCAGAAAAGCACTGATGTACCCCCCCACATCTTACCTCCCAGCCAGGACTGAGTCTCCAACAGCTCCTCTGTCATGTCTGCCAGAATCCGTTCTGTAGGGACACTGAGCAGCAGGGAGGAGATACAGGACAAAAGGCCCTGGCGCACGTACCTGTGGAGAAGGACTGAACTGGTTAAGAGTGTGCAGCTTTATACTCTGCATTGACTTCCTCATCTCAGGGGCTCTCCAGTTTCAAATGGCATGATGACTTTTGCCATATTCCTGCTGCTTAGGGGTGTAATCTTGCACTGTGCCCCATATACAGAGCCCCTGCCATGCTGTGCACAGGAGTCTAGCACAATTCAGAGTCCTGGACACATCTAAGAGCAAAACAGAAATTGGATGTTTACAGACTTTTGGCTACATGTCTTAATTCCTTTCCAAGGCTGAATGCTGGAATTGATTCTAAAGTTTTCTGAGCTCCCTGAGTAAACACAGATGAAACTATCACATAGACAGGTGGTCAGGAAATTTGTCAAGCTTTCTATAGGTAATGGCTGTACTGCCACACCAGAAGACACCAGCCAAGTTCATATGTTGGGCTGGCATTAAACTCAGTCATAAGAACACACAGTTGGAGGAGAGCACAAAGTTAATGCATTAAGTCATTGACACTCTGAGCCAGGTGCTCATCTTGGACAAAGACAAACCATGACTGGAGGCTGGCTCACAGATGATCTTCAAAAATGAGAGTATACAACTACAGTAACTTACGAGTCCGTGTGGAAACGCAGTGCCCAAACAAACTCCAGAAGTGCCTTTCCCATTGCTGTCACTGCCTGCAAAAGAGGATTGTGACAGAACACTGAACACCATCCACACTGCCCTGTAGAGCTGGGCCTCGAGACATACTGCTCATTGAATCACAGCATGTCCTGAGTTGGAAAGGACCCAGAAGGGTCATGAATCCAACTCCTGCCCTGCACAGGACACCCCAACAATCTCATCATGTGCCTGGGAGTGTTGTCCAAATGCCTGAACCAAGGTTTTGTTAAGATCAGTGTTACAAGTGAATTTATTTTACATATGAGGAAACTTTGGCAGTAGAGTGAAATAACGTGCCCAACCTCCCAAAAAGTTGACAAGAAGCAAAAGATAGAGCAGGGGTGGTCTCTTTTCTGACCGGTTCTTCCCAGCCCATTTCACAACTTCTCAGCCCACACAACTCCAGCTTGCTGCCAGTCTCAGTGCAGCAGGCCCTGAAGCACACAGCTGTTTCAGAAGGCACCTCAAGTTCCCAGGCTGGAAGTCACCCAGGCTCTCTGCCCTTCCTTACCACAGTGTTGACAGCCAAGTACATCAGGATTGCTAAAGTGTGGACCAGTCTTCCAAGGACTAAGTGATCTTCCCCCAGAAGATCAAATGTTGTTAAAGGCCTGCAAGTGCAAGACACAGAGTTGTGTAGCAGTGAGAAGGCTAATCAGTGCCTCTTTGGAACAGTCAAGAGGTTATGCAAGAGGAATTGTCCCCAGAAACCTGAATCCCTACAACAACAGTCATTATACAGCCACCACCAGGTTCAAACATCTCTGGTCTGTGTTCTCTCATCTTTTCTCCCAGACCAGTATATCCCACAGCAATATCCTCTACTCATACAGCAGGTATCACACATTCTACCAACAGGCTTTACTTGGAAAGACCTACAGGTCTTTGCCCCCACTGCCATACCATTACAACTGGTATTACAATAATCTTGATTATCATGGAATCGTTTACTCAGCCTTCCTTAGGTTAGTAAAGACTTAAGGGACTGACAATAAACTGTCCTGTACTGCGGCCTCAAAGACCAGTGCAGGTGATAGGCCCAACCTGAGACAGTTAACTTTGGTTCAACACTGCAGTCTCTGTGGTTTGTGTGAACCTCCCACAGTAGGGGCTCAGCCAAAACAACTCGTGCGGTACTGCCAGAATTACTTGCCTGTGTACCTGCTGATGGATCTTCACTTCTGCAGGGTCCTACATGCTCCTGCCCCACAAGACTTCAAAGAGTAAGTCCAAGAGACCACAACCCCCTCCTCCCTAAGCTTTGTGAAGGACCCAAGTGTCAGTGTGGTGTCACTGGGCTCCTGCACAGCTCCTGGGCTGTAGCCTGCTGCTCTGAGGCAAGCAGAACAAGCAGAAAAGTTCACTCTGGCAGTTGCCATGCCCACATCCCACATCGTAAGGTGTTCACACTCACCTGTCAAAGTGCTGAATCAATGGGAAAAAGAAATGCCCAGCAACAGAATTGAACTTGTTTGGGTGGGAAGCCAGTTCCACACGTGACTGACCCTGTCAAAGACAAAAACGAAGTCTAGGCACAAGATGCAGCACCCAGCTCTTCCACTTCACTGGACACTGCCAAGACTACAGATTCCTTGCACCCAGCCCATCCTCAACCACTGCTTGTACACCTATGGCTACCAGTTTCCTGACTGGATTGCTCACTTCCCACTTCAGATCTTCTCCACATCTAAACATTTCAATACAATATAGCTCAGTACTGCTCAGTTAGATATAAGGAACACGAACACGCAAGGGATAAAGGAGTTTTGGAAGGCAAACTCTCCAGGCTGAACCACAGGGGAATTCTGGAAACTAGGAAACTGGCATCAATTTATCTCCCTGGAAAATAGGAAGGCTGAGACAGCATAGTCCAGAGGCAGCAAGTCCTATGGACACCCTGGGATCTGTGAGGTGCAGTCACAGCTCCCTGCAGTGGCCACACAAGCTCAGAACAAGCACAGAACAGCAACTGTCCCTCAACGCCAGGCAAGGAATTTCAGGTTTATCTTCCTCTTCCTGCTAGGAGAGGACTACAGGAGTTGGTACTCTGCACCAAAAAACTCAGACTCCATAACTTCAAATATATATATTTATCTGACTTTCCTTTGGATTGAGTCCACTTTCACAGGTATTTTGCTTTTTCCAGACAGAACTTACAGCAACTCCAAGTGTCCCTAGTTTTGATGGATTTGACATTAGTTTGCTTCTGGCCTCACCATATCAAATCTCTGAGTCTTGCTTTTGATCCTCTCATCAACAATTCTTCTCCAGTCCTTAGAGCTGTCACTTCCCCGAAGTAGCTGGATACAAGGCTTTTGGGCACCAGAATGCTTGGTCTTCCCATGGAATTTGGGACAGGACAGTTCCTGAGCTGCCAAAACCAATACCTAGATAAAACAGAGAGAGGTTCAATTAAAAATGGGTAATCCCTAGGGAATAACAACAGAGTCACCTGCATCCAAACTGATAGGAGCAACAAGGCAGAAAGGCACAACAGGTTTAGAGTGAAGGACAGCAGGAAGCTGACCTCCAACAGCCACCTGGCTCTGAGGTACTGACCAAGCACTTGGTCACTTAGCTCTGAAACAGAGCAGTGGCTCCTTCTTCAGACACAAGTGTGGAAGAAGTCACAGACAGATTGCTGTCCTTCAGAAACGGAAGATAAAACAGACTGATGATGTGAAAGTAAACAGTGGCTTCTCCCAGGCAAATGCCCAACACATGTTCCGTATTCTGTGGGGAGGGATCCCCGTGTAATGGAGTGTAGCAGGGTTAGGAACAAGAGGGGAATGCCAGGCACAAATAGTAATGTAAGAGATTCCATGCCTCTGCTTTCTCCCATGAGGAATAAAAGGTAATCCCATTACACCTCAGCACTGGTGCAACAGACAGAAGGAAATGGGAAGTGAGAGCACTCACATCAAGGATGTCCATACGCTGACGGAGACTGTAGTTCAGAGAGTAGAACTGGGAGGTCAAGTACTTTGCAACCTGTACAGAAAAATCAGAGTACAATGAACACAGACCCAGGCTGGAAACAGCCTTCCCATTAACTCTAAAAGCATTTAATTTCACACGTTCTGCTTCCTGTTAGGTAACAGCAAGCCTCCAAGAGAAGGGGAGAAACACGCAGTGTAAACAGGAAATTCAGACACTTCCACTTCCAGATTCTCCCCAAAGAACCAAATGACAGATGAGACTCTGTCATTCTTCTCTCCCTCGTATGCAGAGGTACCCAAACAACCGCCACAGCAGCTAGGAGACCTCACTGTGGCCTTTCAGTACTTAAAGAGTGTTATAGGAAAGATGGAGGGAGGCTTTCTACTGCGGCCTGGCTAGCATGAAGTATAAACTGGCAGAGGATAGGTCTAGATTGGATATTAGGAAGAAATCCTTCCCTGTGAGGGTGGGGAGGCCCTGGCACAGGTTGCCCAGAGAAGCTGTGGCTGCCCCTGGATTCCTGGCAGTGTCCAAGGTCAGGTTGGACGAGGCTTGGAGCAACCTGGGATAATGGAAGGGGGCTGGAATGAGATGGGCTTTAAAGATCCTTTCCCACCCAAACCTTTCTGTGATTCCCCGATTACAGTCACCAGTCAGGTCTTTCTCTGTAGAAGCCGTTTGTGCCTCAGCGTCCCTCTATGTGAAACCCTGCAGCACAACAAGTCTTTATCTGATCTGCCTTGTCAGATACACTCAAACCAGCAGCCTCCAAACAGTTCCTCCAGTCTGACAGGGTTTTCTTTTTCCTATTGGTTCAGTCATTCCTTGCAGATTCTTCAGGAGCATGACTGTTGTTAGAACCTGAACAACCTGTTCTACCACACTGACAACTCCCTCTATCAAATGAGAAAGAGACTTCAGCTGCTTCAATTTTCGCCTGTGCCTCAACTGGAAAAAGGAAAATAATAAGAGGGACTCACAGGTATTGGGTCTGTGGTTAAAACAGCTACTTGAGCTCTTTGACGGAGCTCCACAAAGCCTTCAATGCAGGTCTTCTCCTCTAGATGCAGTAATATTTTTGCCAGCTCCACACTAACCTGCTCAAAATATGAAAAAAGGAATCAAATCCCTGATGGTGTTTGGATTTTTTCCTCATAGGAATTATGTGCCACTTCTAATGTTTAAACAAAGACAAGGAGGCATTCTGTATAGGCAACATGTCCATTCCTTATGAGGGACAGAAAACACACTAAGCCAAATGCCATCAGACATTTTTCTCAAAACCCTGAACAGATCCCCCATCTGCCAATTCTCTGTCCACACTCACTTAGGCTTTTTGGAGAAGTGGTAGCATCATGACATAGAATGAATTGTCACTGTAACCGATGGGTTAAAGGGTACAGCAGCACAGCCCTTCTCTTTCTCAGCTGGTGTCTCTGACACTTTCAAGTGTTCACTAGCAGGTAGTGGTGAGCACTCTTCACACAGTGGCCTTGTCCCAGGTTCCTCTCCCCTGAGCTTTTCATCTTGACCAGTATAATCCAACTACTCCCTCCACAAGACATTATGCTTGTACAAGCAAATAGGGAAAGTTCATTTTGATTTTGCCTTCCTTTTTGTTGGGGAATAAAAATTAAATTGAATTTCAATTCAAAATCCAATACGGCTGCACTGTAATCTGCATTTCTAGTGTTTTTCCTGCCCAGCACAAAGCATGGAGCTTCCTCACACTGGCAAGCACTACTTGTAGGATGTTTCCTTTTGAGCACTGGAGCTGTGAGATGGCAGGGTGCTGCCAGCACTTTTTCTGCTTCTCTGTTCCACCATGCTCTATAGCCTCACTTTCAAGGCAACTATTTCCTTCTACTTCCAAGCTGAAGGCTTGTGAATGTGTACCTTTAACCCAGCTAAGTATTAGCCTGGCCTTCTGCTCCACTGGCATGTTTAGTCTCCTCATGACAGCAAAGGGATAGGCCCTCTGGTACTACAGCCCTCTGGTAACCTAGATCATAATACTTCACCTCTCTTGTTGCTGCTGGATTCTTCCGAACCAAGCTCTCAAGAGCCTTGACTGTAGCTTCCCATTTGTCCACATCTTCAGATCTTGATCCAGCCAGAACTGAAATCAAAGGACAAACAAAAGTTATTAACAGAATGGCTGTGCTTGAGTATATACCCAAACTTCCTTCTGCCAATCATTTGTACAGACACTCAGCATGACCAGCATTAGGAACTAAACTGAAATTACTCAAAAATTCTGTGGCTTCAAATTAGCTCAGAAAAAATAAATCTACACAGAGTTCACTCTCCCAAGCTCAGTAAGAAACAAATGAAGACTCAGCCCAAAATCTCCTACCTTCGATACAGTCTCGGATATACACAGGAGCCCTAATTTTTAGCTCTTTATCCTCAGACATGTCATAAGGGATGAGGTCATCATCACTGTCAAAGAAATAAAGGCAGGGGTTAGTTTATGGGATGCAGATGTTCTTGCTTTGCCCAGATAGCCACACAAAGAGAAAGAAACAGTGCATACACTGTCATAACCCCATCACTCCTGTATCACTCAGCAGCACTGCTGAAGCCTGGCCTGAGAGGGATCCTTGGGAGTTCTAGGTAAAGAGCAATTCTGTGACCAGATCTGGAATTGGACCTCCTGGTCAAGTACAGGAAGGAGTTAGCTGACCAAGAGACCAGAAACTGACTCTTGAGATTTCATTATAGATTGATATATATACGCACACACATACATATATAATACACACATCTATATTAACACATATATACATTGATATATTTCTGTATATAATGACACAATAAAGCAGGTCCACTATTAAAATGGGTAAATAAACCCACAATTTCTAGGAAATATATATCTAAGTCAAATGGAACAAATACAGTGGTTGCACACAACGCAGGCCTTGCCTAATTTATTGAGTAGTGCAATTTCCTATGCAAAACCCTGCTCTGTTGCAAACCACTCAGCTGAATGAGGTCAGAAATCACAACAATTGCCAAGAAATGCAGGTACTGACAGATCCTTTTTCCCCACATCTGCCATTTATTTTCCACTTCCTCCCTGCTTCTTGCCCCATACCTGTCAAGCTCAGCATCCGACTCCTCATCTGGCATCACAGGGGCTGCTGTATGGGGTTTCTCATTACCCTCTGGTACCAGTGGCAGTGCAGCACCTGCTTTCTCACTCCTGCTGTGAGAAATAAAAAGTTTTAAAATGGATACAGTAATAGTCCTTACTCACAAGAAAGAAACTACCCACCCTACCAACCCTTAATGCCTAAACAGAACAGCAGATTCCTGCTGCAGTTTCACACTCAGCTTGGCTGACACAAAGGAAAAAGTACTGGGAAGGAGAATGAAGGGGAGAAAAGAAGCAGAATCTTCTAACAGAAAAGCAATGGATAAAAAAAATTAAACTGGCTAATCTGCTGTGTTCTCCTACACAATACCTGGAACTGCTAAGGAAAGACTCCAATAACCAGATCACATTGACTTGCACCACATTTGAAACTGTCAATGAAACTGAACTCAGAGTAGGTTTAGTTTTGACATTAGGAAGAAATTCTTCCCTGTGAGGGTGGTGAGGCCCTGGCACAGATTGCCCAGAGAAGCTGTGGCTGCCCCATCCCTGGAAGTTCAAGGCCAGGTTGGACAGGGCTTGGAGCAACTTGGTCGTAATAAAAGGTGTCCCTGCCCATGGCAGGACGTGGAATGCAATGGGCTTTAAGATCCCTTCCAACTAAAACCATTCCATGATTCTACAAAAGGGGAAAAAACAATGAACTATTGCTAATAGGATGAATACAATAACTGAGAATATTTTTTCTGTCTCTATCTATTTCTGTGGACTTTGGCATATTTCTTTCATCTCTCTGCTTCTCAAAAGCGGTCTCTAACAGCTGTCTGTGCTGATCATGCCCCTAAAATGGGAGCAATAAATCTTTTGTACTTCCCTGGAATACTGGACAGCTTTGTCTGCTAATAACATAAAGTGCTTCATTCCTCTCTCCATCAAACAGTGCTTCAAAGAGCCTCAGCAGATGCTCTGGAAGTTAAGAGCACTGAAGAGCCAGTCTTTAGAGTGACAGACACAGTAGATTTTTGTCACGGGTGAATGGGCTGGGGGCATACAGCACAAATACCAGATTTTCAAGAAGCATACAGAAATGCCCATTTGATTCTACCCAAGGGCACACAAGACTCCTGCACCACAGTTTCACCACACGCAGCTTATCAACAGGCAATTTTATTACACACTATCAATTGAATTATGAATGTAATTAAATCACACTGTAAGAAGGTCGTGCATTATGATGTTTAAGAATACATAAAACACCTTGAATACTGTACATAGTTCTTGTGTGTAATGGAAAAAAGGCACGGAGAAGGGCAAAAAGACGGCATGAATAGTGGCAATAACTTACTCATCATCTGGAAGGCTGGGGACAACACAGAATGGTGGAGTCTGCACCAGAAGGGACTTCAATTCTCTTATTTCATCGTCTTCTTCATACTAGACATTCAGAATAACTGTTGCTGCACTCCATTACTTACAGCAAATATGCCCAGCATTCAACATTTCACCCTTGTACTGCACATGGACCAAATCACGAGCAGATGAACCCTCACCAATCCTGTTTGTTTCAATCCCTGTGCTGACAGCAGCAGCAGCAGGCAGCTGTAATCTGTGTCCTTTTAAGAGTAGTACCTGATGACACCTAGTCTGAATGTTATTTCCATCTTTCAAACATTTAATAAATTACAATGTGACAGGAGGAATGTGGTAGGCTTTTAAAGAATTAATGTGATTTAATCAGATAAGTCACATAACTTCTAGAGCAGAGCAAATATCTCCATGTCTGTCTTGACAATCCCAGCTCAGAATAGGTCTTCCCACCATGTCAGGGACCGAATGCTCACCACTAGTTTAGGTTTGAAGCTTCCTCTCAACTCCCACGAATCAGATTCAGATTCCCTCATGCAATAAGAGAAACTTTAATTACCAAGTTTATCCCGACCTCTGCCAGCAGATTGCACTCCTGAGGTAACTCTCAGCCACCTGGCCATTTCTGATACAATTGTTTTTTGTAAACAGATTCTCTCTTTTTGAAGGTGTGGCTGCCTCTCCTTATTTCCAGATAAAAAAGTGCTATAATGCCCTGGATCATCTGGTTTAAAGCTTTTACATCCTCTAAGCCCAGCACACCAGTCATAAATTTCACTGAAACCTTCACCTCAAACTTCAGGACAGGCCCCTCAGTGTTTATTTTCAAGCTGATGCTCTCTGCCACCACCATGCCCAGATGCCGTAGTTGTGGCAAACTGCTGTCCAAGTGGCATTTCACACCCTCCATCATGCTTGTGAGAAGCTCTGAAACAAACAACCAATGAACACTGCAGGTTCAAAACTCTGAAACAGTGGCAGAAACAAACATCCATTTTATGTGCTTCCCTGAGGGCAGCTTTACCCACTCACCAACCAATAATGGATCGAAAGGGTCCCTGAACTGTGGCTTCCCTGCCTGCAGTGGCTGCCCTTTAGCACCAGCACAGCAAACCCACACCCTTCCACAGGGTACAAAGTCAATATTCTAAATTTGCAATATTTTGGTTTTCACTGAAACAAAAAAGGATGGTAAGTCAAGTCAATCTTTAGTTTGGTTTTAGAGTGCTTCAGAGTCACTTAAATGAATGTCATGTTTTAAGGACATTTTAAGTTCTGACTTGTACGACAATCACATAGAGACAGATATTTGCCTAACTTTGGATAAGTTCAAACAGGCAGATAACACAAGTATTTCTCAGCCCTCGGGAAATACTGGTTGCCAGCTTCACCAGGCAGGCTTACTGCTGTTTGACTGACCACCTTCATCTCAGAAAGTTTATCTTTTCAACAGCTATCAGACAAAAAACTGACTATAAAACTACAGAACTGGTAATAAGTATCAAGTCACTTATTCACTTAAAGAACAATTAATTCTAGAATGAAACAGATGAGCAAGTCTTGAAGTGAACCTTCACATCCCCCATAAGTCATACACACACAGAAGTAATTCTAGACATTGCACAGGTTTTTTTTTTTTTCAATAGAAACAGAAATTTTAGGCCAGGACCGCAGTGTGCCATGCACTGTGTGAGCACAGAACTGGAGGTCCTTGCCAGTGACTAACCTGCTCACTTCACAGTGAGGAATGCCCACGGACAGTCAGACACCAAGCTAACAGCTTTTTACCCTCAGATACCTTCCTTGCCTGTACCCATGCTCCAAGGTTAAGCCTATAAATTACAAATTGCATCATTCCTCTCACTAGTCCCAGAGTCAGTCCTTGTTTTCCTGTGACAAAACTTCAGGGTTTTTAAACTACTGCCCAGGTAAGAACCTTAGGGCAAAGACAGGCCTTCTTCGATTCCATAACCTAAAGTTATGCACTTGGAATTCTATCATATCAATGCTAAAGAGGATTCCAGCAGGTTACCCAATTTGCCAAGGTGAAAACGGGATGATTCTGCTTATCCGCAGATCAAAACAAGGTATTTTTCTACTCATAGTAATACTCTCTGCTAAACAAATCTAAGCCCTGCTTCTCACATAGCCTCACCTTGTCTGCAGCTCTCAATTTCAGATTCCTTCAGGTGGGAAAGGCAGATGAGGATGGCCTTGCTAATGTAAAGCTGCTGCTCAGCTGGGGAGTGTTTCACAGCACTGATGCTGCTCCAGGTCTCTAACAGCTCCTGCAGCACCTGAATCAGAGAACTCAGGTTGGCCTGAAATGGATCTTTTCTATATAGAGGCAATTTTTTGAAGCATGTTTTTACTCTCCCTACAAAGAGAGTAAAAAAATACAGATTTTGTATTTCAGGGCCCAAAACATACTGTGTTTGACCACGTAAGAACTGCACCCTCATTTAAGATATTGTTAAATATAATGGGGTTTAAATTTAACAGTGATGTTTATTTCTCATTAATAAATATTATATGCAAAGCAATATGTATTATTATCAAAAACCAATATGATATTATATGGTTTTATCTGTGTTTAGTCCAATTTTAGATAACTGTCAGTACTTCCAGACCATTTTAGAACATGTAAACAGTGAAAAAAATAATAACTTGACAAAATGGTAGGGATTTCCAGATATACAGATTTCAAAGAAGTTTCATCACACTGCTGAATTGGAGAGGCAAAATATCTGCCATCCCCAGTGAGGAAAATGTACATGAGAGGGATTCTGAAGCATCAACCATTTGGTAAACAGACAACTCTCCACCAATTTGATCCCTTGTTGCCATATGCCCAGCCACACAAACGGGATGACAGAGGAAGCTGAGGAGGACAGAGGACATGTGACATCTGTCAGAACCCAAGCCTCACTAGTTTTCCTACCTGGAAGACAATTTACCAATTAAATATGAAAAATTAATGCCAGCAGTGCAGAAAGCTTTGATTCATTTACCACAGTTCACTTGTGATACGGCTGGGCTTCCCTCATTCTCATGAACAGCAACCAGAAAGTCTGAGAGAAGCACCAAAATTGTGCATCCCCAGACACACACAGAGAGCAGAATGTTCTCCATCAAACACCTCATCAGTGACTCAGTGAACCTTACTCTGAGCAACAAGGTGCGCCGGAGGCTCTCCAGGGACAGGTAGCCAAGGAGGTTCTGCAGCACTTCTGTCTGCAAAGAAAACCACAACTCCTGCTTTAACCGGACATAAAGCTGTCATCCAGTAATGACAAGTGTCTGTTTTTATTTACTACATTGAACTTAATTCTGAGAGACTGGTTGACAACATTCAGAGACAGAAAAGTAAAAAAATAAAAAACCACACACATGCAGTTGCTGATGAAATAGATGGAAAACTATGATAGAAATACAGTACAGTACTTTGACCAACAAAACCAGCACAGTCCCAGGCAAACATAGAACTCACGGTCTAAAGAACATCTCCCACAACAGCATCACAAGCCACAGAACAGTTCCTAACACCCTGTGACAAACTTAGGTGAACACGAAAAATCCCAACGGTCCTTGTCTCATGTCTTTGACCTAATTCTTATCCCTGAGGGTGGGTCATGGCTGTTTCAGTCTCCTCTCTCAGATATGAAGATAACTGAATGCCTTCAGCTCCACAGAATTATGAAACTCTGTGCAAAAAACTACTTGGTTCCAGAGGAGTACAGTAATTCTGCTAATCACCATTAACCCTGAGAGAGCACACAGATCCCATGATTTCAAAGCTGCTGTTCACCACTCCCTCTCTGTTACAATCTGCTGTCAGTAAACAGCTGCACAAATGTGGGGAGACTGAAGACTCATTTTGGAACGAAGAGTTAAACTCTACTCAGGAAGAGAAAAAGCTCAGCTAAAAACCACATTGGCACTAGGGAAAACTCAACATTACTACACTGTTCCCCACAGAGTCCTCACCGTGTGGCCATACTGCAAGAGCAGCATCTTCTGTGTCACCACAAACTGAGCCTTCTTGTTCTTCACAACCAGGTTCCCCAGCAATCTGGACAGGACATCTGCCCTAACAAGACAACAACAAAACATCAGGAACCCATGTTATTGCTGTCATGCTGCTCCTAATCGAAGGGAAATCTGAGAGTAGCTATTTGCAGCCAAGACTCTAGAATACCTCTGAACTCAGACAGTGAGCCAGTAATGGCAAAGAATGTTTTCACTTGTTTTTCCACTGCATGTCATGATGTAGATACTTAAGAAATGGTGTAGGTTCTCTCTGAGAGGCAACAATCCCTTGAGTCTTTTAGCAAATGGCAGTGTAAAAAATCACCTACACAAACACAGCACCTTTCAGAGACCAATTCTGCAAGTATTTGTGACAATTCCTGCCTTTGCTGTGGATCAGGGAGAAAGCAGAGTTCTTACCCGGGTGCTCTCTGCACAAAACCAAGGATCACTGCTTCCATCCAGCGGTCTGGCACACATTCCACCAACCGCCAGCATATCCTCTGCCAGATGCAGTCTGACTTGGTGAGGTCCGTCAGGCGGGGCACCAAAACTCCCAGAATTTCCTCTGAAGCAGAAGAGAAAACACTAAATACCCTAGACGAGCAGGAATGGTGCAGTGACATTTGAGACTGACCTGAGAATTCCAAGATATTCACAATATGAAAAAATACAACGTACAGTTTGCAGTTCTAAATTGCTCCTGCAGTAGAAACACGAATAGAATAATGGAATCATTTAGGTTGGAAAAGCTCTCTAAGACCATCGAGTCCAACTATAACCCACCACTGCCAAGGCCAACACTAAACCATGTCTCCAAGTGCCAAATCCACATGGCTTTTAAGTCCCTCCACGGATTTAGTGATTCCACCACCACCCTGGGCAGCCTGTTCCAATGCCTGACCACCCCTTCCATGAAGAAGTTTCCCTTAATATCCAGTGTAAACCTCCCCTGGCACAGCTTGAGGCTGATTCCTCTTGTCCTGTCCCTTATTCCCTAGGAGCAGAGCTTGACCCCCACAAGGCTGCACCCTCTTGTCAGGGAGCTGTGGAGTGAGAAAGTGCCCCCTTAGTCTCCTTTTCTCCAGGCTGAGCCCCCCAGCCCCCTCAGCTGCTCCTCATCAGACTTGTGCTTCAGACCCTTCCCCAGCTCTGTTGCTCCTCTGTGTTCACACTCAAACAAGAACTGGAGAACTGACCAGTAAGAATCACCCTAAGCAGCCTAAGGAACTGGCCAGCATTCCTCAGCACAGTAAAGAGCCAGAAAATCTTCCTTCTTCTTCTTCCCCAGCCCTGTTAACTACTGCATTCAGTGGCTTCCAAGTCCTAAGCAAAGCCAGACTGACGGCTGCTCCCACAAGCGGACTGCGGCACGTGGGCAGGGACTTACACTGGTATTTACAACACTTTCAGACATGAAAAGTACTAAAAGACATTTAATAGTCATACGCCAAATGGCAGAATGAGAACCTGCCCCTCCTGATTCTCATCCCGATGAGGATGTTCTTTCCATCAGTTTCTGAGAGAAGAACAGGTCCCATTCATATGAACAGGAAGAAAAGCACCAACATCTACCAGATGCAGCTGAGCAGCCTCAGACAGCCTGTGCAGCCCAGCCCTGAACAGCTCCAAAACAACTCGTTGGTCTCCCACTCCTTGCATTGATCATCACACTCATCCTCCCATGCTAATACTGTAAAACATTTTTCCCCTCCCCAAAAGAGCACAGTAAAACACTCACTTTGCCTTCCCTGAACGCACACCTTCCCCAGGACATGAGAAACAAAAGAAATGGAGCAGTCCAAGCCACCTGGGATAAAACAGACATGAGCTTAAACAAGCGTATCACCAGCATCCTCCAACCAACCTTCAGGAGGAGGTGCACAGACTTCCACAAGAGCTGAATCCTGAAAACACATTAACTTTTTCTCTTTAAGCATCATCTCTTCCTCCCTCCACTACCTGCCTTCGTGCACAAACCAGCATTCAGTATTAGTTACAGTGACAGCCACAAGGCTAAAGCAGCTCAGTGCCACTTTAATGCAATGCCACTGGGAGCAATGCCACTGGTTCATTCACTACCACTCGTATCTCCCAAACAATTCCTTCAGCACACACCAAGTGACCACAACTAAGCTTTAGCAACAGATGATGCTGTTTAATTGCTTGGAGGATTGCTGCTTTCAGTGGATTCCAAAAAGCCTCAGCTATCTTCCTCATTCCTGGGACTTTATGCTTTTAGGATAGCCTGAAGGAGGAACGTGAAGCTCTGCAAGACTCATCATCTGTATATCAAGCAGCAGCCATGGGGTCCATGCACAAAACACTTCTTCAGAAAACGCAACCCTACAGCACAGTCACCCTTGCAGCCTTACCCCGAAGAGAGTCAGAGATCTTCTGCAGCACCTGGAGAACTGCATCGCCCAGGAGAGGGAAGTAGTTCTGTGGGAAGAACACTGGTGGGTTTTTCCCCTGGAGTTTATTGCTCACATGCTCGGGCAAACACACAATCTTGTTGAGCAGGGCATCCTGCAGCTCCAGGCAGCTCGCCTGTGCCTGCTGCTGACAGACCTCCCACATTAATGCTGACACCCGGCCCTCCTGCAGGAACTGCTCCAGGATTCCAACTACCTCCCTCGGGTCAAGGCCAGAGCTGAAAGAAAATAACTGTAAGTTCCTGCCTCTTTTAAAAGGTAAAAATAAGATGTGCATGCTATTGCTTTTCTGTTGTGGTATCACCACTGAAACGCCGCTGCTCTGTTACACTAGATTTAAAAAAAAAATCAAATTAAAGCGATTTTAATATCTTTGTATTTGCAGCTTCCTCGGCTCCAAACATTCAGGACCTTCAACAACGACTGAAAGAGCTCTGTGACTCTGCGGGACGCACAGCATCGCGTGGGGTCTGAAGGCACTCAGGGCAGCGCAAGGGCTGCCCGTGCTCACCCCCATCTCCGTCCCCCTGCGCACTTCAACCCAGCTGAAAGGCACCCGCAGACATCCCTGCTGCGCGCCGAGACCAGCCCTGGGGAACCTCAGCCCGTCAGCGCTGCGGATCCCCACCCGCCTACCCCGGGGAGCCGGACTGACCCCGCGGAGCCGAGGGCCTCCAGCAAGACGCAGAGGACAAGGCCGGGCGGGCCCTCCAGGAAGCAGCGCTGCCACACGCCCTCGGGCCGCGCCGGGCCAGGCACCCGGGCGAGGCTGCGCAGGAAGGCGCCGAATAGCGCCCGCTCCCGCTCCCCGAGGGCAGTGGGGCCGCCCGCCGCCGCCAGAGCGGCGCGCACCGCGCCCAGCGCCGCCGCCGGCCCCTCCCCGGCCCGGCCCAGAGCCGCCACGGCCTCTCGCAGGACGGGCTCCAGCCCCGGATCCAGAGCGAGTCCCGGCCCCGGCGGCGCCGCTGCCGCCGCCATTGCGCTGAGGGGAGCGCGCAGGGGCCCCACTTCCGCCTGCCCCGCACGGCAGCCAACGAGCGGCGCCAGCCCACGGAAGGGAGGCCAAGCACCGCCCCCTTAAAGAGGCACCGCGCGGACTTTCCCCGCAACCCCACCCCGCGCCCCGCAACGCGGCGAGGCAAGACGGCTGCTCACAACCCTACTGCTTTATTCAGTAATTGCTTGTCCTACACAAGTACAAACACAACATGGCCCAAAAGGATACAAAGTTATACAAAACAAAAAAATTCTGTATAGTACTGACTGTACAACAAGTGGTAAATTCTTTGCCTTTCCCTGTGTTAACCCCAGTTAATCCAGCCAGCATTGTGGCTTCAAGCCTCCCTCTCTGCCTTGCAGTTTCCAAGGGGCTGGTGCTCAGTTGTTCGTTTGGGATTTGTAAAAGAACTCACACTGTTTCATTGTGGGTTGAGTAGGAAGCTTTTACCAATACCCTCAATGAAGAGGTGAAAGAAACCATTTAAGGGGGCAGCTACAGAACACTTCCTAGGATTTCCAGCTTCTTCTCTGTATAGTGTCATGTTCACTGGGCTGGACCATTGTTTTTGTGGTGATTGCCTGGTGTAAGCACTACAGAAGAGCTCACTCTGCAGAAACTAATCATCCAGGGGAACTGGAATAAAGCAACAATTCTGTATTGAATTACATCTCAGGCAGGTCTGGGGTCCAGCTGCCCTGAAAAATCCTGTGCTGGCACCTGGAGATCAAGGTATGCGGCTCACTGTCTTATTCACTGGGGTCTGATCTAGCTCAAGATTTACATGCTGGTGTGTACAGCGTGCTAAGCGTTTACAATCACCAAGCAGCAGCTGCTAACTGGAGAAAGAGAGGCTGAAACATCTTTCCCTCCCTCTATCTGGAAAAGATGTTTTGCAGCCTTTAAAATCAAAGCCATTTTTAAATAATTTCAATTCAATGCCAGGAATCCAGAAGCCTCACAGTAAAGGTTACTGGCCAGGAACTGGTGCTCTCTCCTCTTACGTTGCCTCCACTGTCAGGATTATCTCTCACTCCTCCTCACTCAGACTCATTATAAAAAAAAGGTACAATATTCCATCTGATGGGACTTAAGTTAAAAAGTAAAAAGCTGTCCAGTCCTCTTGCTTTATCTTGAGGAGTTTGAGCTGGAGCGGCTGCGATGGCGCCTTCGTCCGGGAGACCTGGATCGGGATCGCCGGCGAACAGGGGATCTGCGCCGAGGAGACCGGGACCTGGCAGGGAAGGAGTAGAAAGCTTCCATTAGGAGACAAGCAACAGGTTTGAGTAATTGGTCAGCTCAACTACCAAGTTTTTAAAAACACTTCCCTGCCTCCTGCCAAAATCCCTCACACACCATGGGAAAAGAGCTTGAGCAAAACACAGACAGCTCCAGAGAGGACACAGCAGGAATATTCTGGCTATCCTCCCTCTGCTTAAGGAACCAGAAAAAATGATTAATATCTGAAAAACGGACAAGAAACTTATGTCCTTCCTCAAGGAAAATGAGCTCAGATCCTACATCAGATCCTCCTTCACCTGAAGTCATCTTTGACTCCTGAAAGAGTGATATTCAGGGGAAGGATTTATCCAAACCCTTTCAAATGAGAAGGAAGCTCCTTAGAGGAAGCTTACTCAAGAAGCAGTTTAGCTTCAAGCTTCTCAGTACTACAATCAACAGTACAGTTACTGCTATGACAGAGGTTCTAGGCACAGAGTACTAACAGAGCTGTACCAGCATAGTAAAAGTTGGCGTACGAAAGATAACAAAGTTAACAAAGGGGGAGGGAATGGCAAACCTGTGAGACCTCAGGAAAAGGTATGTTTAAAAGAGGACCAAGAAGCTTCCCGGATCTTGTGCCTACAGTAACTACTACTCATTTTTAAACCTGTGGCTCAAAGCTGTTCAGCAGTCAAGTTACTAGTGACAAGACATTTTGAAGATGTGTAAACACTGAAGACTCAGAACAACTTCTCTGAGCACAATCAGGCAGCCCCAAGTTGCACGACTGTCAGATCACACCTTGAGGCCAAGTGTACTCCACTCACCTGACACAGGACTGCTTTTTGGTCATGTGCCCATTCAGAAATAAGGGAGGGAGGTACAAGGGCTTCTGAAAAACAAGAAGCTGGCACAGCCTGCCACAAGTGTTCTGTCAGCCAGGGTCTGTTCCCACTTCACCTTGAAGCCTTTATGCAGAATGGGCTCCAGGGAACAGGCTGGGAAGGATGTGACCTTTCCTGGAGACTGTGCTCAGGATGCAGACCAGAGCAGGCACCCTGGAGCTAAGGAGATAGGAACCGCAACCCAGGTTCAACTGATGCCCAAAATGTGTTACTGTCACTTGGTAGGGAAAGACAAGTCCAACAGGATTGTCCTCACGCCAAGTCTTTCAGCGATAACGAGTTGCTACTGAGAAGGAGAAGCGTTGTCCCAGCTCTCACCTTCTCCTCATGCGAGGGGGTGACCTGCGCCACATCGGCGGTGGTGGCAGCATCCTCCTGGGGGGGCTGAAGCGTCTGGGAGGTGGCCTAGGCCGTGGTGCCAGCACAGCTGTGGCTGTGATCTCCTGACCGTCAATCTGGCCTTTTCAGGGAATCACAGAAACAGGGAGAATTAAGTATTTTTCAACACTAACATATACACATCACATTACTGCAACTCACAGCTTTGTCACAAGCAACTGAAGTGGGATCAGCCCATGGTGCTCCACATCCTGCTCAGGGGCTATTCTGATAAAGTCCACACACTTACTAAAGTTCTTAATCTAATCCCACCAAACTGCAGTTCAGATATTAACCCGGAAAAGTTTTCATATAAACTTAAAATCATTTTATCACTGTTTTGAAAAAAAAAGACTAGTTTCAATAGTTCTGTGATTTCTTGGATCTGTCCTGAACCTCACAAAAGCCATCTGGGCTGAAAACTGACAATACTTTAGATCAGTTCACCAAAGACATCCCTATCACCTCTAACTTATCTTCTGATGAAATCCATCTACTCTGAAGATTTTTAAAAGCTCCCAGGCTCCTTGCAGGTCAGTACCTACCTCCATCCATGTGTTTCAGGGCTTTCTCAGCATCATCTGGGTTCTCAAACTCCACATAAGCATAACCTTTGGAGAGGTGTGGGTTTAGCCTGTCAACTGGCATGTCAATCATTTTAATCTTTCCATAAGTGGAAAAAATTTCCATTAGGTGATCCTGCAGAGAGAGAGAGAGCGAGCCAGCCTTATGGACACAGAGCATGCTCACCGGCCAGGTCTGGCTGGCACACAGCAGTAAATCCGCAGCACACCATTTTTTCAGCAGCCTAAACCTTTTACCCCTGAAGACCTTTAAACTACATTCCAGCAAAGACAACTCAAGCCACCCCAGCTCTCTGCAGATCCTTTATCAAGAATTGCCAGATATCTTTTATGCCTCCAAAGTAATTTCAGGTGTTGTCCCAAATTCTATAGTTTTCTTCCTATTAAAGCAGGATATAAGGTCTGGAATACTGACAAAACAGGCAGACTTCTTAAGCACTACAGTGTCTCTGAAGCCTTCATGGCATTTGACTCAGTAAAATCCTACCGAAATTTTCCTCACTGATCAATCTGGACACAAAGAAACAACTTCCAACAGAAACACCTTGGCAAATCTCTAGTAACCAAGAAGTCCCGAGAGCTCTGAAAGAGCAACTCACATTCTCACAGAAGAACATGAATGCTTGACTACAGGGGAACATGCCATTATTACCTTGGTCACGTTTCTAGTGAGCCTTCCAACATGCACTTTTGTGGGTCTGGGTGATGGGCTCCGCCTCTTCCGCTCCTTTTCATCTCTCTTGGGTGGTTTGGACCTGATTTGGACAACAGAAAACATTTACAGTTTTCAGGGAACATGCAGGACAAAACCAAGAAGCCAGTCATTACCATATGATTAAAAATACCATTTTCACTGAAGGGCATATTTGTCCTGAAGAAGTTACAGTGTTGGGGTGGTGGTGAGGGTGTTCCACTCAGAAACACCTCAGAACTTGCATTTGTCTTGTCTGCTATTGCTTTAGAACCTTTTGAAATTTGAGAACTTTTTTTTGCAAACTTTCAACTTCACTGCAACTAGAGTAACAAACACAAAATTTAGCAAGCATTTCTATGAAGCTCTGCTCATAGTTAAAGCACTTCCCAGTTGTTAACACAAAAACATTCTTTGCCTCAACAGCTGAAGGGGCAAAATAAGGCCATAAACATCACAGCATACCACAACCAGGCGAATGAACAGATTCAATTACTTGTGTTTCTATATCTTCTGTTCACTGCAGAGGGCCAAAAATGTTTTACAAAATCTATTTAAAATTAGCTGCGTATCACAATGCCTTTGCAGTTAAATAAATCTGGAATGAAACTTTAATCTGTAAAAACATCTGTATGTAGAAAATTTATATTTACGCTTCTTCCTAATCCTAAAGTCCATAAATTGAGTGATACACTAAAAACCCCACACTGCCTTAAGCAGATTTTTATCAGCCTTCATCACCTTACACAAAGGAAGAACACTACCGACATTAAGAGTTTGATTCCCACATCACCCTTACAGGGGCTTCCTTTGCTGTCCTTCCCATTTTATTTTTTTATAAATGAGAATAGAAACATACATATATACACATATATACTGGTTTTAGCCCTGACTTATCTGTTAGCTGTGGCTGTAATTTATGGGAACTGAACAGCTTTACTCTGATCTATGCCCATGCTACTAAGGAATCACTGATTAAATCTGCCTCTAAAAAATACCACATTTAAAATCTTTAAACTCTTAAAAATTAGGTTTTTAACCTCTGTTCCTACACAGCATATGTTTGGATTCTAAGGAAACGGGGCACACCCATTCTAACAAAATTCAGATCTCTAAGTTATGGAGAAAGCAAATGGTCTTCAGAGAACAATCTGTTCTGATCACAATCTTGTATTCTACATGGAATTAAGCTGGCATCTGGCAATTCTTAGAAGACAAATAAAACTCACTTGGAGCGAGACCGTCTCCTGTTGTCATGTCTCCGTCGAGAGGGACTGGGAGATCCAGAAGAGCTGCTGGAACTGGAACTGCGTGAGGTGCTGGAGCTCCCAGAGCGGCTCGAGGCAGAAGAGGAACTTGAGCCACTGCTAGAACCAGTGCTGGAACTGGACCCTGAGCTGGAAGTTGAGCTGGAACGGGATCTGTTTAAAGGGGGAGAAAAATAAAAATTAGTGGAATACCCAGAAAAAAAATGGCTGAGAAACTTCTGACTACTACAGAGAGAGTAACTGTAACTGAGGCTCCACAGCTCACCAGGCAGCCAAAGAAATTCCTACGTAAAGTACAAACCCTCTTAAGCTAGACAAAATCGCACAGTGACAAACACAACACAAGCTTTCACCAGGCCTAAGATTACCAGAAATAAAGCTACTGATTTCTGAAAATGCTGTCATTTGTTACTCTCCATAAAAGTAACCACCTGGTACTGCTGCTCCCGCTGGAAGCACTGCGTCTTTTGCGTGTCTTGTCCCGACCACGATCCTTTTCACCAGATTCCTTAGTGGCTGCTTTATCCTTGGACCGGTCCTTCGATTTCTCTTCAGACCTGTCCTTGCGCTTGGTTGGTGAGGGAGCCCTTCAACAACAATTTGCAGAAGGCATTGCTTAATTCAGAAAAACATAGACAACAAAAGCCCCACACCCAAATAAAGAACAGAACAGCAACACAAAACACTGAATTTTGAATGTAACTCAGGATTACCGCAACTGCGGAGTTAAAGCATTAGGCAATTCCAGACACTTTAGAAAAAGGGATATGTTTCACATTACAGAGCAGCTTGGAGGAAGACAGCCATAGCACACAGGAAGTCACTCAGAAAGAGGAATTTCCAATTTCTCACCATCACTGGGAGAGCATAACCACCCTATAACATCCCAGTTTTGGTAAGCCTAGAATATTTGGACAGCATGATTACCTAGTGCTGGAAATTTTATTATTTCGAGTTCTAGCAAACCCTTCTTTTTCAATCTTGGTAACTCTTTTTCCCCTTCAGAGGCATCCAAAGCAGCAATGAACAGGCCCCACACTCACTTCTAACTCCTCAATTCAGAGAACTGATCCCTAACTGAGCACAACAAACCCCAAAGAACAGCCTAGTTACAAGATAAACAGGTTCACAAACAAGAAATTAACAGTAAGGCATGAAACAGCAAACCTGCTCACAGCACACTGGACATCCACTGCCTTCTCCAGAGTCCAGAGTCACCCATCCTGTCAGACACATTAGCAGTGGCTCACATCGGCACTGGGGGCCTCACCTTACAGTCCGCACTGTTGTTTCACATTCATAGAAGTGCAGAACACTTTATCCAACCAAAAATATGGCAGACAGAAGACATTCATTTCCTCTGCAAGATGCACAAGCAGCTCATGCCTCTCAACACAGACCTGGCTCCAGAGGAGCAAGAACTATCTCTCTCCGAAACCAGTTTGTGCCACGCAGCACACTTTCGTCAGAAAGAAAGGGCTGTTGAGAACAAACTCTCACTGAATTATGGCTGCTTCCAGCCTTAACAAGCTGCTCCCAAAGCTCTGTCAGCCTTGGTAAGACCAGGCCAAAGGCCGAGATTGCTGCACTGCTGCCACAGCAGCTCTCACTTCAACCACACAGCACAAAGTCTGAACTGGATTCTGACCTTACCTACCCTCCATCAGTTCCCTCTCTGCTCTAGATCCGAAAGCAGACAGATTTAACACCTCTCTATTTAGCACTGAAATGCTGGGCATCAGTTGACTTCCAGATGCTTGCCATGTGAGGGCTGCATCCATCACAAAATCTGCAACGTCTATAAACATGCTGCATTTTGATTATTCCATGGGGATTGTTTAATATCTGCATTACAAACCTGCCTCCATTATTTTAATAACCTCTAAAGGAGTGTGACACCCTCAACTACTGAGGAATGAAACATTTAGGGAATGGAAGCATGAGCAGAAGTGTGTTAGAGCTGCCAGCCTTATCTGCAGTGGCACTGAATATGCACAGTAATGCAGGATACTGGAAACATCTCCATCTCCATGTGCATCACAGGCAAACTCAGTGAACAAGTAAAAAACCTCTCCAGCTCACAGCATCCAACAATCTTGCTGCTTCTGTGCTTCTGGTAAGCTATTACTTTATTCTCTGAATTGCAATTAAATGTATAGTTGGGAAGAGATTTGTTCTGAACAGCCGAACTTGCTTTCCTGATTTTCAGCTTCACAGTTTTCCCAAATACACCAACTGCAAGAAGCAACACAAATGAATACTCACAAATCCAGCTCCCTGCAGAAACCAAGAAACATCCATGGCCTTTCTGCATGGAGGACAGGAAACCCATACCACAGATGTGCCTCTGGCAGAGCTTGCTGGGAAAGGAAATGTCTCCTCTAGAACCACTGGCAGGAAAAAAGCAGTCCATGGACTGTTCCACGGCTGTTGCAAAGGGAGCAAAGACAAGCACACCTGTGTATGTCACTCAGCTTTAGGACATTTATATCCAGCTCTGTGCCTCTCTAGTGCAAGGTGTGAGGGGGCTACAGTTCAGGAGTTGAAAGCCACTGCATGAGCCCAGCGGGGCAGTACAGAACAGACAGGTTCCCAGTTTCATAAGACCAGAAAACTTAGGATTTTCCTTTCATAGAATCACTGACTGGTTTGGGATGGCGTGAACCTTAAAGCTCATCATCTTCTAAACCCCCAGCCATGGGCAGGGACACCTTCCACCACACCAGGTTGCTCCAACCTGGCCTTGAACACTTCCAGGGACGGGGCTTCTCTGGGCAACCTATGCCAGGGCCTCACCACCCTTACAGGGAAGAATTTCTTTCTAATCTCTAACATAAACCTGCTCTCTGCCAGTGGGAAGCCATTCCACCTTGTCTTGGCACTCCAGGATCTTGTAAAGTGTCTCTCTCAATCTTTCTTATAGGTTCATTTCAGGTACTGGAAGGCTGCAAGTAGATCACCCCAGAGCCCATTTTTCTTCTAAATATCCCATAGCTACGTTTGGGTTATCTCTGCCTACACATCAGCTCCTCCTGCATCTGTGGACTATCAGAGTCATGATGTTATCAGCATACAAAACTACCTCTTAGGGCCCAAGAATCGGATCTGGTTTTACCCATTCTGGGAGAAGGGAAGAGGGAACATGGACAAAAATGGGCATGTTTGCTGTTACCCAGCCTGTTGCTGAGGCAGGAAATAGAATCACAGAATCAATTACCTTGGAATAGACCTCTGAGACACCAACTCCAACCTCTGACCCAACACCACCATGTGAACTAGACCAGAGCTGCGTCCAGTCTTTCCACAAACACCTCCAGGGACAGCGACTCCACAACCTCCCTGGGCATTCCCTTCCAAAGCCAAATTGCCCTTTCTGTGAAGAAATTCTTCCTAATGTCCGATCTAAACCTCTCCAGTGCATCTTAAGACTGTGTCCTCTTGTCCTGTTGCCCGGGAAAAGATCCTGACCCCCACCTGGCTCCTTTCAAGTTTCACTGCTTCCTGCTCTTCGGGACAGGTGCTTACCAGGCAGATCAGCCACATGGCTTTTGAACATTCACCAAATGATGCTGCATTTCAGCAGCCTCCAAACCAACTAGTGGTTTTACTCCACTAAAATATACATTCCTTTCTCAGGAATACCACTGGCCAAGCTCACTTCAGTGAACTGGAAACCTCACCCTAACCTGTGGGCATTTTCACCTGCACAAGTTCAGGCATTTACTGGAAAACGTGGAAAGAATAAATCACAGTCTTCACACAAGGCTGTACAACATTGCATTTCTAAGCGACGTGCTTCTTCCCTACACTCAAAAACCTCTCACTCTCTAACAAATAACCGGTTTAGGGGCACCCACCCCAAACCAGAAAGTCTAAGAGCAATCGACACAAACCAAACGTCCATCTCACACACACTTCTGCTTTAGAGACAGAATCTGCACGCTTAGAGCAGCAGTTCTGTGGCCAAGGAAGCAAACTCGCTCGCCCTCGGGCTTCCCGTATGGTTATGGGCGAGTCCTTTACAGACAGTTTGCTTCAGGTCCTCAGCTGCAAACCGGCAGAATTCTTGGTGTGAGGAGGGTTCGGCGCCCGGCACTTTTCTGCCCACTACGGGCGCTCGGCCCAGTTCTGGGGCCTACGAGGCGCGGGGCAGCCAGATTCGCACGCCGTGGGTCCGGTACAGCGCCCGTGGGGCAGGGGGCCGCGAGATCAGCACAGCAACCCGCCCCTCGGGCCCGCACAAGGCTCCTCCCGCCGGCCCGGCCGCGGCAGCGCCGACACCCGGGCTCAGCTCCCCGGCCGGCCCCGCCCCGGTCCTCCCTCCCCGCCTCCGCCCGCGGGAGGCCGCGGCTCCTAGGCCCCGTCCGTGACTCTCGCGCCGCCATCGCCTCTCGGCGTCCCCAGCGCGCTCCCCCC
>VWPU01016575.1:0-189142 GCA_013398955.1 Callaeas wilsoni | reverse complement strand
TGCCGAGGAGCCGGGGGAAGGTAGGGACGGGTCGCCGGGCCGCGTCGCATTTGCCGCGGGCCTCGGTGCCGCACGGCTGCTCTGCCGGGGGGCGTGGGGAGGGCAGCGGCCGCCGCTCCCGCTCGGCCCCACCGGAGGTGCCGGGGCAGTGCCCGCGTGCTGGGCGTGAGGAGCCCCGCGGGGCCCGGGCAGCCCGGCCGAGCAGTGACGTCGGTCTGTGCCCTCTCGGGCTGCAGCCCAGGAGGCCAGGGTCCCCTGTCAGTGCCGGGACTCGGTTTGTTAAACGTAGATACCAGCTAGAGGTAAATCAAGTGACGGGGCTTATCCCAAGAGACCCTCTCATAAAGCGTAGGAAACGTGTGACTGACGCTGTGTCTTTAGTACAAGCCGAGAACTAGTGAGGGGTGTCTTGCTGCTGTGCGTCAGTGCCGTGCTCAGACTGTGCAAAGGACAGCAGAGTCAGAAGAAGTTGTCACATCACATCATTTCTGTAGTGGCTAAGCATACACAGGTGCTAAATCAGGCAAAAATCACAGCCATTCTGGCCTAATGCAGACACCTCCTGGTCATGTCACCCATCCATTGGACTTGTCTTTTCTGCATCGTGGTCGTTTCATCCTTCTCTGTTCCTGTGGAAACTGTGATAGTTATCATCTTCATAAAGTGCTCCCTTAGTTTGCTGATGAAAAATGCTGTATAAAATTAGGCTGTTGAAAGAGCTACTGTGGTTATTATATACAAGCCTCTGTGAGAGCTCAGTAAACTTGTAAAAGAAAAGATTTTTTAAAAATAAATACTATCAAGTAATAATAACAACTATCATGTAATGATACTTAAAGGTTTTCTTGAGGCTACAATATCCCGTGGGTTCTTCAAAACCGAGAACATAGAATAGAGCTCTACTGAATCTCGCAGTGGCAGATAGTACCTGCTGGGAGATGCTCCCCAGCTTCCCAATCTGAATGACAAAAGGGAAGTGTTAACCGGTAACAGCTTCACAGGCTCCGCTGATGTGATGTAATCAGTGGATTAGTTTGAAAGCTATGCCGGGAAGTGATCATGATTTCAGGTTTGGGAGATGGCCCCTTTCTCTGTATGCAATCAGGAAAAAAATTTCCATGTTTCTGGATGTTCAGCATGTCTTGATTCCACTTGAATTCTGGAGGCTGCCAGCAGCAGTACAGATTGCCAGTAGTGTGATGAGATATGACTGGTCTGTGGGTTTATTGTACTGGAGTAGATGAAAGTGTATTGTTAAGTGAAAATTTTGAGTAGGAGTTTACTGTAAAGGAAGATGCTGAGTTGTAGAAATAGCAAGTTTTGAATTGTTCCGAAATGCTGGTTTTGTGGTGATGAGGAGAGATTATCATTTCAGTGAAGCTTGCCAAAGGACTAGACCTGCCTCACAGCCTAGCTGGCATTTCCAGACTCTTATGTGTATGCTGAGTTTTTTGATGGTGAACAGCAAATTAAAGAACAAAGATTCTTTGTGTTATGAAACTTCCTGTGCATCAAGGGAAGTCAGTATTGTTTTCTTCCTACCTTTTCTACTCCTTGTCATTACAAATGTATGCATTTGTGAGAGAAATATATTTCTTTCTTTCATTAATTCTTCATTGTCTTTCATTCATTCTTCATTCTTTTCATTTTTGCTGTCATGATCTTGGAGAGCCAGGACAAAACTTTGTTCAGCTGTCCAATCCAGAGGAAGAGATTAAGTGTACTAAAACCAGCTACGCATCTTTATGTTTATGTGAAAAAGCCTTGATGCTTATTTCTTCTCACAGATGTTGAAGTCAGTACCAGAAAGAAGACATTTGCTGCAGTCCAGACAGAACGACTGGATCAAGCTGAACGGACTGTTTTAATTAAGTGCCCATCAAAACTTAATGAAAAAAAATTATTGCAGTACTTATCCAGTCATGGCAATGTTAAGAGTCATTTCTTTTTTGAAAATCGTGTAAGTAATTAGCAATGTAAATTAAAATTTATACTTAGATAAAAGAAATACCAGAAAGAAAATTTGGTTAAGGCCTCATACATAAGTTAAGCAAATTATATACACTTAGTGTATTAAATCAGTTTTTATCTGTGGTAATGTGCACAAGTTGCTGAGTAGTTGATTTTTATTCATAAGTCAGCTAAGCAACACCTCTAAGGAACAGCCAGCAACCTGTTTTGCACTAAATCTTTGAAACTATCACATAGCACTGTTCATTGTTCTAACAATAGAGATAGCTCTTTTTTTATGTGTTTCTTGAGTATTTCAGTTGTGAAGATTAATATAGTTCAGAACTTTTATGTTTAGTGCTTACTGCCAAGAATAGCATGCCTTAAATACTTTTAACCTCCTGTGAAGAAGTATCTAAAATGTTTTGAGATACAGAACCTAGCATTTGGCTTCAGGGCTGTCATATTAGTCTGTCTCAGTAGCCGCAGGAACATCTGAATAATATCAGTACAATGAGTTCAAGCATTGTATGCACTTATCTAACCCTGTACTTCCATTCTTAATGTTTTAGGGCATCAGTGCTTTAATAGAATTTTCAGAAAAGAGCAGTATAGCCTCGTTGCAGGATGCTGTTGGAATCCCAAGTGCTTCAGAGCATCATGTTGTCCCATTTAAATCAAGACTTTTTACTTTCACACTGAAAAATCCAGTGAGTCAACACCTTGAAGAGACACCACTTCACCTCTCTCCTCAGTGTCACATTCCAGTGAAAGACCTTATTGAAAAGCTTTGTCTTGCAGACAGCGTAAGTAGAGGTTTCTAGGTCTTTCTTAATTAAAAATGAACCATGTTCATTTCATATTTGCAAGTGGTCATGTGAAACTTCTAAAGAAATTTATTTTTATTAAAGAAAGATAACATATTAGCATTTTATGTGAATAGTTATCCTAAATTGAAATAAATAAATGAAATTATTCATTTTAATTATGAAAATAATTTCTCTGTATGAAAGAAACCTTTTTGAAATTTTGAAAAATAACCTAATTACATTGATATTAAATAGATGAAAACATATGTTAATAGAAGATGGGTCATTGTATTTTTACAGTGTTTATTTTCTGAACTAGATAAGCAGTCAGATGTACATTCTACTGAATGAGTATCAGCTTACAGAAGAAAACATCAAGCTCCGATTTCTGGCCTGTTCTTTGGTTCAGGATTTTGCACGTGCATATTTCCCAGACAGCACGGTAAAGCCGTTTGGCTCTTCAGTCAACACGTTTGGCAAATTGGGATCTGATGTGGATATGTTTTTGGACTTCAGGGATACAGGAAAGCATGCTACAAAAATGGTAAGATTGTGCTGTGCATCTTCAGTTTGTTGGATTTCTTCAACAGAGCAGCTCATTTTATTAGCTCAGGTTTTTTTTATTTAGGTTTTACTTGGGTTCATACTGTAGAGTGTGAACAAGTTTATTTGAAGACTTTGAAAAACTGAGTGTGACATGGAAGAGATCTTCTTTGCAATAGGAAGAAAATGATTTGGTGTTTACGTAAATTTTGTACTATTAGGGTGAATTTCACTATGAAAAAAACCCTCATCCTCCAAAATTGCTTCAGCAGAGTCAGACCTTGCCATTCTACTGTCATGTTTTCTTCTCTGTAGCTTCTGTGCTTCAGCCATGCTCTGTGAAAGCTTGGCTTTGTTTTTTAGGGTCCTCCATGTCCTAAAGCAAAGTAAGTTTGTGCATGTATGCATATCTGCGTTTGGGAGGGTTGTCAGGTTCTTTTCCTTACCTTAAAGAGATGACTTTATGCTCCAGGAAAGTTAGTGGATTATGTACTGGGGTGCGTATATATTTATACGCACATGTTGAGGGTGTGGAGGACCAAAAGCTCAGGACACGGATAGTCACGGTGAATACTTACAGGTCAGGGATTCTGAATGAGTAATCAAGTAAGTGATTCTCTTCTTTTTATTTGTGTGGTGACAGATAGTTTGCGAAAAACTAGCTCTATTTTCCTTAAAAGACAATGGGCTTAAGCTTTTGAAGATTGAAAATTCTCTCAGCTTTTCTATACAATTTGTATATTGCCATGTAAGTTACTTTTAAGGAAATAGTCCTTCAATAGTTTTTAGTATTACTGCAGTGATGAATCACAATGAAGGCAAATATGTCAGCTGAAGAGAAGGGTCATCGTGTGTGAAGTGTTAAAATCTTCACAATTTAAACAGTAAAGTTGCCTCTTAAATTTTGAAGGAATACCTTTCAAGTATAAAATTTCTGTTTTCAATGCATATTTGGTAACTAAGCATTTTCTTTAATATGTATCCTTTGTGGAGATGGAAATTCTGTTGTGAAATGTAGAGTATTTGGTGATGAGTGAGTTCACTAGCAGTTGTGATTACCTGTGGATGGTTGAGAGACTGATTACTATGGGGAGACAAAGGGGAGGTAGCTTTAGTTACAAAGTGATTTAGCAACGGTGGAAAAGGTATCTTCTGATTTCTTCACTTTTGTAGCCTTTCAGGAGGTGCCAGCAATGGAGGAGGATCAGGTATTTTAGCACCTATTTACATGAAATAACTGGTTTTGAGCCTGATGGCAAACCGATGACTAATTGTAATTTAAAGAAAGGGGCAAATGTGGTAACATTCTTTACCAAGAGTGGATTATCATTACAGTGCTAGACCACAGATGGGGCATTTTTAACCCCTGGTCAGTTGGGGAGATTAGTGAATGACTTGAAACAGGGCTCTGCGGTATTTTTAGAGCAGCAGTTTTTGTTAAAACAGTTGTGCTTCTTGGTGAAGTTACTGTATCAGTTTACCCAAAAGTAACAGTTTACCTGTATTTGCTGTTTTGGGCTACCTGGTAAGAATAGGGGAAGAACTACAGGGTTGAGGCAAGTGTATCAGTACTTCATACCCCCTAGCTAGCACCAAAGCTACAGATTAAGGTTCTTTTAATTACGAAGAATATCTACTTTACCATTATAAAAAAGTCTTCAGCTTTTGAAAGATAGTGAGGTGCTGTCTGGAAAGGCCGTTTGTGGTTTTTGCCACAAATAGAAATACCAACACCAGCCCACCTACAGGTCAGCTGAGTCCCCATCTTTGTCTTTCCTGTTAACTACCTCGATGTTGATAGTTACAGGTTCCTTTTACTTCGAGCCAGCCCTACTGCTGCACGCAGCTACACAGGCCGATGGGATTAGGGGCTGCTGTCCTGACGTGTTCCACCACACGTGGGGCTGACTGGGGAGCCGCTGGCAGGAGGGGAGCAGGAACAGTCACCTCGGTGATTGCCAGAGACTCAGAAATTCAGCACCCGAAAGGGCTTTATGGGAAAGGTTGCAAGGTCCATAACTTCTGGATGGTCTCACCTGTGTGTGAGATCACTGATTTGTGGACAACAAAAGTAACGTGCTGTGTTTCTCAGTTACTAGTTAGATCACTATAATTTTATTTGTATAGTATGCATTCACCCATGACATCTTCCAAGGCAGAGGAAAAGTCAGTGTCAAGTATCAGATTAGCAAACAAAACTAGCTGATACTTAATAACACAGACTATAAAGAAAACAGAGATTTCACAGGTATTTTATTGAGGTAAAAACTACAAATATAGCAAATCAAAATACGAAGACCTACAGAGAAGTTAATTTCTGATGTCAAAATATATCTTCACAATATTTTTGTTTTTTGGGGAAACTATATGTGACATGAAGTGATTCTTTATAAAGTCTTACGGAATGGTGTCTTAATTTTGAAGAATTAAGTAATTTGCGTGCTAAAATTTTTTACTTTTTTAAATGAAAAAGACATTTTTCTTTACGCTGCTACTTGATTTACTAATAATGCTTTTTTCTTTGAGGGTGTGACATTGAATTACTGATAGTTTGGATTGAATGGTAGTTTGGTTGTGTTGCCCCTCTGTAATTGTATGCTCCTCTTTGCAGTCAGAGCATTTATGCTTTCCTGGTAATTCCAGAATTACTTTTTTTAGCCAGTAATGAGATGTAGTACTATTATACTTCTGTTTAAACATGTAGCTTTATGGAAAGTTGATCACTATTAACCTGGAAAATTTGAATCACCAAAAAAGAATGTAAAAGAGAGAGCAATATGTTTTTACCTATTTTAAGTTTGGTGGACTGCTTTGAATAATTCTTGTCTTTCAGTTCTAGTACAAACTCCTTTGCAAATTGTGGTGGTCTTTCAGAAGTATTTTTAAGTGTCTCTTTTGTTTGAGAGCTAACAGCGTGCTTTTAAAATTCTGTATTAGAAAAAAGGTCCCTTTGAAATGGAGTATCAGATGAAAAGATTACCATCGGAAAGATTAGCAACTCAGAGGATTCTTTCTGTGATTGGTGACTGCCTTGATAATTTCGGTCCTGGGTGTATGAATGTACAGAAGATCCTCAATGCCCGCTGCCCTCTGGTGAAATTCTCCCATCAGCCGACAGGATTCCAGTGTGATCTGTCAGTGAGCAACAGGTGAGACCTGGTTTTAAAAAGTTTGCAGACAATTGTGATGTACTTACAGTGCTCTGAAAACCTGTAATAACAATTGTTTAGTCTTCTCCTTTCCATGTCCGTAACAAATGTGAATGTGGGCTCTGAAAGCAAAAGGAATATTCTTTGACTTCTAGAGCTTAGAGTTTGATCTCCTTAAGTTATCTTTCTCCAGCATAGGAAATACTTGCTAGCTGAAGCTGAAGACTCCAAAACCAGTCTGTGGCATAAAGTTGGCTCATAAAACTCTTAAGTGTTCATTAGTCATTACTTCCCTTTGGCGTATGCACAGCCTTTCTTGATTGCTTTTCAGATTAAGCGGCTCCAGAATGTTAATTTTTACTGCTTTGGCTTCTAGTTATCTTGGTGTCCTTTCCTTCTTAAGGGCCTGCACACAGCTGTGTGCAGGGAGGATCCCTCGGGTGCCCGCTGAATTCCCGCCGTGGGGAAGGGCCGCCCGCGGTGCTCCCGCCTGCGGGGCTGCGCGCAGCAGTGCCCGCTAGGGGGCGCCGGCTGCCCAGGAATGCCCCTCAGGGCCCCTCGGTGGCAGCCGAGCGCAGGCACGGCTGTGCTGTCCCTTTCGTGGTTGTGCTGTCGCGTGTTTTGATCAGAAATAACCCCCTCACTCCTGTAAACCACCCTGGCATAAGTGTACATAGCCGAAAATGAGTTACTGACCCTTGTCATTGTTGTTGGGGAACATAAAAATGTGCGTGATTATGCTTCAGGATACCAGTAACAGGACCCAGGGGAATGGCCTGAAGTTGTGTCTGGGGAAGATTTAGGTTGGATATCAGGAAAAGGATTTTCAGAGGGTGGTTGAGCCCTGTAACAGGCTCTTCAGGGAAGTGGTCACAGCACCAAACCGGACAGAGTTCAAGAAGCTTTTTGACAATGCCCTCAGGCACGTGGTGCGACTCTTGGGGTTGTCCTGTACAGGGCCAGGAGTTGGACTTTGATGATCCTTCTGGGTCTCTTCCAACTCAGAATATTTTGTGATTCTGTGATACAAGTTTTAGTGCAGTTTTGTGATTTGTCTGCATCAGATACAATCAGATCAGATACACCCACTTTTCTGAATTACCCAAAGTTCTGTTTCAGAATATGCAGAAGTTGTTAAGGCAGTATTGACCAAATTTCTTACAATGAAATTACTTCTCTATATGCAGCCACAGTGAAAGTCAGCATGTATTTCTGTACAAGCTTGCTTGTAATTCACTGCTGATGGTTTGGCTGGTTGGAACTGCATGTCTTGTCTTGTTATCATTTTTACTAGAAACAAACCTCTCTGGACACCGTAAAGCACCTCACAGCTGAAATTTCAGAAGCCCAGATATTACAAAATTTTGACCTAGTAAATGTTTCCAAAAGGCTTTGCTGAATTTTTAGAACAGCTTTTAGCACTTCAGGCTAAAACTGAACCAAAGTAAGTTTTACTCTCCTACTGTACTTCCATTTTTTCCCTACTTTTTCTTGCCCTCCCATTTGTACAGTACATGAATGGTTGTATAACACCGTGATGAAGGAGATCAAAAACTGATCCATCTGAAAACCTTTATCCTTCCAGATTAGTTGTTTTTTCAGCTCGACTAAGCAGTAATCATTTGAAAATTACCAAACTGACTTGTTTTGCAGATTTCGTTGTGTCTCTGCACTTAGGTTATTTTTCAGTGCAGCATTTTATGACATTTTAGACAAAAACTGTAAAAGAAGTTCTAGTTATGTTTTATTATATGTTAGGATAGAGATATTATCTAATGTACCTCAAAGGGAATTGTGCCTAATTTATGTTTTTTCACCTCAGTTCTGCGTAGTTTGACTCCACAGTACTTGATGGTGTTTTTTTATTTTGAGGGTTTTTTCCTCCCACTGTGATGTGGAACAGGGAAACAGGAAACCATGCAAATGCATATTATTTACCAAGAACTGTATCATTCTTGCTATGGAACACTACCAGGTATTTAATCCTGGACAATTCCAGGCATTCCAACACAAACCATTCAACTGTTCTGTGATTCTCTTGTATTTTTTAAAATGTGTAAAAGTTAATTTGTTTTTTTAATGGACGCCCTCTTTTCTTATAATGAACAAGGAACACTACATCTGATACTTTATAATTATCTTATCATTTGCATGTTATCCCGTTTCTTCTTCAGCATTGCAATAAGAAGTTCAGAACTCTTGTATATCTATGGCTGTCTTGATTCCCGCGTACGAGCATTAGTGTTCACCATACGATGTTGGGCCCGTGTTCATGGACTTACAAATAGTGCTCCTGGTACCTGGATTACAAACTTCTCCCTGACCATGATGGTCATGTTTTTTCTGCAAAAGAGATCACCACCTATCATTCCAACACTAGACCAACTTAAAGAACTGGCAGGTAAGCACAGCTGTTTCTGTGTTTATTGCAGTTTATTGTTTATTGCACATTCGTTTTCTCTAAAGTGATAAATAAACTCAAGCAATTTCTTTATGCTCTCAAATACAAATGAATATTATGTGTGCTTCAAGTTTGAGAGAAAAAAACAAATTTTATATGTATTTTTTAGTAAAAATAATGCATCTTTAAAGGCAAAATAAATCCCTTTTCAATGCAATACTAATTTTATTTAGAGGGGTTAGATTTATGCTGTTCCTTAGATA
The DNA here is from genome assembly GCA_013398955.1 of Callaeas wilsoni. Taxonomy (NCBI): domain Eukaryota; kingdom Metazoa; phylum Chordata; class Aves; order Passeriformes; family Callaeidae; genus Callaeas; species Callaeas wilsoni. The sequence continues at coordinate 180,027 of VWPU01016575.1, read as the reverse complement.
ATAAAAAGTAATTTACTTGTTCAGTACTCTCATGCTGAATTTTTTTAATTTTGTTTTTTAGAAGATTTTTAGGGTCTTGAACGTTTGAGTTAAGGATTTTGTGCAGACTGATGTGTATTGTTTTATAGCTACCAAATGCTTAAAAGAAGGGCTGTATTCTCCCAGTTTATAATATCCTTGAGACCATTCAGGCCCTTTGCAAATAAGGATTGTGTCTCCACAAACAAGCTGTTCTGGCAGTTTCATACACAGCTTTCAGGTGTGTTTTCATCAGTGAATTGTATGAAAGCATAGAGAATGACACCTCAACTTCTTGATTCCTCACTCATGTCTTCTGCTTATGGACATGCTTCTTTGGAAGCTTTGAGTGCTTTCAGTGGAGAAAAAGGTCTGTGTTCAGTTGCTTTAAAATAATTTTAAACATTTCCGTCAGAATTCTCTAGAAATTTTTATACATAAGACATGTGTTCTGATATTTTACAAGAGTATTCCTAATTCTCTGAAGTTTTTCAGAAAAAGACAGTGAATGCTCTGGGTCTGATTTTTTTTGAAACCCTCATGTAGGTAGTAACCTCAGAGAGTTGTGCTGTTAAGTGTGTAATACAGCCCTCTATGCAGAGATACTCATACCCTGTTTGTTACTTACAAGAAGTATTTTCAGAGATAGGAAGATGTCATTTATCTTGCTCCCGTAGGATTTTGAAAACGTGCCATTTGCTCATGATGCTTTTCCTTTGCCCATCTACAGGCTTTTTTCTTTTAAATCTTTTAGCACTTGAGTTGAATCTTAACCTGAAATTTCACTTGTGAATTCCTAGTTTGATTTGTGTAATATGGTAGCATTGATTTCAGTTTGTTGTCTGAATTTTATTAAATACAATTACATTTTACTGTTTATTACTTCAAAATATGCCCACAATTTTTCTTTCAGATGAAAAAGACAAGCATATAATTGGAGGATATGATTGCTCCTTTGTTAGTGATTTAAGGAAGATTAAACCTACAAAAAATACAGAAACACTTGGTAGGTAGAGTTTTATCAATTTTCTTTTTTTAATGAGCATATTGAAAATAAACTTTTCCTTAATGTTACTGATGGCTCTTGTTCTTCTTTCCCTTAGATGTATTGTTGGGTGAGTTTTTTGAATATTTTGGAAACTTCGATTTCAGAAAGAATTCCATAAATCTTCGAAAGGTAAATGGATTTTAATTGCTCATCATTATCAGTTGAATCTCTGTCTGCCATTTAGCAAACTACATATGCTAAGCAACAATTTCTGTCATCTTTAATTATATATAAAAAATACAATTTTATGGAAACTGAGTCCTTTCTGTGAAGGAGGAGTGTTTTCCTCTTGGAGCCAAATAACTTAAAATACCAGTAAGAACATTTACAGTGTCATTACTTGGATATCCTGGAAGGCAGAAAGTGATGCAAAGCCAGCGTGATTTTACTGGAAAGCCCTGTAATAAAAGTGACAGTTTTAAAAAGTTGAAGCTATTTTACTTCTGTGGGAGAAAAACTTTTAAAATGTCATGATGTCTGTCATAACAAAAGTCTGCAACAAGCCCTGTGAGCTGACAGGCTTTGCATTTGAAGTTGGGAGACCAGACCCAACCAGAGCCTACATTAAAACTTACAGCTGAGTTCTGGGTATGCTTTTGGCACTGCAGTTTTCTGCTGCAGTTTGTGTCAGCCTACAGTAAGGTACTGCAGCTCAGCAAGCGTGCTATAGCATGATAATTCTGTGCTATCACTTCGGTTTGCTTTATACGTTCAAGTCATCCTATTGACCTGTGTGTGCATGCAAGTACAATAGAAATACATGAAAATGTAACTACCATAACTCATATCTGTGCCTGCTGGGCTGCTTCCAGAATAAGGGTTTCAGTGCCATGTTGCTATGTGGACACTCATTTGTTCTGTTTCCTATTTGGGCATTTTGGATCACTGGCATAAGAGCTTTTTTTGCAGATTGATCCTAGAAACTGATTTATTTAGGTGGAGAGCTTCTGTTTGCTATTAAACCTGAAAAAGGCAAGCAAAAACACGTTTGGAGCCTGAGCTAGTCGGGGGAGGTATCTGTGGTGCTGCTGTTTTTCTGACAGTCCTCTTGGCCCTGGGGCAAGAGTGTGTAACATGTACATAGACACTTCCTGGACCAGCAGCATGGTCACCCTTCCTGGTGGATTCCTGCGAGGGCTTGCGGCGGAAAGGCTTGAAGAGGTTCTGCTGTACAGAACCAGTCAGCTAAGAGACACCGATAAGCACTGAGATGGAAGTGCATTTAAATAGCAAACTACAGAGTTGTCAGCTATTTGTGTTGTACTATACCAGGTGCATAACAGTGGACCATGACCTGAATAGCTCTGTGCTTAGAAGACAGACCAAACTGGGAGGAATTTCAGCCAAGGCAGCAGTCTTGTTCACTTACACCAGCACTGTGAGCTCTCTGAACAGTGTGGGAGAATGGTTTGAGCTGTTTAAGTGCTTGCCGTATTTTATCAAACTGAGCTATGCAGGTTAATATGACACACTAATGCTGCCCATATGCAGGTGGAGATTAGGAGTAGGAGGTTGCAGTGGGTGAGGTCTGAGGTTTGTTGGAAAGCAAATGGGAGAATGGCCAAAAAGACAGGTTAAGCTGTAGTTGTGTGTTCTTTACCTTGAAGGAAATCTGAGTTGAATGTGGCAAAAGAAAACACCACTGAGAGGATTCAGAGAACAGGAGTCATATAAGTCAGGTTGACAGGAAAATTAACTTGATTAATAATGACTGGGTGTTTTGCAAAATGTTCTCTAGTAGGTCAAAACACTTTTAATGCTAATATAATAACTCAAGTGATTTGTTATTTGCTCACCTATAACGCACATATGCAACTTTGGCTTTTTCTTTATACTGTCTGCAGGGAAAGGAAGTAAATAAGCCTGAGTCGTCTCCTCTTTATATCTGGAATCCCTTTGAACAAGACCTTAATATCAGCAAGAATGTTAATCAGCCACAGCTGGAGAAATTTATAGCTATGGCCAGAGAAAGTGCCTGGATTTTACAGAAGGAAGATGAAACTCAGCAAATGATCAATAAAGAACCTTGGGGACTGGCAGCTCTACTGATACCATTTGGAAAAAATAATTCCAGCAAGATGAAGAATAGGATGAAAGGAATAGGAAGTGAAACAATCAGAAGCCTCTTGGACTCTTTAAAGTTAGATAATGCAAACAGTCAACAAAAAGCAGCAGGAAAATTACTTCAGGCACAGAAACACGGTAGCTAATATTCTGTTTTAGGAATCAAATGTGACACACAGTTCTTTGGACACACAGTCCAAAGAACATTACTTTTAATATTTCTATTATGGGGAATGGAGAATCAAGCAATCTCTGTTTTTCATCGTGATGATTTTTGTACAGGTCTGCTTTCTTTCTGTACATTTTTCTCCTCTCTACTCCTCACTTTTCCATCTGTTTTATGAATGAAGAGTATTCAAATGTAAGTTTTACAGATGCATTTTGGAAGTAGCTTTCAGTTGGGCACTCTTCTGTAAAAAAGGCTGACAGGAGCAGTATGGGAAAAAGCCTTTGGGAATTCTCTTGGCTAGCATACAAATGATATGCTAATTAAAAGCTCAAGAAACAACAACCACCTTTCCATGAAACCACAGTCTGAAAGAAGATAAATGTGTTGGAACCATTGTTTCAAATCCAGTCATGTTTTGGAAGCCAGTAAAACCGAAGTGCATGTATCTATTTTTGCAGTTGTTTTCCATTCATGTAGATAGTGCCAAGACAAAATAAAGAGAATGGTATTAGATAGTAGGGTGTGCAGTTTCATAAAGCATTGCACCACCACAGCTCTCCAAGGATAGTGCCAGTGTTTTGTGTTGGAAGAGTGGGTTTGCTCTTGTGTTTACCACCTGATTTCAAATGTCTTTATGTTTTCTCTACCCAGGACTGGTCCCCACCCACACTTGTTCCTTATTTTGCCTTCAGCTTCACTTTAAACCTGTATTTCAGGTTCAGGCTTGGGTTGTTGTATGCCTTTCTTGCTTCATCACTCTCCCCAAAGCTGCTACCTACTAGGTGACATCAAAGCATTCCTGCAGAGGCATCTGTCCCATGCAGAGATCCAGAGAATCATGTGTTATGCTGGAGTCCTGTTCCCAGTCTTGCCTTGGTTTTCAGATACTCAGCAGAACAGTGACTGTCCCACTTCCAGATCAGTTGGGCCAGCAGAGTCAGTGCTTTTCAGTGACTTAAAACATCGAGTGCTCTTTGCATCTGCCACAAAAAGCAGTCTTTCAGAGGAAGGGAGAGGGGAAGGAAGGAAATCAGAAATGGTGAGCAGGCAAACACCAAACTTGAAAAGTACATGTGTGAATATTTCACCTGTCCAGTTTGAGAGCCGCTCATGCATTAAGACTAAATGGTAGCACTGTTAGCAATTCCACAGAGTGTTTTCTTTATTCTTAACAGAAATTCTGTAAAGGAAATTACTGTATTCAGAGATAATCTATATAGATGCAACATTAGTCTTAATGATTATTGTTTCATTTTCAGTATTTCTGGATTCTTTAATGTTGCAGTGGTATACGATCTTGTGTAGATTTTTTTCTGATGGTGTGATCTGAACAATTTATAGGCATGTTTTCTCTTTTGTCTGATATATTATTTATTGGAAATACAATAATACATACTTCCAAGTACTTATTAAAACTGGGGAAGGGAAAGTGTCTTCTAGCAGTTGGCAAACTAAAGGGTTAGACCTTCAGATCAATTCTATAATAGTTTATTTGGAGTTTAAAATAATACTTGTCTACAATGTGTCCATTTCTGATTCAGAAATGTGTCCATTTCTGATTCGTAAATGTTTTCTTAAATAATGACTCACATAGTCATGATCTTGGTTGCTGAAATTAATTATCATATTAGCTTCTTAAGAATTGAGCCTTGAATTTGAAACTTAGTTTTCTACCTAAATCCTGATATTATAACTTCTTTTTGGAGGCTAGTATGAAGTTTATTGTAACTTGCTATTGGTGCAAACCCAAAGCCTGTGATGGTAAGCTTGACACAGATGCTGTAAGGAACCTGCTGCTACCTTTATCTTTACAGGACCCTTTCTGCTGTTTACCCAGGAGTAGACTATGTAGCTTTTTGAAGATTAGGGGACTACTCGAGTGCTTTTGAATTTTCTTTTTTTTTTTAGATTAACCAAGTGGGTAATAGTGTGATAATAAGAATATGGGTTACCAGGCACAGAAGCATGCAGCGGAACTGTGGCAGTGTGTACCTAATTGCATTATATTCACAGTGATCCACTGACATAGGTAGGAAAGATTTTATATGAATTTTGACATACAGGTACAGGACACTTGTAGACAAATAACAATGAATTTTGTATTTTGTTTATAGGGTTGAGCCATGCTGAAGCACAAGCTTCATTTGTAAATGGTTGTAGATGTTCAAGCTGCTTAGTATTCCTTAAAAGGCAGGGCAGAACATGGTTACTGTACATGCAGCGCCTTTCAGCATCACTTTTCTGTTTAGACTGCCTGTCCCTTTTGGGAATAGTTCTGAACCCTTGTCATGGCTGCAGGCCAGTTTCTGAAAAGAGGAGAAAGAAGCCAAAAGCAGTGTTGTAGCAGTGGAACGCACAGGTTATTTTTTCAGATATCTACAAGTCGAGGGAGCTGGTGACTGGGGAGCTGAAGCCTAGAGGCTTCAAGGATCAGCTCTCATTGGTGATGTGAATAAGCCTAGCAGGCAGCTTTCCTAGAGGAGGCTGTAGCTGGAGGTGGAGGGCTGACCATGAGCTTCCCTAAAGTATGAGCTATGTCTGGAGAAGAGCTGAGTGAAACTGAAGCCACCTGTGGGAAGAGAACCAAGACTTGAGGGGTTGTATTTATCAAATCAAGAGAGATGGTATGCTTATCATTTCCTGAGGGCAGCAGTCTTATATTGAAGATATTTAGAAACTATCAATATGGTTCTGTCACTGAAAACAAGAGCTGGATAAATGTCAAGAAAGGACTATGATTATGATCTAGATTCGAGAGCTTGTTCATATGCTCCAGAAACACGTAAATAATGTCTCTGCAAGAGCAAGGCAGTAAGTTTTAGTTACTTCTCAAACTTGGTGCTGATCTGCTGTATTGTATGGTGGGGCTGTTCGAGAAGTTACAGGTAAGGAACACCAGTGAATTAAACACAGTTTTTCCCCTCTGCCCCTTTCTCTTGCTGGAAATACTTTTTAGTGCAAGTCTCACATTTCCTGGCTCTTAAATGGTTAGGGAAACTGAAAACATTCGGAAGTTCCTTGTCCTGAGAAAATACGCTTTGGGGTATTAACTTAAAAGCTAACATTTATTGCCAGGGATTTTTATTTTTATTTCCCTAGATGTTTGATGCTCACAAGTGTTGCAGCAATAGGTTCTGCTGCAACTGCCACTGTTCCTCATTCCACTGTAACTTCCTGGGGATCTGCAGCCTTGGCCTACAGTTGACTTCCTGGGTGAGCATCCTAGTGCCATGCTTGTGAAGACACAGTCACAAAACAGACTTCTTGCCTGGTAGAAGATGCTCTCTTCCTCTGCATCCTTTTCAAAATAGTTCCTGTCTCGGGTTCTGTTCTTTAGACTTGGAATCACAGTGTATTTCAGGTTGGGAGAGAACTCTGAACCTGGTCCAGTTGCCTTCTTAAGTGGTATCAGCTGTGAGATTAGACCAGGACTTTTTATCTAATCAGGCCTTGAAACTCTCCAACGATGGAGACTGCACAGTGTGTTCTTATGCTTGACTGTCCCCATCACCATGGTGGGCTGGGCTGAAATACGCTGCGCCACCATTGTCACTCTTAGTGGCTTTTTTTGTGATCCTGACACATGCTCTCAATCAAAATGCTGTCTACTACAAGTGTTCAAGCTGCTTCTTCATGTAGAGAGCTCCGAGTCTTCCCTTCTTTCCTTCTCTTTCCAGAGGAGCTTGTATCCATCCATCACATGCTAGCCCTCCTACCATAGCTGTTACTCCCACAATGGTGTTGTAACAGAACAAGGAGCTCTAGCTCCTCCTGCTTGTTGCCCAGGCTGCCACACATTTGTGTCTGTACATTTTAGGTGGATACTTGTTCATAAGGTTTTATTATTCTTGAGGTCCCTTTTGTTCCTGTCACCCTGTATCCTTTTCTCTCAATCCATGTCCACTAGCTGCCTGGCATAACTGGGGGTTATGGTTGTCCTCTTTATTGTTCTAGCTGATTGCTTTGATACAGCCACTGTGCATATCCAGCTTACAGAGTCTTCATGACACTCAAATCCTGAATCCTAAAAATTAATTTCTAAAAGGCTCTGCAGGAAAATAAGAAGCCGTGAGTACCAGACTGGTGTACTGTACTGGCAGAAAAGCCCCAGAAAATAATGGCGCCATGCAGAGATAGTGATGCAGGTGCAGAATCACCTTAGGGCACAGTGCTCTGTCTCTGGGCCCTTGTTGCTTCCACAAGTACAGTAGTGTGGTTCAAGATGCTGCAGAGCTTGTCCCACTTGGATCTGCCATGTTTGTGGTGCTGTGTCACTTCTCCATCTAGAGCAGTCAGGTTCTCAGCCACAACCTGGCTCTTCCGTGCTTGTGCTGCATCTCTGGTCATTAAGGAATTGTGTTCTTAGAACAGCAAGTCTTCCCTCATAGAAACAAATTTGGAAGTTCAATTTTTTTATACTCTCCACAGGTACAGGCTATGTTTTTGCTTAACAAAATTTTGTACCTTTGGAAAAAGAAAAGGTAGACAAAAAACCTCTATGTAAATAATTTTGCAAACAAACTAGTTAAAGGTCCATGTTCAGCTGAAGCAGTTTAAAATTTCCAGCCTGGGCTGCTTTGGAGATATGATGAATCAAAAATTAGGAAGTTTTTCAAAGTCATCCTGTTCACTGGAAAGTTCTATTCCAAATGCTTTGCCTTGCTTATCACAAAATTACCACCAACGTTCTCTTCTAGTACAAAATTCTTCTAAACATCACAGGTAACTTGGGGTCAGTTTGTTTAAAACAAGGGTTAGGATTTATATGAGGCTAACCTGTGCCTGGAGATAAAATCTCCTTCTCCATAAATCCTCTTAGTTGAAAGTCTTGATCCACTGCTTTTGCAGACCTGTTTCTCATACTTTCTTGAAGCAGAGGATTGGTTTGCTTTCTTTTGCAGGACCTCCCTGCTTCTTTTCACCCTTCCCATTATCTTTTCATTGTATCTTTCTGACCTGATCTGTAAAAAAATAGTACTTCACTTCCCCTAGTATTTTGTGAAGCAATAGTGAATACAGCTGTATTCACAAAACAGGTAGTTTTCAAAAGGTAGTTCTCACATTGCAATGTAATTTTTTTTTTTACTGCTTCATTTCTTGTGTAGACTGAATCTCCATACTGCATTTCCCATGACTTGTAGAGGATCAATTAGCTGAACTTAATGGGTCTCACCTTTATTGAACATGTATTTTTTGGGAAATCTCTTGAGTAAAGAGACTTGTTTAACACAGTCTGTTGTATTAGAAAGCAGAAGTTCCCTGCAAATTTTTGAGAGGCGCTCTACCCTTCAGGATTCATTTTGTTTTCTCTTGTTGTTATGGGGAAAACCATGTTCAATTTGTTTCACAGAATGACTTCTGAGATAGGTTTTTGTTCTCGTGCTGAGCTCTCTTGTGCATACAGATTTGTAGTCAATGTAAACAGTGCAGCCCTGTACAGGAATTTTGCATGGAACAACTCCCAGAATATGTCTTGTAGGTATTATGCTCACAGCCCAACAGGGAAGGTAAAAACCCCAGAAATTACTAAGGCATAGCCTCTCATTTGTGGTGCTGACTCCACGAGATGGAACAATTTCCATAATTCTGTATTGCTTTTTCTCATGTAGGACAGAGGAAAAACATTGCTTTCCTGCAGAGAAAAGATAAACATGTTAGAAGTTAGATTGTTGGGGTGAAGAGCTGTAGTACTTACATTCTTTCTGAATATTTCTATCTTAAGTTTGGTTTTCTAAAGCCCTTCTCTAGGAGCTATGTCTAGAGATTTTCAGGACAAGAGGAAGAACTAGGAGAATACACAGAGTCTTCATATTTAAGGTAATCAGATAAATGGTACTTACTATTAGATTAATTATCAAAAGTAATTATATAGGGAAAGATAACACGTATAGCAATCTGGCAGTATCGAGTATCACTGCCTTGTCTCTTTGAACCAGTTTTCCTGCCTTAATTTTCTGTAGTCCAGTGGTGCACTACTTTCATAGAGGGATGGGATTTCAGAGAGCATGCTGAATGGAAACTACAGTATCCAATACATGGGAGGATGAGTACTTAGCCATTGCAGTAGATGAAAAGAAGCATTACCAACTGCATCATGAAATAAGATTCAGAGATTTTTTCACTCCAAAAATAAAACGTATAGAATTGGTCTGTGAATCTTTAGGTGATTCATAGTTCTTCCTTTTGAAAATTATCTTTGGACACCAATCAAAAGAGAGTTTGCTGTAATTGCTTGATATCTGAGCTTGCAAAGTAAGATCTCATTTGAAATGACCATGGTCTGTTTTGTTGAGACATTAAAGACCTTAGTGATTACAGTTCTGCTCTAAACCCCATGTTTTAGAGCGTTTGCATTGCAGTTGGCTTATGAATCTGGAATATTATCATTTTCAGTTATCCTAAGAATGTAAATGCTTACAGTTAGCAACAGACTTTCACACTTCTGCCACTTCGGCTGTTACCATTTTAGTCCTCCTTTTTACTGTAGACAATATTTTCAATCTTTAAACTGTGTTGCAGCAGTTAATTTTATATTTCTTCCATGAGATAAATAATAAAGTAAAACATGTCCTCTGTATTTGTTCAGTAAGTTACCGTTCCATTGTGCTGTTCAAGTCTTTGATAAGATAAAAAACAACATATCTGGTGCTTTCCTTCCTCAGATACAGGCAGAGATAACTGAAATGAGGATGCATTTCAAAGAGCAATGGTTTTGAAGGGTTGTCTCTAAAGGCCCCAGTCTACAGAGCTCACCAAAGAAGTAAGAAAACAAACCCCTGAAAAAGCCAATCTCATTGTCAGCCAGCTTCAACTCACTCAACAGACATTTTTAACTCTGGGGATTTTCCAAACAACAAAGGTCAAACCAAATGCTGTCAAGTCATGGTTGGAGATGGAGCACTTCTTGCCTTCCAGAATGACTTTATGATTAATAATTTGTGTAAGGAAATGGTGGTCTGTGAAGAGTATGTCTCTGTCACTTACAAAACATGGTCTCTAATGAAGAGAGCAGAAATAACACTTTGGATGTCTGACAAACTCTGTGAGATATCTCTTAATGGGAAGAGAAAATTTTTTTCTAGCTAGATATCTAAAGTTCCTGAACCCTGCCCTGGCAAAAAACTTGCTTTTTGTCCTTATAAATTATAAAGGGGGAATACAGGCATCTCTGTTTGCCTTGATTTAATTTTATCCCACATGTATAGGGTTACAAGTATGTGGCAGTTAGGCATAAGTGATAGGATTTTATGCTCCAAATGCTGGTAAGAGAGAAGCTTCAGATCACATAGGTTAATGCAGGCTTGATTCAAAGACACCTAGCCCAAATCTCCTGTACTTTTTTAGATCCTACCCACCACTGCAGCAGAAGACCATAAATATTAACCACTGCCAGCTGCTCACTCCTGGTAGGGACGACTTCCCCTGGGGTTAATCTTTCCAAGTCAATGGAGACCTTTAATTGCCAAGCTGACCTAGGGACTTCTGAAGCCTGGGAATGCAAAGAATGGTTTGCCATCTTCATGCCCCGTTCCTAGCAAGGCTTATTTCCTCCTGAGTCCAGTAACAGCAGGACATATCCCTAAATTTCTTCTCAGATGCAGAAATAGTGAACAATGATGCTATAGCATGGCCATTTCTATTCCTCAGATTTGTGCAACGTATGAGTTTGGGTGTGTGTGTGCACATTTTTATCTAGCATATTTATTCTGTTTTTGAAAAAAGATTGATGAAAATTTTTTTGTTGTTTTTGTTGTCCCTGGAGTTTAATAAGCTAGAGCTTTGAGAGCTGTGCTTCGCTTGTTCCCATGTTTTTCCTGGCAAAGAGTAAAACTCAAAGCTGAGCCTTTTTCTGCTGGATGTTTTTCTTTTCTGTGATAAACACACAGTATGCAGTTGGTGTCATGAGAGCAGTAGGTGCAGGATTCAGCTGACACTTCCCAGCAGAAAAGTCTCCATCTTGCCAGGCCTTTGAGGAGACATGACAATGATTCATTTTGGTGATAACACAGTAGGAACACAAGTCCAATTGTGTGCTATGTAGGTCAGAATGGGATATGCTGGCATCTCTGTTCACAGACTTTACAAAGATGTCGGGGAATGGGAAGCATGACAGCAAAAAACCTATTCTGATATAACTTAAATTGTTCTGCTGATGGAAGTAGGGTATGAACAGTTTGCTGTCAAATACTTGCTGTCTAGCTGGCAGAGCTGGACGTTGTCTATATATGAGGAAGTTTAATTTTTCACATTAAACAGCTCATTTACTCTTTACCCAAGCTCTGCAATTAAAGTCTGTCTCTGTGCCAAGGAGAAGGCCCTTAGAAATACTCAGTCTTGCTGCTCCAGTATGAGTTCCTTACGGTAGATGATGTACTTAAAAATCAGAAGAAATTGACAGTTAACTTGGTTAGCTCAGGACCTTTCTTGCAGCCTTGTGCCTCTTAATGTCTGTGCTTCAGCAACTTGTTCAGCAGTCAATTTGGGTTTTGCTTGTTCAGTCAAAACTAGCTTTGGGAAAATAATTTTTTGTAACACATTAAAACAGTTTGCTGCACGCCCCATTGCACATCATGCATGAAAACGACATGTCTTTTTATGGGAGTCTACCAGCTCTCCTCTGATGTCTGTTCCTTCCAGGAAAACCTCTGGTTATTGAAGATGAAGAACAAAACTTTTCTCTCTTTCCCTATGTGAGTGCTCCAATGGAGGGCCCTGGGACTGCTTTTTTTTTGGTATGTTTGAATGGTGTCATGCACTCTTTGGACCAGGCATGTCTCCTGGCTTGTGCCTGTGCAAACACCTCAGGTTCTCACTTCCAGGTTTGTCCCTCCGATCCTCTGTGTTCATCATCTACATAAACAGCAGCATTACTGCTAATTCTGCTCTATAGCTAGGAGAAGCTGAGGCACCTTCCTATTTTGGGGAGAACAACTCTTTCCCAAATGATGCATCTCCTTTAAATTAACTGTCAGCTTCTTCTCATACCAGTGGGAGAAAGGTGAAATACCTTACAGCATTGCTCAAATATATGTTGTAACAAACATTACAGCCAAAACCGTACTTTTTTTTACACCACACACGTTGAAGGAAAAATATTCTCTCTGTCACATGTCTTGAGAGCTGAATAGATTTTTGAAGCAGTTGGAGGCAGTGTTCCAAGATCAGAGATCAGACCATGTACCTTTTTGTGTTTTTCTTCTTGAAAGCAGGAAATAAATCCTGATGGCTTGACATAATGTTGTCTGTGATCATACTTTGTCTTGGCATGTTTATTAGCACAATGTGGACTTTTGTGAGACTGTACTCCTCCCTCTATCAGTCCTAAGCATTTACTTTCCCTGGGGTTCTGTTGGTTATCTTATGAAAATCTGTCTCATACAGGAAAGATACCCAGTCAGGTGATAATAAGTTTGAAATAACAATATGTGCAACGATTTGAAGTTGCAACACATTTCAGAAGGGAAGTGGGTGGTAACTGATACTTTTATTTCAGCCTCATCAAAAGAATTCAATTGAATCTATTTTTTTATCACTGGTGAGGCTTATTTTAAAATAAAAACAATCCAAAAAACAAGCCAACAGGGAAGTTCTGTCTACCTGCCCAAAGGTGAGATTTCTCTTCTAGGAGGGCTAAAGTCCTAGACAGTGTTTGTGGAAGTATCTGTAGCTTAATGCCTTTCCACAGTAGTCCATAGCTGAGGATCTTGATTATTCTCGATTATGAAGAAAGACATAAAGAAGAATTATGGGAGGGGATCTTGATTTCTGCCACTGTACTCTTATGTGAAATGCATGCCAACACAGGGCAGAGCACCACATTCTGATACAGAGGAGCATCTGTATGTAAATGAACTTGAGTTTTCAAAGGACTCCAGTGTTGAGCCCCAAATCTTTTCAGCAACTTCGACAATTCACTAAAAAAAATCAGTTACAGAGTAGTTTATTCTGGGAAGAGGAAACGGAGCATGTCCTCTGCTGAAGCATCACGCTGTGATGAATGGCCAGTAGGTCTGGTGAGCCAGTTGTCTGTTCCAGTTCGGTCTTTGTTGCTGTAAATGAGCCAGTGTATATCTGGAAGAACGGGAAGTTGTCTGGAAACTTGATCCAACTGATCCAACAAATAGCTCAGTTGTTGCTGTGATAAAAGCATAGGATGACTATTTCAAATGTTTAAATAATGATGATATTTTTAATTAAATAAGTTATTATAACCTTCTTTAACACTGCCATTACTGTTTGTTGCTGAAATAAGTAGAAAAAAAGGAATATAGATCATGTGCTACACTCTAATCTTTCCATTTAAATATCTCTAAAAACAGAATAAGTAGCATAATAAGATAAAAAACCATCTTTTGCTAAATCTTTATCACACATACTTTGACTGCCAGCCATAAAGATTGTATTTAGATTTGGATGGTGTAATAATTGCTTTTATATTAGGCTATTTTTATATGCATTTATTTAATGCACTAATCTAAAGAAAGCTACTTTTAAGAACTGCTAGATTTGGTCTGATTCCTATAAAAATTAAGAGAAAGGGAGTCCCCCTTGATTTTCTCCTTTGGCACTAAGGGTGCAGCTGAGAAGATGCTCAAAATCTCCTCATTGTTCAAAGCTGGATTTCTCAGTTGCTCATGAAAGTTTTCGTGTTCCTTCCTCACAGTTCTGAGGCATTTTATACACATCTACATAATTTTTTTTTTCTTAGTAAATCAGTGGAGGTAGAGTAGGAGAATTTTCCCCTAATCAGTAAAAAATAAAAATATTAAATTGTGCTGTAGTCTAACCCCATGCAATTCTAGCACTACCAGAGAGCGACTGTGGCTATACCACTGCATCCTCGAGTGAAACCTGTCAACAGCTAAACGCGTCTGTTCTCTGGGGGCTCAGCACAGGCTAAGACAAGAAAACCCTGGAGACTTTTCCCCATGCCTCTGGAGAGAAACTTGGGCTGCACCTTCATGAGCGACTTCTGGCTGCAGCTGCTCGAAGGCAGGAGGTTTGCACACTCTTGAGTTTCATACAGCTCTTAGCTGAGCTCGGCACCCTTTCAGCTGCGGCTGCCACCGAGGGAGCTGCCCTCGCCTTGTCCCCGATCCTGCATTGCCCTCGCCTTGTCCCCGCTCCTGCATTGCCCTCGCCTTGTCCCTGCTCCCGCNTCCCCGCTCTTGCATTGCCCTCGCCTTGACCCCGCTCCTGCGTTGCCCTCGCCTTGTCCCCGATCCTGCATTGCCCTCGCCTTGTCCCCGCTCCTTCATTGCCCTCGCCTTGTCCCCGATCCTGCACTGCTCTCGCCTTGTCCCCGCTCCTGCATTGCCCTGGCCTTGTCCCTGCTCCCGCATTGCCCTCACCTTGTCCCCCCTCCTGCATTGCCCTCTCGTGTGGGCAGACGCGTCGGCACAGCTACACAGTGATGGCCCCTGCAGCGGGGCCCTAAAAGTGTCCCGGACACAGCCCACGTTCCCTGCTCCTCCCTCTCCTTAAGGAACACAGGAAGCTACAAACTTGGTTTTCTTCTGCTTTTTTGAGCCCGTGCAGCCTGCCGGCAGTAAATATCAGGCCAGTTTCTAATAGCTCGTGTTGTCTTTATGTCTTAATCAGAAAAAGACTGACGTGGGCTTTATTCCTAAGGCAACCGCCCCCACCACGGCTGTACGGTGCCTCGTGCCCACACAGCCTCCCGTGACGCAGAGAGGTGCTCGCAGCGTTGGGCTCAGGAGCTGCACTCCTTGGGAAATCCCCCTGGGTGAGAGTCCTTCTTCCTTGTGCAATAGCACGGACCTTGCAGCTTTCTCTTCTTGAGCTGCAGAAGACGTAACGTGGAAAGATCGCTCTTCATCCAACGTGTTTTTGGAGCTGGGAGTAATTATTCTTCGATGCTTGAACAAGCTGCAGTTCTAATCAGGGAAGTTTTAGGATAAATGTGTGTCTCACAGAGACCTTCTCAGCATCCTCCCCCATTGCCCCTCCTTGGGGTTTCCCTGGGAAGCTGCATTCCCCAGATCATCTGAAGTCCCTAGGGATGGGAGTGATGACTGCTCTGCTTTCTGTTGGCAAAGAAAATCACCCCCAACCTTCCAAAAAGGGAGAGAGGAAACACTGATTGCTGTGAGACTCCTGGGTTTTGCTCCAATTCTGAAACCTTGGGCAAAGTGCTCTATTTCTTCCTGGAAATGGAAATTCCAGCTGAGGGAAGTTAAAAAATCTGTTAACATGGAAAGGGCCCAATTCCCTCCTTTTCCTATCTCAGCTGCAAAGTCCATGGGAGTGTTTGTATGCTGCTCAACCCTGTCAGAGATACAATGCACAGCACGTTTTCTCTCGATGTAACACTGGAGGGAGAAGTCATTTCTACACAGACAGCATGAAAACTGTGTTAATTCTGTTTTCTCCCTTTTAAGGCATTTACACAGCTTGAAGAAATTTTGGTTGTATTTTACAACCAGAGAGCAAAGGGAGGCGGATGGTTGCTGTCAGCACGTCAGTGGCTCTGTACTGAACCAAGCCTGAGAGCAGGCACTGCTGATGGACTTTGGGTGAGAACCAGCTTGCTACAAGCACCTGGATTACAAAACAGGTGCCAGTGAGTTAACTACCTCGTCATCCACTTCAATTCAAAACAGGATAACTTTTTCTGTAATGGAAAATGGTTGCTTCTTGAATGGGAAAGTCCACAAGAGAAACCCGCTCTACCTTTCAGAGAGATGCTTTTTTGATTTATGATACTTGGGACAGTTTGTGAGGCTGTGGCATGTAAATATGAAGCTTAATATTTGTAAGCAATTAGCTTCACGTTGGATAAACACAGGCCTTTTACCCATGACCCATCTGAAACACCAGTGCATTACAAGCTGGAGCGTCATTTTCCCCTGTATGGAGATCTCTGGGGTCCTCAGGGGTTTGCTCTCTCCCTGTGCTGTGGCTGCTCTGCCTCATGTGCAGGTGCTGTGCCCTTGCAAGCAGCTGCTGCATCTGTACCCTGTGTGGTGTGTGCCTAGTGAATGCCCACGCCAGCAAGTTGGCTGCCCCATCACCCTTTGTCACCCAGCCTCGGCTGGCAGTGCCAGTGCAAGCCCTCACCATCCCTGCACACTCACCACTCATTTTCTGGGAGCTGGGCAGGGAGGTAGGGATACACCAAATGGTGAGGTGCATCCATGGCTTCCTCTGCAGCTGGGGACAGAGCATCCCGCTGTGAGCCTTCTGCAGTTCCCCCTGGAACTCAGGTGCCCAGCCGTAGCCCAGGGCAGGTACTGCCTTGTGACCTCTTGTGCTTCTCTGCCTTTTGATTCACACTTTCATCATGTTAAAATCGCACAGGTCAGGGCCTGGGCCATGTGCTGTCCCCCCTCTTCTGGCCTGCTCACACCTACCTCTGAAACTTACTTTCCTCTCTCGCTTGTGCTGGGAAAAGCCCCAGGTAGGCTCTTTATTGAGATAAATAATTCCTGCTGTCTATACTTTCACCTGCCAGCTTAGTCAGTGCTGAACAGCTGCACCACTTACACCTTTCTGGTGCTAAGTCCACATTTGGATAAATGTTGTCTCTTCTTTACATTCAACAACTGGGAAAAGGGCAGATCCTGATAGTCAGAAGGCAGCAAAACACCCTCTCCTGTTTTGATTTTGAGTTTATAACCAGCATTAACAGAAAAAAAAACTTCTATCTGCATGGAGTTTAAACATAGCCAGTCCTTGGTGATGGCAAATAGTCTGTTGGAAAGCTCTCCATCCCACAATGTGTAGGGACAACATGGACATGGCCTTGCAGTAGCCCGTAATGCACTGAGAGAGAGAGTTTGGGTGGTCTGCTCCCAGGAGTAACGACTCAGTGGGTGGGGTAGTGCTGCAGATCATAATTTTGGATGACTTCGGTGCAGTACAGAAGACTAAACTTCACACTGCTGTTCCTTGTCAAATAACATTTACTGCTTAGCTGAACCACAGCCGAGCCTCCTCGTTGCTGCTCTGTGGAGTTCCACGTGGCACCACAGGGTGCAGGTTGTCCTGCTCTCGGGGTGCATGGCCCTGCAGCAGCAGAGGTGCAAGGGGCTGACAAAGCTGAGCACTTCTCCCCACCAGGCATGTGCTGCCAGCCACGCAGCGACTGCACCCATGGGCTCTACTCGAGGGTGTTTAGAAACGTTCCACCACAAGTGCTTGGGAAACTATGAAAGGCAAAGAAGATCCCTGGCTCTGCCAACAAAAACATCTCCTAAAAGGAGAAGATAAATTACTTTTGCTATGTGGTAGGCTTGCTTTCTAGAAAGACAAATGCCACCAATAGTGGTGGGAGGGATAAAGGAGGCAGCTTGTATAAGGAGGTGATTTCTTTCAGCATGAAATTATGCATCTGTTCTGCCTGCCACAGACCTTGCGGCATCAGCCCTCCCTCCCTTGGCTCAGCTTCTTTCTCTCAACATGAGGCTGCAAGCTGCTGTGCTAAAAATACATATTTTTAGCATGAAATAGCTGCTTCTGCAGGAGCACACGTCAAAGACACCACAGCACTCCTTGCGAGCTCTGAACCAACCTGCTTGGACTTCTCTCCTGAGGCTGGAGCATGAGGCCATCGATTAGAAAGGGCTTTGCTGACATCCCAGGTGAACTGGGAAATCTTTCCTATCCCTCCATGGATTTCTCTAAAACTGAATTTGAGAAACAGTCTTCCCAGAAGGTTTGTTCACAGTCCTGTAAGCATGAACCAGAATAATGTTACCATTTGTTCTGTGATATTTTCCTACAAATTTCTCATTATTTCAGGGTAATCCTTTCAAGACCTGTTGGGTACATGTAGTAGCTGCAGTGTTTAATCCCTGTGAAGAGCTGTAGACTTTTCTGTTTGGGCTGAAAGCTGACAAAAACTGTCATTCACTAAAAAATTCATTCTATCAATCATTGAATGAAGAGATAAAAATCATAACAAATTGAAGCCAGGTAACATTGGAATCACAGACTGATAAGGCTGGATAAGACCAACAGGAACTTCTGGAGATCATCTCATCCAACTCCTGCTCAAAGCAGGTCAGCTAGAACAGATCACTCAGGGCCATGTTCAGTTGATGCTGAATGCCTCCAGGGATGAAGGCAATTTTTTCCATTTACCTCTCCGGGCAGCCTGCTGCAAGTGCTTGACCACCCTCACAGTAGAGCATGTTTTTCTTGTGTTTAAATAGAATTTATTGCATTTCAGCTTCTGCTCATTGCCTCTTGTCCTGTCACTGGGCACCACTGAAAAGAGCTTGACTCCATCCCCTGTAAACCCTTTCTTCAGGTGTTTATACACAAGGGTGAGATCCTTCCTGAGTCTTCTCCAGGCTAAACAGTCTCAGCTCTCTCAACTTCCCCCTCTATAGGAGATGGCTCCAGTCTTGCAATCAGCTTCACGATCCCTCATTGGACTCTCTCCAGTATGTCCATGTCTCTCCTGTACTGGTGAACCCCAAACTGGACACAGCACTCCAGGAGCAAGAGGGGACCTGCTGCCAAAGCTTTGTCTCATGCAGCCCATGACACCAGTGGTCCTCTTGGCCAAAGTTTCCCAGATCTTATTATTGGTTCTCCTGAAAGAGGAGGAGTATTTTCTTACTTCCAGTCTTCAGGTGTCTCTTCTGATTGCCAAGGTTACAGAGAGACCTCACAATAACAAACCTCAGCACGCATGGGTACATCCCATGAAGTCTCATGGGCCTGCATATGTCCAGTTTGTTTAAATGTTCCCTAACATGACCACTAAGTCTTTCTTGCTTGGATCTCAGGGTAGTTATAGCATCGTACAGTAAGGATGCATTTTTCTCTTGATTCGCTGCAGTGCTCACAGCATGTTGAGTTTTTTTCCCTGTTCAGTTCTACAATATTCTCTGAAAAAAAAAATTACCTCAACAGCAGGTTTTCATGTAATTATAACCTCTATATCTACCTTCCTTCCCTCCCTTTTCCTCCCACTCACCTCCAGCACCTTATTTCTAAATCCTCCTCCTCCTTCAGTACCTATGAGAGAACACTGGCAGTGCAGCATGTCCATGGGCTCACACTGACTGCTCTGAGGGGCATGCTTAAACCCTTGTGGTGCTTGAAAATTTCAGCTTCATTTTGCAGAGGAGGCAAGCTCTGGTGAAGATTTTCCATTTACCTCATCCTATCCCCAGTGCTGACATCATCAAATCCCCAGCAAGGGGTACTGTTGCTGCATCTTCCCAGTGAAAAAGTGAAAAGGTGAAAAGGCTCTGTTTAAACATACAAATTTAACTTGCTACCCAGGGTGTGCTTTAGAATAGTGCAGAATTTTCCTGAAAGATTAATGATGTGAAAATGTGCTAATGCAGGCAAGAGCAGCACTGTACGTCCATCGGGGTGGTGCAGGCTGTGGAGCTGCTCCCTGGGGACCCTCTCCCAGCTGCCCCATGCATGGGATAGCACAGCATGGCATGGCAGCCCACCTGCCCCACCACTGTGAACCTGGCCTGAGTTGACTGTGCTCTTGACAAGCCTTGGACGGGCTTGGGGAAGAGTTCCTGGTGGTTGCTGTCAAGCGTGATGGTCTTCACGCTTCCAGAGAGCAGGCGTACTCTGAAATGACAGGTTTTTTTCCAAAATGCTTGTCTGTCTTTTATGTTTGCCTCCTCAAGCAGAAGAACACTTTCTGCATTAATACACCACTGTAGCCTTTTCAGAAATATTGGCCTGGCCTTTGCCTGTCCATCTGCAGAGCCCCTCAGCTGGCTTGTGGGAAGGATGAGCCCCACTCCATTTCTTTCTGTATGTGCCCACGTCACCCCAGCAACCCGTCTCAGCCCCAGCCTGCTCCCCGTCTTCCTGTCTGGTCTGGATGCCAAAATCTGCCTCTTTGGCCCATGCTGACACTTTTTTCCTTTTTAGCTCTTTCAGTGAGACTGGATCCTTCTGTAGTTTCCGCCATGGTGTGACAGTTGGATTTTGGACACTGCTAGCTGAGAAGATCTTCTATCCAAGAAAACATTACCCATGCTACAGGAAAAACAAAGGAGAAAAAATGCAGCAACTTACACTCCTGCCCTGGGAGATCTGTTGACAGTGAGTGTGGAGGGCCAGGTTTAATCTCCAGCTCGTTCCTGCACAACCAGATTGTGTTTGCAAGCCCAGAGCAGGTTGCATTTGGCATAAATCAGATGTCTAAAGCCAAGTACATGATGGGCACACTGAACCCCTAAAGAGACAGGACTGATTCAGGCCCATGCCCCTGCCAGTTTGGGATCCTTCTGAAAAGATTTCAATTCCATGTTCTAGAGCATGTAGTTTTAACTTGGAGGGAGGGAAATCTTACCCATAGACTTGGTTGGAAAATGAGATGCATCCCATAAAGCACTTTCTTTTTCTGCATGTAACAGAAAATTTATTACCTGGTGTCCTTCTCTATTAATCTGCTTATGACCGATGAGTGATTTCTACAGAACCCTGTGGGTTAATCCCACTGCCAAGGTGCACCCTGCAAAATACCTGTTAAATGAGTCACCAGAAACTGTTGTGGAGGACACTGATGAGGTAGAAACCAGATTAACTATTTAACTGCCTGCTACTGGAGGAGCCTCACCATGATGAGCCAGGCTGCTCTGTGGCACTGCTTCCTGAGGGACAGACTGGATCCACACAGCCTCTGTTTTGCCTCTGACGTGACAAAGGAGAAGCACTGCAGCAATTGCTTGTGCTCTGAGGTTGATCACATCTGACTTTCTGCAACCACACTCAATGGATAGAGATGATTAGAGTAAATTCTGGTGCTCTTTGTGTCTCTCCAGTGCTGGGATGCTGATGAGCAGTGACAGTTGCACGACTGCTGTCCTTTTCCATGGTGGATATTGGAGATGGAAGGGTAGAGACATGGCGGTATGTGCTGCTTCTTGCAACCCTGTTCCGGGAGGCGTTTGCCCCTGAAGATCCTCACTGCCATACAGGAGAAATAAGAATTGTGTTGGAAGATGCCTGGACCAGCAGAATATTTATGTAGATCCATAGACATATATATCAGTATATTTATCTGTATTTCTACAAGTAGATGTGAAGATTCGTCATTTGCTTTGGGGAGGGGAGGGAAGGCCAGAGTGGACACCTCACCTAACTGCACCAGGAACCAAGTCATATTGTGTTTGCTCCATGAAACAAACTTTCTTCAGATCTGTGTCGCACTCTATATGCCACCAGAGACAGACTGCCCCCAGTAACTTGTTTTCCCCTGGTTCTGCCCTTCCCGATCTTTTCCCTGTGCGATCCCTTCACTTACCTAATGATACAGCACAAACCATGATCACACCCACAATCATACAACATTTTTCTGGAGTTCAGTGGGAAATCATCACCATTCAGAAGAGCTGCAAAATCAAAGAGTCCACATGTGTTTGAGCAGTTTGTGAAGGACACTGTGGACAGGCTATGTGCCTGTGCAGGCTTCTTCTACCATAGGGGTGCCTGGAGACCAGCAAGTGCTGCTGCAAGGTGAGCAGAGGCACCAGAGCAGTGCTGTCAGCATGCTGGTGCCCAGGCTGAGGTAACCCACCTCAGGGCATGTCGGTGCTGGCAGCACAAAGGCAGCGTCCCCACATCTTTGGGTTCTGTTTACAGAGCCTTAGTCTCAGTCAGCAGCAGCCACGTTGACATGGCCAGCGGGAAGGTGGTTGTATTCCAGGCTTCAGAAGAAAAGATGGCAATTCCCTGTCTTTGAAGCCACTGAGCTGTGTAAGGCACTGTGTTTGCAGGAGATGCTCTCTCTTTAGCAAAAAGAGCTTTTAGAGCAATAGCCTCTCATCTAGCATCAGTGTCACATGGGACACTAAGCACCAAAAGGGCAGTGGGACACCAAAGTGAAGGACAGCACATTTTGCTTTGAAGTTTCAGTAGCTGGTTACAGAGTGAAAATAGTTTTAATATAAGGTCCAGCCTGTCTAGATTTGTCAGTAGAAAGTGTCCAGTGGAATTTTAGCTGTTTTACGTATTTAAGAACAGATGTGAAGCTGAAGTTCTATTATTCCTGCACATTTTTCAGCTATTCTTTGCCATGAGACATTTCACGATTTATACCCCAAAGCACTTCCCCTCCCATTGCTATAGTCCTGAAGTATTTAAAATGTAACTTTGTAGCTTCACTTCATTGGAAAAATAAAATATATTACTGCCTTTCACACACAAAATAATTATCCCAGTGGCTGTTCTGGGGTCTCTCTTGGTCTTTGTCATGCATGAGGTGGAGGCTTGGTGCTGAAATTTTTTGTTCCAGCAGAAATCATGGTCATTCCCACTGCCCACTTCAGTTGAGTCAATGCAACTCTTTTCGAGGGCTGTAGCATAAACTAAACCAATGACATGATTTGGGTTAAGAAGCAGCAAGCCAAAGGGGGAAAGCTGCGTCTGTTTAATATATATGTTCGAGCGGAGCAAATAGTTTACTTTTCTTACCCATTTTCAGAAGTGTAGTAACTTTCTGCTGGCAAGTGAGGTGAGATGCTGGGCTAGCTGTGCCTGCAGCTGTGCAGCCCCAGGAGACAGAGGTTCCATGCTGGAGGTCACTGAGACCCCCAGGCAGGTCTTGGAATAGGGACTGGTTCTGCTGATGTGGTAATGAGCTTATGTCCATGTCCCAGGACATGCCATGACCTACCTGCCGGCTAACAAGGGATGAGTTGGAAGTCACCAACTCCAGAGAATCCACCAGTAACACAGGGTTGGGAAATGTATCATCCCCAGTGAGACAAATACAGAATAAAGCCATGAAAATAAATGGTCCAAAGGAACAGGGGCATTATGAGGCATTATTGCTCCTTCCAATGTGCTCCATTTACAGACCAGGACCCTGTGCTATATCCTCTACTCAGCTCCTTTCTTGTGTATCACCAAGGGGTTCTGTGCCTGGCCATGCCATCAGCCACTGCCACAGCAGTGCCTTTATATTGCCTCTTTCTTCCCCCTGATCTAAGATTCTCTTCAAGCATTGCCAGCTACATGATCCCACTATCATGAAAAAAAACAACAAAAAGAAGTATTTTCCAGCAGCCAGGAAGTTGGCATATTTCTAGCTATAACAAAGAAAGTGGCCATAGCCTGTTTTGTACAGATGACTTCCTTCAGCTAGGCCAAAAAATGTGACTATTTCAAAGCTGATTTATGTTCCTAACTGAAGTCCAGGATCTTAATCTCTCTTACTGTTTCCCCCGTCTGAACTGTGCTTGGCTGTGTGCAGAGCGGGGAATTAGGGTTAGAGGTGGAAGTCAGAAGGAAGAAAGATCAATTGTTCCTATTGCAAAAGTAAACAGCAGTAAGTGCTTAATCGTTTCTGTATTTTCTAATCAAGTGGATTTTTCAGACTGCTGCAAAGAGCCCTCGGTGTGCGCAAGCAGCACAGACTGAAATCCAATCAATCAATCCATGTCCTCCTCCCCTCTTGAGGTGCTTGCATTACTTGTCCAGGGCAAGGACAAGCTCCTCCAGTGCTCCAGGCCTCCGCACAGGACAGAACAGCAGAAAAATCCCACTTCTCAGTGGATCAGAATGGTGGTATCCAGACCCAAACTGGGACAGGTCTAGAGAAATGTCTGGAAATCTTTGCTGGGTCACCTTCTGAGTGTAGCAGTGCAATGCCAGCAACATCAAGGGACCATGGCACAGGGCTCCAACCTCTGACAGCTCTTGGACACTGCAGGAGGAAAATATGCTCGTGTGAAAACCAGCCCTTTGGTGAACACACAAGCTCCTGATACCTTGTTTCCTATGTGTCTCGCATTTGCCCTGGGAAAGTGTGGTCTCCTATGCTATAAATTCCAGAACAGCAGGGCTTCACCCAAAGCAAAGAAAAAGAGGGTTTCCAAAAACTCACTTGATTTTCAGCATCAGCCATGCTCCGTATGCCCTGGTCCTGATGCTAACCAGGCTTTATGAGGATGTTTGGATGGAGGAAAATTGCAACTTTGAGCTACACATCAGAGCGTGGTGACTCTCACTGTCTGCAGCAGCCGAGTACCATGGAAAGCATCAAACATTTTGGAACAAGTTCTCATCCCAAATAAAGCCACAGTCCAAGCCCCTGCCAGCCCACATGTTGGCATGTCCTTCTGTCACCCCCAGGCTCCCTAGGAGTTTCCCCTTCAGTGGGATTTTTAACTCTCCCTCCTTGCTCTCCTGGAAGTGTGCTATTTATTTTAGCCCTAGGGCATGTCCTTCAGAAACAAATCTTCAAGTACCCAAAGGCCAAACTGGGCTCTGCTTCAACTTGATTTTTACCAGACTGGCTGTCTTCAGCAGCGATGAGACTCTGCTACCCATGCCAGCCCTTGGCTTCATCCCTTCATGAAGATGCTGAAGGGTGTAGCTCCCCACAAAGACAAGGATGTTTGATGCTCTGAGACTGAACTGGGCTGTCTGTCATGGTAAGGAATGACACCCCTGTGCTTAAAATGGCCTTGTTGATAGTGAGATGGAGAAGGACATGATGAACTTCCAGAGACTCACTGTCCTGTATATTGTGCAGATGATTTCCCCCTCTTTCCTTCTTTTTTCCCAAGATTTCATGTTTTTTGACAAACAAATGTAACCAAGATGCTGAAGGGATTAACCAGGATTGAAATTACTTTCTTGACTTGGTGATTTGGACTGTTAATCTTTGGTTTGCATTTCTCTGAGTCACTGGAAGGCTGCAGTGTTCCTGTGTGGGATGTAACGGGTGTCACATAAAGCCAGGCTGCTACACTGCAGGTTAACTGTGAGCAGAGCAGAGATGAAGAAAGGAATTTAGCGTGGGCAAGAGGCACACCCTCTATTTTGGCAAGAAGCAGTTCACATTCTTGCTCTGATTTACACTAGTTTATAGAGAAGGCTGAACTGAGTTCTTGAAGCATGTGGTAGTGTTTAACTGTATAAAGCTTGGAATCAGCTTCAAGTACTGCATGTGGAGAGACCAAAGCTATTAAACTATATATTTTGTATAGGAAATATCTATGATGCAGAAATAAATTAGTCTCAGTAATAGCCAACAGGGAGAACTGTTTGAAAACAAAGGCTGGTGCGGTGACATCCCTCTGTTTACTTGTTTTGCCGGGAGACTGATTATTAGAGCCCCCATTTTAACACAAACTCTGCAAAGGCTTGTGTACTTTGCAGGAAGCCACTCGTGCTCCTGAGGCTGAGGCCAAGGCACGCACAGTGGCAGGGCTGGGCTCTCCGGGCTCGTGGCGCCGGGGCAGCAGCTCTGCCTCCCTTGCCAGGGGAGGGATGGGGGCTGCACCTTTTTCTCAGTTACATGGGCAATACTTTCTTCCTGGTGTAGTCAGGCTGACATAACTGCCTCTGGCCGTGTTTTTCCAAAAGTGAAAGAGGGAGAAAAAAGCCTTTGCTTGGCTTTTTTTTGGCACATCTAGTTGTTGCCTAGTCCAGGTCAAGAGAAACCAAGGATGAACAGCAATGCCTCTCCTAGAGAATCTGTGAAAGTCTAGGGTCCTCCTGCAACCCTTGGCACTGATGCTGACCTTCCAGCCACCACCGTGGAGGGTGCTTTGCCAGTGAAGATGGCAGCCATTTCCTTCAGCATCCTCTTCTGAGACCTCCTCTCTCCCTTGCCTGCTTGCTTTCCCTCACCTAGTGCAGTTCATCTTTCAAGTTCTGGTTATTTATCTGAAGCCTGCTCTCCAGGGCTGCCCCACGTGGCTATTTTAGTCATTTCCTCCAGCAAGTTCCTGCAATTGTTGGGCTGGCATTGTGTGAGTCACCCACCACACTTCCTCCCACACTCTGTCCCAGATGGGAAAAGCCTCCTCCTGCTAGTTTTCCTTTGTTAACCGAGGCATCCTGAAGCAATTCCACCTTTAGCAGCACAAAGGCCATGCTTGACTGTGGCAGCCAGGTGCGTTGCAGGACCAGAGCAGAGACACCATCAGAGCAGAGGACACCACCGAGCTGCCTGGCAAGTGGTGCAGGCAGGGAAAACCAGCTGGGCTGGTCTGCCCCTTCCTTTTCTTCCTGCAGGTCCATGTGCTCACTCTGTCCCTCGGGCTTTTGACCGGAGTGAAGCCAGATTTCAGCCGGAGAGAGACCCAGACCTGTGCTTTGCTCCTGCAAAGTGACCTTCCTTGTGGCCTTTCCTGCCTGGAGGACACTTGTACACCGCATCCAGCATCTGCTAGCCCTAGCACCAGCAAAAACTCCCCGTACCAGACTGTCTGCTTTAGTAGACACGAGGCACAATAAACTCTGCTGCTCAAAGCCACAAGTGTCTGTAAGCAGAGCCCTGCTGGTGACAGCAATGCTGGTGCTGACTGTCACCACTCCGTGATGGAGAGCAGGGTGGTGGGAGGCTGCCCCGTGCGTCTGGGCACCACATGGCCCTGGGAAATCGCAGTTCACACCTGGCCACACGTTGGCTTGGCTTCCCAGCAAATGAGCTGCTAGCATGTGAGCACTGGAAGGATCTCAAATATATGCAGGGCAGGTATCTAAATACACGTGATGGGCATGTGTTTAAAATCTGAAGGAAACAGCCCAGCAAGGTTTTTTTACATTCCATCATGTTTCTTTTTGCCTATTTGTTTTTCTTTGGGCTTTTTGTATGTTGTCATACAAAATAAAATTGCATTTTTTCACCCCTGAGTGCCAGACTGGTATGGCATTAACATTTCTGTTCCCATAAGAGTGGCAATCATTGGCAAATTTGAGCCTAACAACTCCTTCTGTTTATTTGATGGAGATACAATGTTTTTCCTGCTTGTGCTGTGCTGGACAGACTAATCCTCAGGGATGCCTCCTGCACACCAGACTTGCCTCCATTCAAAGAAGTCCAGTGCTATGTTTGTGGGAACATCACCTTTGGCCGCAGGTCCCCCTGGAGGTGCCCAAGGGCACACTCCCTTTTCTGTTCTGCCTTGGACTGAGTGTGGGTGAGGTGCAGCAAAGGGAGCCCTTTGGAGTAAGCCCATATGTGCCCATGGGTGGGTGCTGAGCCCCACAACAGCCAGGCAGGAGAAGGCACAGCCAGCTCTCCAGGTGAATGCTTTTCTGAAGCTGTCCCTGAAAGACCAGGACCATACATGGGCTTTACACAGCTCCTCCGTTATACAAGAGGAAATCTGGCATTTCTCCCCTGTTAGTACCTGAGGACATTGGCTCAGCTGATGTTTTTCGTACTGCTTGTTAGGTCTGCTCTTCAGTGACACATTTCCCACTGGGAAGGTACTAAAATCACCACCCAGTTGCAGAGGATAATTATAATTTCTGCAGGAGCGATCCTGATGTTTCTCCCTAGCACCAGTGGTATGTGTGGAAATCTGCACTTTGGACAGAGCAGATGGCAAACATGTCCCTCAAGAGCTCTGGAAGAGGAGGAAGGCTGGACTGCCACCACCAGAAGCATCTGCCAGTTCTGTGCATGGGTAGCATCATCCTGGGACAGTCTGAGGCTTACCTAACACATGGAGACATGGCAGAAGGTGGAAGAAAAGGAAAGGACTGTAGAAGAAAAGTATCCTGTGAACAAAATCCTGTGACTTCCCTTCATGGCTTCACTCTAGATACAGTGATCAGGCAGTGATGCAGGAGGAAGGTCAGGAGGGAATTTATGAGCCATGGGTTGGGCTTGGCCCATCCTTCAGCATCTCACAGCACAGGGCCATGAAGAACAACTGGTTTATGCCTCAGGGATGGTGCACAGCTACTTTTCAGTGCAAGTGCAAGGAGACAAATTTCCTCTCCTAAACACCGTGTCCTTGCCCCACAAGGAACAGAGAGATACCCTGTACATATGAAAAGGCAGGCAGCACATCCAAATTACTCTATTCATCTCTGGAGGCATAGATTCTCTCTCTACTACACAGCTGCAAGGAAGCTGTTGGCTCTGAGCCTGGTGTGACAGTGCAGCAACACAGGGGTAATACACCCAGACCTTTCCTTCCTTTGTCATTTCTTAGAGCATCTGGGATCTTATTTCCTAAAAAATCAAACCAAAATCTGAAGATTGCCTAAAACTGGTCAAAATCAGGAGATTGGGAGGGCAGAAAGTGCTTTGATTGTGCTACACCTGTGACCTATCCTGCTTCCTGAATTTGTTTCTCTAAAGCCTGTTGGATGGTGATTGCAGGCAGGCCGCTGTGGGGCCCCAGAAACACTCTCCTGAATTTGGTGCCACACAGGTCCAGCAGATCCCTGCTGAACTTCTCTCTGCTCTCTTTCAGTAGGGCTACTGGGCTGTCACAGGAGAAAGCGCATTCAGGGAATTTACTTCCTTCTGGATTTAACAGGCTTGGAAACTGTGAAACCCTGGAGTTTGAGGTGAAGGGGTTGGCAAGCTGGAAAATGTTTGTTTTACTCCCAGTCCAGCTTCCTGCAACACTTGAAACAGCGGAGAGACACAGTGAAGGATTAATTCCCTTTTTATTCCCTATGCCTACAGCCTCAAATCCTTGTCTTCTCCAGGGCCATGGAGAACTGAATCCCTGGAAACAGTTTTTTCCCCAAAGATGAGCTTCTCCAGTTCAGCCAACTGTTACCATGAGTTAAATATTAAAACATCCAAGAATCTGAGAGGTCATATCCCAAGCCTGCCTCACACCATGCTGTGGTTTTGCTGATCTGCACCTATTACTTTGGTCAGTAGAGTAGGTATCTTAACTACTCAGGTAGTTACATTAACTACAACACTGGAGAGTCTCACAATGCTGAAAGTGATTCTCACATGACCTCCCTTCTACAGACGTGAGTGGAAAAGTCATAAGAGTAAGTGACTGGCCAAGGTCAAATGGATGTTTGCAGCAAACTGGTGTCTTCTGAACTGATTGTCACCCAAGTCACTGCAAGACCTCAGCAGAACTGCTGGGACCAAGATGCTCAGGCATGACTTAGAGCCCTTATAACCTCTGTGCAATTCAAAATGTGTATGCCTGCTCCTCTTTAAAGTCAGACCTTTAAGCTATAAGGTTTTCTGGCACTGGCACACGGATGTTCAACCTAACCTAATTTTATGGATCTTTCTTGTCTATAATCTGTATGGTTCATTGACTACAAGGATTGCTGTGTTTCTCATTAGAGGTTAGAAAGTATTTTATGCTTTTGTTCACTCAGCACAGAACATACAGTAAAATCTTCCAGGTTATCCTTCTGTGTTGGCTGGGGCTGCAGTCCATGAAGAAGCAGAATCCTGCCGCAAAATCACCTCTTTTCCCTAAGAAAGATGAAACCAAGAAAAGAAGGACCAGACCTACCTACAGTGTTCACATATAAAATTCTCCCTCTGTTGATATCTTATTTTTTATGTAGACTACTCAGACTCAGGACTTCTTTAGTGAGGCCAGATCTCTAAGCACCTAGCCATGAACTACTATTTCATCTCTTGTTGCACCTTTGGATGGTGGAGCTGCCTCTCACAGGTTGGCAGTGGAGCTCTTACTGACGTGTGTGATGCACAGGGGCTTTGGGGTGCTTTTCCATCAACCCACCCTCACTGTCGATCGTGGCAATGCTTTCCAGACCCTTGGCACCAGCACAGGAGCAGGCAGCGTGTCCTCCAGCTGCCCCGCAGAGCCCTTCTCCCCAGCGTCCCAGGCAAGCCATCGCCCTTTTTCCAGGCTTACACTGGGAGGAGAGGAGGAGCAGCGCGGGGATCCTGCTCTGTCTCTCCAAGGGAGTGAACGCCCAAGCGGCAGCAGGATGGGGAATGAGGCTGAGGAAACCACAAACCTCCCTCTCCCAGCAGCCAGCAGGCAGCGGAGCTTGTGTGCCATCTCTGGGACAGCGCGATTCCAGCACGTCCTCATGTGCGCTCCGCTTTCCAGCCCAGGGCTGAACCCTGTTGCCTCTTGTTAGTCCATTTTTCAGTCTCCTTGCTGACCTTTTTGATGTCCCACGGCCACCCACAGGCAGGAGCTCTGCTGGGGACCCTCACCCACCAGATGCCAGTTTTGCTTCAGGCACCACATCACAGAGCTCACAAGAGGGTGATGAACAGCAGCACCTTTCCTATGGCCAAGGTGCCCTTGGGGGGTATTTCCATCCTTCATATGCCAGGATGCTTCCTCTTATTTGTTTCCTCTTAAACAGCGACTTGCTCTTTCTGACAGGGGA
Organism: Callaeas wilsoni; assembly: GCA_013398955.1. Taxonomy (NCBI): domain Eukaryota; kingdom Metazoa; phylum Chordata; class Aves; order Passeriformes; family Callaeidae; genus Callaeas; species Callaeas wilsoni. The sequence goes on along the minus strand of VWPU01016575.1, from coordinate 149,665 downwards.
AGTAAAGGGAAAAGAAAAAAGAAAAAGTAAAAAAGAAAAAGAAGAATAAAAATTTAAGAACAGTAACTATTAATTAAGGCTAGGATTTCACAAATACCTTCTGAGAGGCTTCTGGTGAAGATCAAGTGTAATATAACATTAAATATTTAATGTGTCCTCTCAAAAGGGATTTGATCTTTACATATGAAAAAGGGATGAGACTTAAAGATTAAACAGATCTTTTTAATATCCAGCTTCAGTTACTCAAAATAACAATGCAATCTGCAGTGACTGAAGAATTTGCATGTGGGGGATTAGGCAGAGTGATCAGACATTAGGGGCAGAGTGCAGGTCTGGGGAAGCAATGCCGTTTTGAGGGTGTCGCTGAGGGAGACGGAGAGACCTGGGAGGAGAAATGCTGACAGCCAAAAGGGGTGGGGCAGGAAAGAAGTGACCATATGCATGAGGAAGGGTTGTGTAACATTCAGGTGAGGTGGCCTCATAGTTTCCCACTTGGCCATCAAGTGAACAACACATCCTACTACACTGCTGTGGTATCTCTCTACACAGGGAAGCTCAGGAGTCTTCCCAAAGGATTCTGAGGAGTCCCTCCTGCCCCAGATAGTGTATTCAAGCAGGAGATACCAAGCCATAGGTATGTATATTTATATACACAAATGCATACGTATTAGAAAAGAGAATTTGTGAAATGTGTTTCTTGGGCAGACAGAAAAATATTTCAAAAGGCAGAATCATAGAATGGTTTGGGTAGGAAGGGACCTTTAAAGGTCATTAGGTCCAACCCCCCTTCAGTGAGTAGGTACATCTTTAAGATTATCAGGTTGCTCAGAACGCTGTCCAACCTGGTCTTGAATGTTTCCAGCGTTGGGGCATCTACCATCCCTCTGGACAACTTGTTCCAGTGTCTCACCAACCTCCTAATAAAAAGTTTCTTCCTTCCAACGTTTAAAAACATTGCCCCTTGTCCTGTCGTAACAGGCCCTGCTTAAATGTGTGTCCCCACCTTTCTTATAGACCCCCTTCAAGTACTGAAATGCCACATTAAGATCTTCTTGGAGCCTTCTCCAGCTGAACAACCCCAGTTCTCAAAGTCTTTCCACATGGAAGAGGAGTTCCATCCTTATGTAAGAAGAAAGGGAAAATCACAACATACACACTTTGATAAAATGAAGAGTTAAGAGAGGGATGCTCATGCTGCCACAAACCTTTCTCTTTTTCTTCTTTTAAGCAAAAAAACCATGAGATGAAGACAGGTCATGTAAGAGCCAGCAGTTTGTTTCTCTAAACGCCTCTAGGAGAGCTTAACTAATGTGATGTGGCAGCAGCACGAGGCACAGCATAGAGCCCTGCCAGGGTGGAGGCCAGCCAAACGTGGCCAGAGCTGTGGGGACCCTGCATTTCACTGCTGCCCTGGCTCAAGCCCCTTTTTCATTTCAGTCTTTACTAAACAATGCATTTATAGTGTTTGGACTTGGAAAACATGCTTGCCTGACCTTCTGTGAAGTTGATTTCAACCCTTTTTCCAAGTACAGCACTGTGCTATTTTTGTGTCTGAATGAGCAGTAACTACCTACATGGGAAAAAGGTGGGGGTGGCTCAGTCAAGAAAATAAGCTTTCCCCAGTCTTTCCACAACATTCCAGTTTCAATTGTGTCCCTTTTTTGTTCTGTGGAGCAAAACCCTGAATGATTTCAGTCATTTCCCTTTCAAAATAATTGCTTTCCTGATGCAGCCTTGGACAGTCCAAGCAAAGAAGTGTTTTTCTTTCCAGCAGCCCCAGTGAAGAAGTGGCAGATACTGCAAATGGAGCCCTGGTGAGCTCAGCATTACTAATGCCCATCAGATCCAGTTCTCATCACTGTATTGCAACAACTTGCAAATTTTAAAATGTACTAAAGCTGGTGAAACCTGTCTTCAGTTTACCATTTAGATTTGCCAAATACAGAATCAGAAGACACCCTTATACACATTTGCACTGACTTCCCAGGCAGCTCAGGCCAGAGGTTCCCTGAATTAACTTGCCTTTGAACTGGAATATTTCTGTTTAAAAATGCATTGTAGGAAAATTTCTGGGGTTTGAAAATCCGTCCCCGTCTATGCTAAACCTCTCCCATGTTTGGTTAATGTCATTCTTAAAACACCTTCCCTTTGATCTACAACCCCCATCCTCTGACATCCAGCTCTAGATTTTGCTGCTTTGTGTTCCAGATTGATGAGTTCTCTCATTACATTTTTATTCCCTTTAGCTTCACTTACAATGGGGTTTGCCTTGCCTTCATCTAGGTTGCTGCAGTGAGGAGCTCTCCAGCAGGGCAAGCCACCACAGGCTCTTTATACTCAGTTGAGGGAAACAGGTACTTTGAGAATACATTTTTGTCACCTGTTTTAGACCTCTCCTTTAGAAGGAGAAATGCACCCCTAAAGTGCTTATTTTCTGTGTTGGCTTCAAAGTGAGCCTAAAGGATAAGTTTAAATAATATCTGTTCTTAGTCAGATGAGAACCACCCAAGCAGGCAGTGATCTCAGCCTTCTGAATTAATCTCTGACAAACTCCAAAACCCCTCTGAGAACCTCAAATGCTGTTTTACAAAGCATAGTTATCACTCCTTGCAGTTATGCCCATCATATTTCCTCAATGCTTCACAGCTTCCCAAGCCTTTCCTGCAGTGGCTGCTACTATGATTCACAAGATCCCACCACATCCCGCTAGCCCAGCCGTCTGAGCTGGGGAGCGAGCTCCCTGCCCAGGACAAGGGTGTGGCATTGCTGTCTTTTCAGGGTTTGTTTTTACTGTGTCTGTGGAGAGCTCCAGGGTCTGTTTAGCAGCTCAGTGTTTGCAACGAGGCTGACACCTAACTAAGCATGACCTGCTCCAGGAGATGGCACGTCTCCTCGTCCCTTGCAAGACAGCTCTCCTATTCTGCGCCCACCGCCTCGCCCAAAACACTGGGATGCACTGAAGGCAGGAAACAAAAAGGGAGATACCACTGAGTCAAGGCCAGAATGGAGTTTCCTCCTCTCAGAGAGAATAGTCTCACTAAGGGGAAAGCTTACTGGTTTGTCTGGGTGAGCCCTGAGCAGAGATTAGTACCTGGGAAAGATGGTTTCTGCAGGGAAACGCCGTCTTCCTGCTGGCACAGCAGGTGCACATCTGTCTTCCTCCATGTCCCATGGCAGAGGCCAGTGGCTCTGCAGCTGCAGTGACACCAGTGCTGGCTCTGACCACTGCTCCTGCCCCGGGGACAGGCACTGGAGCTCCTGGGCAGTAATGGTGTATCCCTCCCGCCCTGCTTTTCCTGGGCTGTTATTTCTCCTCATCACTGTTCCAGCTGTTCTTTCTGGAGAGCCTTCTTCCTGGACACCCTTTGCCTGCACCATTTATGTGTACTTCAACCTCATCCAAAAATGCCTGTTCTCTCCTAGGCCTTTCTCCAGGACACTGCGAACAAGAAGCAAGCAAACAGACTAATTGAGACCAAAACAAGAGGGTCTCGTTTTTCTTCCCCTCATCAGCTCTTAGGACTATTTACTACTTCTGAAAATTCAGAGAAATCCTTGCTTGCTGTAGGGCTGTGTTTAGTTCTCTGCTGGGTCCCCAGAATGCTTCCCATTCCCGTGGCAGCTAAGAGAAGGAAGAGACATTCTCATCTTTCCCAACCAGGAGTACCTGCCTACACCTTAGTCCAGCCTCCAGGCTAATATCCAGTGCCTACATGAGGGATTGGAATTGTCACCTCTGCAAAAGAGCTGAGAAATGTGCAGAGCAGAAGGGAGCACAAAAAAAGACAATAAATTCTCTGTAAGTGGACGGTTCGCATATTTGGAATGAACACCTGGAGAGATTCCTGACACTCCACCTATCCGGGCAGCTTCAGGCGCTTCAGAGCAAATAACACGGATCCAGCTGAGAGATATCTGCCTTCCCAGCCTGGAAAGCTAGCCCTGTCCCTGCCAGACCTATCCCCTCCAGCCTTATTTCCCTACATCCTGGCTCCTCCAGGTCCCTGCCAGACCAGTCCCCTCAGTCCTTAACTTCACCCTTGAAGTGACCCATCTCTGATGTCTAATAGGTTTTCCCATTTAAGTGCATAAAATGTGGTGTACAGACACATGTTGCCAGCTGGGCTCATTTTACTCATTTTACTCTCTGGGCTGGAGGTGAGGCCTGGTGAGAGATGGAGGATGGACAGCTGGGAACCAAAGTGTCCTCTTCGCTTGCATGGCGGTGTGAGGATGAGTTGGCATTACCAGCTTGTGCTCTATTGACTGCTGAGGTTTAACATCCACTCCTGGGAGAAAGGGGCTTGGCTGAGCCTGACTCCCAGCCAGCAGCAGAAGACAGAGCTGAGAGCCCCTGCTGTACCAGGGACCTTGTGCAGGCTGGCCCACCCAGCTCCAGGCCCACAGCACTCCCACGGGACACAGCATACACAGCCCTACTGTCTTGTCTCCTGCCACTTGTGTTCATGTGGGCAAGGAGAAACTTCAACCTCTTTGTATATTCATTTTGCTTCAAAAGTAATTGTGGATTATATATGTTAATATAAGGCAACATCACAATCACAGAACTGCTGATTTTGTTTCTTCCTGACCTGGCTTTGACAGAGATTCCTGTATTTCTATTGAACTTTTTCCCCATTAGTTTTACTACCAATTCATCCCATACTGACTTTCCATCAGCTGTGTCTTAACTTTAGGTTTTACACAGTTCTTCAATAGCAGAGAATTTCTTTAAGAGGTAAACAAAACCATCGTTGTCTGCAATTATTTGTTGCTTTTTTTCCCCATATGTTATTCATCACTGATCCATGGGAAAGTGGGTTGTTTTTTTAAAAAAACATGTCTATTGAGGTAAAGTTAAAAGGAAATCAAACAACCTACTGGAGAAGAGTCTTGAAGGTAATGAAGATTCCCAACCACTGATGCTTCTTCCTTTGCTAAGAAAATCTCCACCAATGAAACAGCTGTTGAGCACAAGTCTGGGGAAAGGCATTCCCACAGTTACCTCATAATATGGATCTGGTAGGTCTGGGCCTTCGGTCTTCCAGTCATTTCCTTGTGTGTGTAATTAGCATTGATCCTGAAATATAAAGCAGTCCTTAAGAAGGATAGTGCCTGCTAAGTAAATTGCATTGTTATGCACAAGTCTGTTACATATGTCTTTCCCAAAGACAAACCTTAAAGCTTAATATATGTTTGTATAAAGACATCACACCTCCTCGAATAACTGAGGAGAATATTGAGACTGAAGCTGTTACTGCAAGACAACCCATTTTAAAAGGTCCACCTTTGCTCCAGCGCCTGGTGCAGAGCATGAACATGCTGATTGCAGGCACCAAGACACAGAGACAGGGCAGATGGTTTGGGTGAGGGCTGTGAAGAGTGGCACAGTTAGAAAAGGGTGGGCCAAGTGAGTTAAGAGCAAACCTCGAATATAGATATGTGCAATATTCCTTTACAAGAAGAGTGACTGCCTGTCTCTAAGGCAGAGTCCACAGAGGTGAAGAACATTCTTTCACATTTCCATTGAACTGCATATATTGAAGGGCCTTTCAAATCCATCCCAATTGTCAAAGGCATTTTCTTTTCAGATAACCCAAGGTAATATAATGCAGCAGCCTCAGGCTGAATCCCAGTTGAGAGCAGAGTCAGGTCAGTTATGTTACTTCAGTTTGTGATTGCCCTCATAAGTCCTTCATAAAATAATACGACTGTATCTAAGGTAGCCTGTAGGTGACAATGCATGCTGATTTGTGAGGAAGGATTTTCATGCTAAATGGATGATACAGAAATCCTATCAGCAGGGAGAGTGTGAGAACACATCGTTACTCTGTCCCTGCAATTGGTGGGTTGGGTAGAGCTCGTTAGATATTGGCCCTTCATTAGGGCTTGAGGCTGTTCCCTACACACCAGCTTTTATCTTCCTCTGTCCAAAGTGGCCAACAGTGGCACATTCCTTGAGAGATCCCCTGCCTGATGTGACCAGCTTGAGGTGGTGGCTCCCAGCCCACAGGCAGCGGGTCCATTAGCCCTGTGGCCACACCGACAGGGAGAACACCATTTCTGCAACATCACATGCATGTAGCACATGGGAAAGACAGTCAGCACCTTTGGTGTAAAGCACTTAATGATCTGGCCTGCTGTCTAATTAATTGTCTATTTATTAATAACAATAATAATTAATACTGGACTCATATTTACTCTTTTCATTAGTAGAACAGAAAGCACAATACAGAAATGTTAATTATGCTCATTTAACATGTGGTGAAAGTGAAGCAGAGATGGGTGGAATGCCTTCTTCAATGTCACACTCCAGTTTACTCTCAGATCTGGAAATAAAATCTGTTTTCCAAGTCTTGGTCCACCCTGAAGATGCCAGGTCCCTTGATAGGGTTTTCTGAGTGCTTATGACTACTTCGATGACTTTCCCATTGCAGCACTTCCAGAAACTGAAGGAAACCACTTCTGGGCCAGGGTTAACACACTTCAGTTGAAGGTCACACTGAAAATCAGCTACTTAATAAGGATTTTTTCCAGGGGAGCTGGTAGTCGGTCTCATGGCAGTGAACAGAGCAAACCCTGCTCTCTAGGTGATTTGCAGGGCCTCCAGGGATATGTTTTCTATTCTGAAGTGAATTTCACATCTTTACCCATGTATGCCCCATGCCACTACCCAAACACAAACCACCACATACATTTTTTTCTTTCGTGTTCCCTTATGCTGTGATAGCCTTGATACTCTCTACTCCAACTGTGCATTTTATTTCAAGATTCACTTTGTTTTTGCAGCCTCTTCACTCTTTCCCTGGCTCTTTTGTTTGAATTTGCCGTGTATCCTCAGGTGCGTGTTCTGCAACACCTCTCCAGTTAGCATTTATGTTCATCCTGAGGCCAGGAGCAGAGGGGGCCTCTGTGGAACTGCTCTTCGCTTGTACAGCCCAAGACACTTGTCAAAGATTGTCTGATGCCTTGTACACCATCTCAGTAGCACTCAACATCACTGTCCCTGACATGCGCATTATAGGTTTTGTTGAGTTTGTGAGATGATGGCAAGACCACTGGGAAGCCTGTCGCCCTGGAGGGAATCAAGGATGATTAACTGTAAAGGTATATTTATGTGTGTTTTTTCAAACTGAGATTTCCTGTATTGCTCAGATTTGATTAGCTGAATTGTTTTATAGAGGGAAAAACCTCCAATTTTCATTTCAGTGAAACAGTGCTTCCATCCCCTGTATCAATGAGTGAGCTCCCACTTATCTGTTTGCCAGAACTAAGATTTTTACAAAATCTCTTTCAGACAAGGCTGTAATCCTGAAGTACAACAAGTTTAAGCAATCAATTTATAGCTGGATATTCCTTGATTCCCTTTGTATACCTAACTAGAAAGGAGAGCTGAAGAACAGCTGGGAGAAAGTGGAGTAATTTCTGTATTAGCTATTTGCAGGCCAGAGATTTTCCTAAGGAAACTTGCCCATTTAAACAGAAAGCTGAGAGCACAGAGTTTTTTCCTACATCTTCCACTGAGAGTGAAGTGAAATGTAGGCATTAGTGCTAAATCGTTTTCAATTTTTGTAATGGCTTAACATAAATAGCTTTTCCTGCTCCAAGTCAGTACACTTGACAGCTTTAAATACCACTCTTGCCAAAACAGGCCCCTGTCACTTCAGTCCTTATCCCGGTAAAACTCCCATTTCCCAGCTGAATCATGAATTCCATGCTGCAAGGGAGCCACTGCATGGCTCTCTGTGGTTCCTGTGCATGGGCAGGCAGAGAAGCCTCTGCAGGGTGACACATTTGCGAGGAAAGCAGGGGAGGCAGGAGGGTGTGGGGCTGGCAGCACATTTCACACGACCGAGCATCTGACCCACCTCCGACCCCTCCAGCCTTTGGCACCATCTGGTGTCCACCGAAACGAGGTCATGCACCGGGGAAGATGGCTCTGGGTCCCGCAGGATTGGCTTTCTGACATGGAGATCAGGTGCCTCCCACCTCTCACTGGCACAGGTTAAGGGTGGTGACAGCCAGCTGAACCGACCTCCTCCCGCCCGGGCAAGGGGCACAAAGGGCTGTGAGCAACCAGGGTACCACCATCAGCTGCTGCTGCTGCTCCCTCCCATTGCTACCAGAAGGACTTAGATGCCAGCAGAGCTGTGTCACCTCTGGAGAGAGGAGCCCTAAGGGCAGCTGCAGCCCACTGCCATCCTTCAGCTATTGACTAACAATGCATAAGCCCACATTATTTTTTAAGGGAGTGGCTGTCACCTCGCAGATGTAGTTTCCTCAGGGTGTGAAATTGTCCTATAAAGCACACTAGAAAGCATACTTTTAGTATGTCCTGCTTTTCTGGGGTTACTGCAGCCCCTTTCAGGTGTCATGGAGGAGTAGGTGACCCTGCCTCCGACCAGGCCTCCTTCCAAAACCACCTCTCCAAGGGGTGAGATTACCAGCCTGGCTGGATGGAGCTGTTCTATTTCCAGAAGCCCTACAAACAGCACACACATGTGTAATTTGCCCATTACACCAACAGCAAAAAGAAAACGTTGGTTGCTTTCTGCACCATTTTCCCCTGGTGTCCTTTCTCTGCTATTTTGCTCTTTTTCTTCACAGTAGTCATTTAAGCAATTTCCCATCTCACATTGAAGTGAAGTCATTTTAAGACGACTTCCTCCTGTTTAAATTAGAAGGAGAAAGAAAGGGGAAATAAAATCTTTCTTGCTTTGCTTTGCTGTCAGTCCTCCAATATGAACAAGTAGAAACTATGTTCGTTGGCGATGAGTCCCTTCACCATTCTGGCAGGAGTACCTTGCCTATAAAGGTACTGTCACACTGCAAATCTGAGATACAGAATTTCAAGGCACTCCCATGAATGTAACTGCCAGGCCAAAAATACCTAGCTGCTGTTCTTTCACCAAAGTTGTGGTGGTTATAGGCTTTCTAACACAATATCCTCATTATATTGATATCTTCCAATACTATTTTGAAATATATGGGTAGTTAAAAAAGCTGACCTTGATAAGAGGAATGATATTTTTCAAAACTATTAATGTTATTCTGAAAGATCAATTAAAAAAATATTGAAGAAAACACTTCTGTTCAATGCAGAGCAATAATCACCAAAACAAAGAGCCATCCTGCAGTGCAGCTGCAACAGCAGACACCAGCCAGGACACACTCCCCGAGGGGCAGGGCCCCACAGGAGGGGATGCCCTAGCAGAGCCCAACACCTTTTTGTTCATCAGCTACAGATATGACCAGTGGGACAACCTGGTTTTTGGCCCTCTTCCTCTGGCTGATCAGCCTGGCCACATCTGCTTCTAAACTGGCTAAATTTCTTGGGTCCAGTTACTGGGGCTTTTTTTTTTTTTTTTAATATCACTGCTAATGGACTTCTCTAGGAGATGGCAGAGTGGAAGAATTTACATGGATAATGTTCCAAGTACACAGGAGAGAGTAAGAACAGCTTTACTGCTCATGCTGGGGGAGCCCAGCTCAGCTGGGGGTACAGGCACAGCCCTCACCATGAGCTTGAACCAGGCGTTTGCTCTGCTTCCATCAGCTCCTCACCTGCTGAATGCTGAGGACGTGTTTGGGAAGTGCTCAGAAGTTGGGGTAATGAACACCACTAATGAAAGGAGGTCGAAAAAGAACATCTCACTTCCCAGTTCTGGCTGTCAGGGCTTTTCCTCAGCCTTTCCTCGCTCCAGGGAGCTCTGTGAGCAGTGGGAGATGCTCGGGGCCATGACAGCCATGGCTGGATTTAAGCTGCTTGGCCAGGAAGACGCACAGTGAAGGTGCTGCATCCAAGTGCATGAGAGCAGCTGTCTCCATCCATAGCTTCAAGCACTACCACAGCAACTAATTAGTGTTGTTTATTAGTGCTGCATTCCTCTAGCTGGGCACACTGCAGATTGCAGCTGCTTTGGCCCTCCCTACAGCCCCAGGAAAAGCCCTGGAAGAAAATTGCCTTGCAGCTTGCCCTGAGGGTCAGCTAATCCTGCCCCTGCAGGACCAGAGCAGATGGCTGAGCCTCAGACAAGGAAACCTCATGCAAAAAATCATCTGTTCAAGGAAATGATTAAGGGTTTTCATCTTCTCTGCAGTGAGATCCTTCTTGCTGTCTGGTGACACCAGTCTTGCTGAGGGTGCTGAAGCTGTAGAAGCTGAGAGTGATGCAGCAAAGTCCCCTAGCCAGTGCAGCCTGAGTGGGAGCTGGTGGTGTCAGCCCTTCATGCACCTTCCTGAGCCCCTCCCTGCCTGCAGCACAGACTCCCCAACACGGCCAGCAGCTCACAGGGTGGCCTTGCCATCACACCAGGAGGTTGGGAGCCCAGCAGACACCGCTCAACACAGATTCCCAGCAGTGAGCCTGATGAGAAACCCCCCATGGCACCAGTGCTCCACGAGCACCACGCTGCTCCAAAGATGAACAGCACATTAATGGTGTAAGCAACATCCGCTTACACCACGTCTACTGCCAGCTCTTCTCTACAGTGACCACTGGCTGAGCATGCAGAAACAAATGCTCGGGAGAAATTAATGAGCAATTTGGTTTTGTCTGGCTGAAATGGGATAAAAGAGGATCCAGCACACGTGCTCCTGGTGAGAGGATGGGACTTTGGCTTTGTCTAAGGCAGGACTGACTTTCCAGAGACACCTCCACAGGGTACTTGGGTGAGTGTAGCCTCTCTGTCCCTCCTGAGTAACTTGTGCTTCCTCTCACTCCTGTTCTGTGTCCACTGCCCTCACCAAGGGGCTCCTGCCAAGTCCACAGCAGTGCTCTCGCTGCACACCTTCACTCCTGGTGCAGCCTCTCCCTCAGCTTAGCCTGTGCGTGCCCCTCCCAGCACAGTCCTGCAGCGGCTGCCAGTCTTGCCTGATGCTGACTTGTGATTGATCTGTGGTGTCGATTGTAATTCACAGAAGAAGTGCACATGGCCTGTGGCTTAGAGAGCTTCCTAATAGGGAGAGAGCACCTCACAAGCAATGGCAAGCTGAGGGGGGAGCTGAGAAAAATCATCCAACAGCTCTTTAATTTGCCTCCTGGATTTTGATCCCCTTAGTTTCATATGTTTGAGCTTTCCTCCTCAAACAAGAGAGCTACTAATATTTTCCTTAAATAAACTTTCACATAAGGCATTTTCACATAATCAGATTATTCCAGGAGCTGGAGTATTAGAGAAAAGCCAGAGCCTGTTACATGAGGTGTGAACACAGAATCCCCCAAGCATCAGGGTGCTGTCACTTGGATAGATGGGAGGCACATTTTTGCAGGGGGAGGATTATCCTTCATTTTTAAGATTCACATTTTGATCCAGTTAGCCTCCTGAACATTTAGCAGCCCCTCCCGAATTTTATCAGAGCCTCAAGGGACCAGTGGTGGGAGAGCAGTGCAAGAGGAGGACAGCACACCATGACAGCACAAGACTGCAGCAGATGGAGAAGAGAAGCTGTGAAAGAGCAGGGTCACTGAAAGGACAGTGCTTGGATCCTGGCTGTGGCAGGAATTCTCTGTAGTTTGATGCTAAATTCTACGAACTTGGATTTGCTGGTGGTTTTGAGCAGGTATTGGTAAGACCACCAGCACCAGCCATATCACCCTCATCATTCTGCTGTGAACTTCTGAGGTAGCAGTCAGATGAATCAGGCACAGGTCAAGAGCTGCTCTTTGTGTCATCAATCTGACAATGACCCACAGTGTGTCTTAAAGCCAGCAATTTAAAACCTCCCAGGTTTCTGTTCCTTTAACTGAAAAATGGAGCAAACAAAGCATTTCAGTAAAAAAGCTTGAAAATCAAGTTTGGGTGACATATTGTAAAGCAATGTTATGATTAATCTCATATTTGTGGATGCTTAGGAAATGAAACTAAAAAAGAGCTCTAATCTTCAGTTTCCTAAGTTCAGAAATTATTTTCTCTTCAGACTGATGCAGGCAACAGTATGTTTCTTTTCTTTAAGAGGCATGAAGGGGCAGTAAAATGTAAATTGGGACTGTGAGTGTCTAATTCGTGCAATCTCTTCTCTGCCATTTTGCTCATCAGTTGAGTCTAAATGGGAGGAGAAGGAGCAGGTTTGCTTCCAAGCAGCTTGATTTCCATGGGACTTGGAGTTATTGATGAGTTCACATCATCACCACAAGAGCTGATGTGGACTGGCTATGGTCACATTCGTGGTACTGCTTGGGTTGGCTAAAAAATGCACAGAGTTTTGCTGTCTTAATATTCCAAATCTGGCTCTGGTTTATAGTGGAGGCTCCTCTTGGATTAATTTACTTGTGAAAGCTATGCCAGCCTGCAGTGCATAAACAGTGTGTCAGTGCAGAGCACGGTGGGGACTAGATCCGGCTGGATATTTTCCAGCTGAATGTTTTCTTCCATTTGAAGATACCAATTGGCCAAAATGGGAATGTTCTTCGGGAACGTGTCGATTTTGACAGACTGCAGCAGCTAGGGGAGTTAAAACCCTGACACGGGGGTTCTTGCTACAAAGCCCCCGCGCACCAGAAGGCCCTAGAACTCCACAGCAACTCACACACCTGCAGGGCTGAAAACAGGTCTGGTTTTGCCTAAGGGTTCCCTCCCCATTTTCCTCCAAGTAACCTTTCTAGGAAAGCTAGACTTTTGCAGATAAGTCAGGCAGGCATCTCTGCTTCCTCACAACAGAGCTTTCCTAAGCTTTTTCAAATCTTATGAGTTTTTCCATCGTGGAAGTTTGTTTTTCTGCTCTGCCTCAAATACAAATCTTTAAAAAAAACCTGTTTATAGATCATTCTGGGATACCAGCACCCACAGATGCATTGGAATAATCAATTGTTAACTTCTTTGCTTCTGTGAATTCATAACAAATGCAACTATATCTGCTTCATAGGAAGACAAACAAAACGGAAAAGAAAAATTATAATGAGACCAAGGAGACAAATCCTAACAATGGAAAATGTTGTGTGGGCCTGAATTTTGGCAGCACACTACCTTGCCTTCCTCTCCTTGGACATCCTTGGGCTAGGGCTCGCTCACATCTGGGCAGGGGAGACACCAAGCAGCAGCGGGGAACAGCAGCCTGGCTTTGTGCCCAGAGAGTCGGTGGTACTCGGAGAAGAAAGTGCCTGTGATATCTCACTCATCTCCTCTTGTGGCTGAGGACAGGGTATAGAGGGTTTTTTCACCCCTTCTGCAAACCAAGATCAGGAGGCTGGCTAGGGCTGCTGTTGACCCTGCTGTGACAATGTCACATCTTCTGAGGCCTGGCCTAATTCATCTCATTTGGGCTGCCAAGTAGTTCTCAGAGGGTAAGAGCTTCAAACTGCTCCTGTCTTAAATCGATTTGAAGAGATTTGCTAAAAGCGAAAGACTTTGTATGCAGGCTACTCCCTGCATACAGCCCAGAACAGCCTGACAGGGCTTTATTGTAGAGAACTGAAATGCATTGCAAAGGGGGTGGTAAGGAATGAAACCCACATGGATTGTTACTTACAGACTAAGAAACCCAGCTTCAAACTCAGGAGCATCTGTACCAAGGGGTAACACACTAAACTAAGAAATTTGCACCTTGGTTTTGCTCAGGTAAATGTTCCCACTTCTGTCTTCATAAACACGTCCATGTGATGGGAAACGTCACCACATCACTGTCCTTGTGCAGGAGTCCTCCCTGACTATGTCTGGAATGGTGATTTGGCACCGAAAACTGGGATTGCAATGGCAGCCAGGGGGCAAGCACAGGAGTGCGGCTTGGTGCAGTGTGAAGACATGGAACATGGATGCAGTTGTGAATCTTTTTGGGATGCTTTCTTCATACTGAACTGGCCAGTATGAAGTATGAGTCCTCAGATTAAGACTTATGGCCTTCTGTGAGTTTTCTGACTTGCTGCGGGCAGGTGAGCACAGAGCAGGCCATGACACAGGGCTGACCCTGATTCCATCAGCAGCTCCTTGTGATGAGCTCCCTGGCAGGTAGTGCCAGCACATCCACAGCACACCGCAGAGCAGGGTTTGGCCCATGAAGTGCCTAATGCCCTGGCCTTAGAAGAAGCTACTGGCACTTACAACTTTCTACGATGCATTCAAGGTTTCAAAAATACCTCCCTGTCAGGCCTGCAAGTTGTGTCCCTGAAGGATGGAGCTGGGAACTTACCTGCCAGCCACTGCATTATTCTCCTTAGTTTTACCTTGCTTTCTTCTAATTTTTGTTTGGAATGGTTACTATGAGCTTTTTGGTCTTAGTGCACATCTGAGTCTGATTATCAGACCTTTGCCAAAAATATCCTTATTTTTCTCCATTGCCTCTAAGCACCTGTGCACTGCCAGTCAGTGCATATCCACAGTGTGAGGCTTGACTTTCTAGAATGCAAACGGGAAGGAATGAGGTTTGGTCTGCTAGGGACAGTGCATAATTTGACTACAATGACCTTTGCACCTTAGGTTGTGAGGGTTTCCACAGCTCAAAGGAGCAGTTCCAGCACCTGAGAAATCCTATGCTTAACACAAGTTTTAGAAAAAAAATCAAGAATTGCTATGGCCATAAAATTGAGGAAAGTTCACTTTGCTCTGACCTTAAGTGCAGTTTCTCTCTACTTCCTGGGAACTGCTGGTGTTTTGCTCCTTCTGATGCTTACCCTAGAGAAAGCATGCTCATCCTTATTCATCTTCATTATTAAAAACCCAAAGAGGATTTACACTGCCTTTTGCAAAAAATGTGCCTTCTAATCCTCCAAGTGTACACAGCAGAAATAGGTCCCAGACACTCAGGATCTTACAAGAAAAAACAGATTAAAGTGCATGAAAGAGGAATCTAACATGATGTTTTATTTCCCTTTGCAGTGTCCTTCCTCTGTGCAGTTTACTTTCCAAAGTTCAATTCCTGCTGCCAACAGTGTGTATTTGTGTAACAGAGGCAGGCAGATGTGTGCCAGAGGTTTGTGCCCTGCCATGAAAGACAGGTTAGGACACCTTACATGCGGGAGGTCTCACCACCTGCCTTCATGGTTGGAACAGAAAAGCCAGAAAAAGGGCTGCAAGGAAAGATGGTTTATTTCAGATGTAAAAGTATACAGATGGGAATGGAGACAGAGAGGTGTGGGGATAAAATTTCCTAAGAACTTGGGGCTGTCAAGTGCAGGCAGGTTTTCAGAAGAGCTGAGCTTCCATTAGTAAGTAAAATAATGGACTAATTTATCCAAAGAACTCTGGACAAGGGGAAATGAGATCTTCTGGGGACCATGCCTCATATAGTTACTGTAACGACTTGGCATTACTGCCGAGTGTATGAAAATCCATCAAAGCCAATTCGCCAAAAGCAGTGCAGGGAGTCTGCTATACATCTGGGGATCAAATCCTCATGTCTGACACAAAGTACATTATTCATGCCTCTTACTTGCTTGGGAAGGACACAATTTAGCTTTGGCTTAGCTGTCTTGCTTTAGAACAAGAGAACAACAGGAGTGCAAAGCAGATCTTGCAGATTCTTTGTGGCCTTTTGATGTTTCCCAGAGTGAGCTCTGCGACCAGGTTGGATGGGGCTCTGAGCAACCTGATCTAGTAATAAGTGTCACTGCCCATGGCAAGGGGGTTTGGAACTAGATGATTTTTAAGGCCCCTTCCAACCC
The DNA here is from genome assembly GCA_013398955.1 of Callaeas wilsoni. Classification (NCBI taxonomy): domain Eukaryota; kingdom Metazoa; phylum Chordata; class Aves; order Passeriformes; family Callaeidae; genus Callaeas; species Callaeas wilsoni. The sequence goes on along the minus strand of VWPU01016575.1, from coordinate 134,070 downwards.
AAACCAACCTATGGTTCTATGATTCTCTCTAAGAGATGTTGTCAGGGCTGATATGACTGTAATGAGGTAGAGACAGACCCATATCACCCTACTCACCCTGGACAGTGCAAAAGGCTTCAGGGCTCAGCACAGTTTTAGAACTTCCATGCACATTTCATAATTTTTGAGCAAATTCCTTGGGGCTGCTAGGTGAGATGAAGGCTTGAAGAATGCCTGTAAGCAGGTCGGTGAAGCATCTTAACTCAAATCTTGTAATATCGTGTAACTTCTCGTGTGGAAAACAAAGGCAAAGCTTGAGCGCTGCTCTGCAAACGGTGCGAGTTGTAGGCACTGGGGTGGTGCCACACTTTCTGCCTTTTTATTCGGATATATCTCTGGCTCAGCATTTCCTTCAGACAGGCTTTCACACTGCATGCTGGACAGCCACTTGGCTAGTTGTAACATAAGTAATTGTACATAAGAGCTGAAGCAAGACACATAAACAGAGGATTCCTTAAAGATGCAGCCTGCAGGTCTGGATACACTAAAAAGAGACTTTTTCCCCTCCCTGTCACATGAAGGCATCCTGCCTTGCCAAAATCCTCAAGAGCTGTCACATGAAAATAGCCAAGGAGCCCCCGAGGCAGTTGGACAGCACTCCAGTTCCTGTCAGACCCGCCCTCGCTTTCATTAGCAGCAATTACTCCTTTTCCCAGGGGATCAGCGATCAGGCCAGACCCACTCCCTTCCAGGTGGCTGGTTTTGCAATTTGCCTTCATGGCATGGAGTGAAAAACCAAAATGACCACCAGACATTGGCTGTGTGATGGCACCTTCACTAACATGGCTCATTTTGCAGTCCATGGTACAGGGGCCTGGCAGAGGTCCCTGGGCTCCTGCAACCAGGGGTGTGAGAGAAACAAGAAAACCACTGCTATTACCTAACAAGAACCATCACACCTTTCTCTGAATACCAGTATTTTCTTAAGGTTAGGAAAGAGCTGTGCTGTTTTCCTCATTAGCCTCTATTTTCAGGACCTCTGAAACCCTATGTTTCTTTCCTCTCAGACTCCGTTTTCTCCATTTTCTCCACAATGTGCCCTGACACCTCCATCTGAATAAGGACCTCTGTTATTTGCTTCCGTCTCATTGAATGCACCAGCTAAACCAGGGATTTCATCCTGACATCTTGCAGCTGGACCCCAGCATGGGGTTCTCCAGCTGCATCCCAGTGTGGGACTGTAGGGACACAGCTGCCTCACTATGGTCTGCACCACAGGCTTCAGGAGAAGTGCTGCTCCTGCGCCTGCAGCACCTCTTCCCCGTCCTCTTTCGTTGCCCTTGGTGCCTGCAGAGTTGTTCCTCTCACATACTCTCTCACTCCTCTCTCCTCTGCTGTTATTCCAGGCAGTTTTTCCCCTTCTTAAATAGTGTTGTCCCAGAGGTGCTACCCGTTGTCACTGATGGGTTTGTCCAGGTCCATCCTGGAGTCATTTAATCCTTTGCTCCTTTGCAGAGTCCTGCAGTTCCCTGCGACCCAGCACGGCAGGGTGAGCAGACCCTGCACAGCTATAGGTAGTTTCTCATGTCCTCCAGAGTTTGTCCAGCACTCACACACACTCAGTACCACTTCAGAGGTTTCCAGCTTGTGAAACGAAGTTCATTGTAGAAGCAGAGCTAAGCTGTGAAACTTAAACCTTCCTCCACAAGTATTCATTTCAGAAGGAATTTGATTTGAAGTTGTTCTTCATGCCAGAGCCATGGCAAAGCCTGCAGGGTCTGGCTGTGGGGCTCAGCCCATACCAGCATGACCGTGCCCTTCCTCAGCACACCTGGGCCTCCTGGGGCCAGGCTGGGGGGTACCCCCCCTCCAGGTTCTCTGGACCTGCCACCTCCCCGTGGGTGCCTGGGGCTGCGTGCATCGACCTGTGCCCCACATAACCCTGCATGGGGGTCAGAGTCCGAATGCCATTAACTGGGAGATCCGTCTTGGTGAGTTGGGTGCAACTTCCTCATGGTAGGGGTAAGACCTGCTGGGTTTGGAAAAGGTACCCAATACCCACGTAGGGTCAACGGCTGCCAGAGCCCTCCAGTGCCCACCAATATGGCCTGGAACCCCCAAAATGAGCACCCTTGGGCTTGTAACAAAGGTGCACACACTTCATTTAAGGGGAAGCTCTTTGGTGAAATTGCCTGGATTAACCTGCAATTAACTGTAAATTTGTTTGATTTCAGCTTGCCACATCATTTGGTGTTTTAAGTTCACTGATGGTCATGATTGGTGTAATTTTAGAAATAAACACAACAGAAGCAAGCACTGCAATCAAGAAAGAAAATAATTCAGATGCATGAACTTGAATTCACTGTTTTCCCCTGGTTTTTCCGTTTTTTTTTTAGTTTTGACAGCTATCACAGTTTTCTGTCTTATTGTGCTTGATATTGTGACGGGCTGGTTCAGGGCCTCAGTTCATGGAGTACTTTGACTACAGAAAACATTTGCTTTCTTTTACAATAGAAGTAAGTACCAGATGTCAAAACTGCAGAGCAGAAGTGTGAAAATGTGGTCTGTTACCATTCCCAGTGGGCTCCTTCTCCCAAAAGCTTGGTTTTCACGATCAAACATGAAGTTTTGTGTGAATCCTAATGGAAGATCTTTTAACAGTGTGGATTGGCAATATCACTTCTAGAAGCAGTTCCCCAATTCAAAAGAAATAGAAACTTTTTACTTCCAGTTTTCAGTTCACTATATAAAAAAAGGAGAAAACATGCAAAATAGATGAGCAACTATTCAAGTTCCTTTAACATGTAATTTCCCATCAACAACGTCTATTACGAATTCTTCATCCCATTATCTCAGAGTAGGAGTTCTTGATGCTGCAAAATTGTTCTTCATTGTACAGTTCATTGTGCTCCACATTTCCTTTCATTTGTTGCTCAATTCATAAAAACGCTGACTGAAGTGCAAAATTGAATCCCTAAATAGTTCTAGCATGGGCTGTGTTTTATTCTGCAGGCTTTAATGGGAGGCAGGTGAGCACTGCAGCTTCCAGACCTCAGCCAGTGTGATTACAGTGCAGAAATATCCAGCATTGCACGAGGCTGCTGAAAGAGAACGCTCCTCTCACAGGCCAGGAATGATTTGTTGCTGTTTACACTTGGGGAACAGCCATTCCAGCTCAGGACCACAATGAAGAGAGAAAGGGAACTGCAGAGATGCCTTTGTTTTGGAGGCAGCGTGTCCATGGTCTGTACTGCAGCAGGATACATCAGGCAGGGAGCAGGTCTGAGCTGCCTCAGGGCATGGGAGAAAAATAAAAACTTCATCAATAGGCAGGTGTTTGGCTTCCAAATGCTGGATGCTGTGTCAGAGCCTAACTCTGGCAAAGGTTTTGGACTGAAATATTGGGGAGTTTTGCAAAGTGAGATGAACTTGAAGGAACTGGTGGTGAATTTGTGTTCAACTAGTTGACTTGTTTAGGAAAACAGAGGAAACAAACGCTAAACCCATCCCTCTGTTAGTACTTTTGTTCACATCCCAAAGAAACAGGAGTTATGTGGAATGCTGAAATGTCTTGCCTTGACGTTTCAGAAATGAAACTCTAAATTTTGTCAATGTTTGTTTTTAAAGTGCTGTTTCTTTGTAAATTGAGCACAGGCTGACCTAAGAGATAAGCTAGAAAAACCAAACTATGCATTAGGATCAAAAGCTTTCACTTAATTCAAAATTATTTTTGCTTTCCCTCCTCCCACTTTTTTGTTTTTAGTTTCTTTGGAAAAATGGACTCTTTTCAGGTCAACCTGCAGAGCAAATTCTGCTGGCCTCTCTTCCTCCTGCTGTTTCCTATTGAACCAGCTAGTAAAAATGAAAAATATACCCATCTGCAGCACAGAAACTTCCTTTGTACACACAAACCCCCCAATCCAGGTGCAACAGGGACCACAAGAGAAGTCCTCTCTGGCAGATTGCAGCCTTGGTGCAGCAGTCTGGTCCCTGACATACCAGTACCTGCAAACTGAGAGACCTGGGCTCTCCCAGCTGGAGCTTCCTCCCTGTGCCTGCCCTGTGAGCATTGCTCATGCCTGCTTTCTTGTGGGGTCTCAGGCAGAGAGAGGTAGAGCCAGGAGCTGGAAAATACCAGTGGAATTGATGTCATGACAATTACAGCCGAGGAAAGCCAGCTTGGGTGGAGTCAGCTGCTCAAATGGTGGAAGGAGGAGTTGGTTCATGATCCAGAGGTAAGCTGATGGGAGGTTTGGGGACATCTAGCTCAGGTGTCTAGCTCAGGTGCACATGTCCGCCTGTGGCACAGATGCTTGGGATCTGTCTGGGTTTCAGCTGGGATAGAGTTAATTTTCTTCCTAATAGAGGATACAGTGCTGCATTTTGGATTTAGTATGAGAATAAAGTTGATAAAACACTGATGTTGGAGTAGTTGCTGAGCAGTGCTTGCACTAAGTCAAGGACTTTTCAGTTTCTCATGCACAAGAAGTTGGGGGGAACCACGGCTGGGACAGCTGACCTGAACTGGCCAGAGGGATGTTCCATGCCACAGGATGACATGCTCAGTATATAAACTGCAGAGAGTTGGCTGGCAGGGCTCAATCACCAGCAGGCAGCGAACAATTGTATTGGGCATTTTTCCTATTATTATCATTTTTTTAAAAGAAAAATTTATTTCAGTTACTAGACTGGCCTTACCTCGACCCATAGATTTTGCCCTTTTCTGATCCTTCTCCCCACCCCGCTGGGGAAGCTGGAGGGAGGGAGTGAGCAGCTGCTTAGTACTTAGTTGTTGGTTGGGGCTAAACCACAACAGGTTACCAATTTGCCCCACAAAACCGCAAGCTCAGGGGAGCCAGGGTGAGCCATGCATCAGGGGAAGCTCAGAGAGCTCAGTCTAAGCTCTGAGGAGCAGGCTGGCATCTCTGGAGATGCCCCAGTCCACTTGGGGAGCCTGCAGGCTGGACTGGGTGACAGGCTCTGACTGACTGCTGGTTGTTGAAGACACCAGAGCTGTACAGAAAGAGCTCTCTCAGCCATGCCCGGCTGACCCAACAAGCTGAGTTCCCTTGATTTCGGCCAGCACCCCACGAGCTGGGCTGCTGAGGAACAGGAGCCAGCCAGGCTGCCGCTGGATGCTCTGCTGCCTTCCTCCAGCACAGCGCGGGCCCCGATCCTCCCGATCCTCCAGGCCAGGCTGGGAGGTCTGCCCGCGTTTTTCAGAAAGGATGATTACATCTGCAAAGCACCCGGCAGCGCTTTGGGATGAAGAGCGTTATGTAAGTGTAAGATAATGTTATTTATAGAGCCAGGTTTTATCCAAAATGGAATTAAACTTGTGTTCCTGAAGCCTCTGCTGTCAAAGACAAATTGGAATTTGTCCGCTAGCCTCTAGTGCTTCGCATTCAAATTGTTTTTCTCAGTTCATCCCCAAGTTTAAGAATATGTTTTATTTACAAATCACACATCTCAGAAAGTGAGGAAATCTCTTTTCCATCAGATGTGAGGTGACCATGGAATCCTGGGCAGTGGCCGTGGGACCCTGGGCCGTAGTTGAGCTTTGCAACCACTTCAGCTGTGACACCAAAGTACCATAAACAAGGGAAGGAAGGCAGCGTTTGAGCTGGCTTAAACAACAAAACCACAAACAATTGTCCCAGGCACAATATTTTGCCTGCATGTAACACTCTGTAGCAATCCATGAGCTGCAGGAGGGTATCCAGCTTACATCCCTGTTGGAGGTGGCAGTAGTTCAGTGGATTAATGTTTGTGCTCCTGCAGAACTACAGACCCTGTGACCTTTTAAAATCATGCATTATTAACTTAGAGAGCTTTACTTGCTCTTTTGAAATATTAGATTCAAATCCCTCATATCTGTACTTTTTACAAGCCATGAAAATGCAAATTTCTGGGATGCCTGCTGAAATCCGTGCTAACAGGTGTTAGAAATATTGTTTTACGAGGTACAACACCTTGCATAGGTTAGTTTGTGGAGTTCATCTGCTGCCCCTCGCTTGTCATAGTATCTAGCATGAAATTCCACACATGCCTTTTATTTAGGAAAGAACACGAAAGTATGTTATCTTACTTCTCTGGAATTTTCCACAAGTTATTTAGCATGTTAGCTTAAGCATAATTGGTTAGTGGGCTCTTGGAATCTATATCTTAGCTGTACTTATTTACATCAGGCTAAAAGTAGTTCATTTCAGTTGAGGTAAATGTGAAGCATTAGATTGCAAACGTACCTAATCCATCTCTCCTCCCCCATGACTAGAAATCCTGTGGTTAAAATAACACAGCCTCTATTCAGAGCACAAACTTAGAGCTGCGAGCAGGAGCAGGCTTGGGATTTAAACAACTCTCAGCAGATGAGTGTGTTCAAGGGTCTTTCTCGGGTGTGTTTTTCATCCTACTTTTGATCCATGAGAGGAAGCCAGGCTCTCTCCTCTGGGCAAGCAAGGTAAAGATTTTCTGCATTCTGTATATGGTTGCATGTGCTTGTAAAGGAGCTTATAAACATGGTTGCAATAAGGCTGTTGCAAAAGCAATTGTAAAATGCTGTTAGAGAGCGAGAAGTGTTTGGCAAATGGCTTCACAATCTTTAAATGTTAGTCTGGTCTTCTGGCTATTAACACACGACAGTGAAATGATGAAATGATAAATCTTGCACAGAGAAGCAAGGAGCAGTGATTCTCTATCACCGTTAGAGAAGCTGAGCATGTAGAAAATAGCAAACCCGGGTACTGCTGTGACCTAGCCAGACTAAAGCAGAACTGGCATTTTGCTAAGTGTCAGGTGTAGTCCCTCCTGGGTTTGTCCAGCTGCTGTAATCCCGTTCGGGAGGCTGAGGCTGTGCTGGAGGATGGCACTGAGTCTGTTTACAGAGCATATGCTAATGCTGCTCCAGCGTGACTCTTACAGTAACGGCGGAACCGTGCTTTCAGGAATGTTTGGATGCAGCGTGCCAGATAATTAACTGCCTCTATTTGCTCTTACTGCTTTCCAAGTCACAGGGGATGTAGAAAAGCATCATCTTTCCTTGAATCCTTATTTTATTTGAAATCCAGGAAACAAGCGTGATGTCTGTGCTAATGCCCGTGGAACTGTACTCCCAGTGCCAGAGTCTGTTAACTCTCCCAGCCCAGTGCTGTGCTTCACAGGGGATCCTGAGTGCCACATCAGTCCTGCACCACGGTGCTCAAACACAGAGGGTGGCACTGCTGGGGAATACGGAAATACCCTTACTCACATTTTTCTCAATTTAAAAACGTGCTGCCCCTCCCTGCCCCAAGGCATGGGACAGTGATTGCATCGTGGGGCACTTACACTCTCCCTCCACGGGGTAGCACGAACACATGCTATTCCAGGTGCTACCTTTCCAGTGCTGGAGAAAGCCTTGTTTCCCACACAGAGATGCTCACTTTCCCCTTCCTCTGCTTTCCACTCCTTTTTCCCTTCCCTGAGCGAGACAGGCTCGTTTCACATTGTCCTGTGTGCAGTCACTGGCCTCTGGTCCCCACTGTCCCACAGCCATGTCACTCCCCATGGCAGCATGCACTCCACTCCTGCTTGGCCAGAGGAAAGCGGAGGACCCTGCTTAGCACGCCGGTCCTCCCAGCAGAGAGCTGCCACACTGTGGGGAAGCTTTTAGATTGGAAAAGGTGCTCTCATCCCTTGAGCCAACAGTGCTGCTTTGTCCTGGGGGAGAAATTCAGCTTTATTACTTGGGTACCCGGCACAGAGAGGGACAAGCAGGGCTATGAGGAATACAAACACACCGCTTTTCCCGATGCTCCGAGCACACCGCGGCAGAGAGGCAGCTCAGAGGAGAGAGAATATGTGCAAAACAAAGAAATGTGGTCAGGCAGGAACTATAAAATTCCAATATAGAAAGTGGAGCTGATGTCATTTTAACGTCCTAAGCAGTGCCAAGAATTCTAAGTTCCGTATCAAGATTCAGTGCAAAACCCCCACAAACTCACAACTTGTTCTTGTGGAAAAATTAACTTTTATGGAAAATATGCATGGGAACATGCCAGAGGAGTGTGTTGCTTTATTTCTTTTATTAATTTTGAATACATTAGTTCAGAGAGCAATCCCATTTTAGCATCAGCTGCCTCTATCCAAGAAGCCGAAGCTCACATACACAGCTCGCAAATACTGGAGGCGAGGGAGCTGTGTTTTTCTGTGTGATCAGTTGTTAGATGGAAAGAGCTGTTCCAGTAGGAAGGGGTGTGGGAAGGCTCAGTGGGATGACTGAGTTAAAGCTTTTTTCCTGGTGACATATCTGAATCGTGATCAGACGCACCTGAATGGAGCAGCATCATCAGCTATTATAACTCAGAATGCGTCAGAGGTGGGATCGCGTGCAGCTCCTGTGATAAAGGTTACTCATCTCTGTCCTGCTGTAGGACCGCCTTCGCTGTTGCTAATAACTTTGTCAGACCTGAAAAGTTTAGACTGAGCTCTTCCAACTTGATTGTCTGCATTAGGCTAAGTTCTTTTCTGGAAAATATCAGCCAAAACTGTCCAGCCAGTTTTGTCCATTCCAAGAATGAGCATAGGGAAAAAGGAATTGTTGTCCAACTGGAAAAAAAATAAAGGAAGAAACAGGAGGGGGAACCTGGTGATCCTTTCTTTGGATAGTTCTTATCCCTCTGTGCTCTGTAGTTGAGATCTGAAATTTGGCAGCTTTCTGTTAGGAATGCGGGTTTTTTTTTTAACTTTGTAAATCTCCTCCAATTTGGCTTAGTGATAGCCTTTGAAGGGAGAAAATAGCAACTTCTCAGCTAAGGATCAGCAGTCAAAATCTGCTGAGATTCCTTCCCACATGAGTGAGCTCAGCCCAGCATCCCAGCAGCTCCCAGTGCTGACCCCGATGCTCCTGTGCAAACAGTCAGTGCTACCAAGTTCCTGCAGATCCTTGTCCTTCCCCACAGCATGGCAGGGGCCCGTGTCCTCTCTCTGCAATCCAAGAGTCATCCCAGCTTGAGGAGCAGAATGAAGATGGGCTTTTCATGTAATGCTGCTCAGGACAGAGTTGGTGGAAAGGCAGGGAGGGGACAACAATTTGATTTTTTCCTGTTACAGCCTGGTGGCAGACAGGGCGATGCTGGGCTGAGCAAAGGGCTGGTACTCGGATGATAAAGCTGGAGGGTTGCATGGAATGGGATGAGGAGTACATGGCACAAATGAGGAGTCAGGGGGCTTGGGAGCAGGTCAGGAAGGTGTGTGTCAAGGTGTGAGCCACACAGAGAATCTGGTCATGCCAGAGCCTGATATGAAACCTCAGCTGGTCCATCCTTGGTCCATTTTTGAGAATATGAGAGCTACCTCTCAGAATTGGCTTCAGTCCCACTTTCCCTGTAGGGTCTTCTGTGCCAGGTCTTGCTGAGGCTCTCCCCAGTCTGCAGCCAGTGGCTGTGGGGTGCCCCACTGTCTGCACATGCCATAAGACCCTGCTCCTGATGTCCACTGCTGGAATGGGAGCTGGTGGGAGCTCTGCCTCGAGCATGTCCAGTATGCCTGATGCTGAGCACTCCTGCACAGCCCCATGTCTGCTGGTCACTCCCTTGGGGACAGCTGGGATGAGTGACCAATATCCTGATAAACTGGTGCCTGATGCAGTCAAGCTGTTGCTTACATGCCTGTCTCTGTTTCCATTTTTTTCAAATGGCTAAAGAACCACCACCCTTGACAGAGGTACTAGAGCTCAGGGACACTTGTGAAGAACCCAGGTACTACAGGGAGATGTGTCATTGTAATTCCAGGTTCTGGGAGAATCAGTAATTTTTATTGAGGAGAACTTGGGAAGAAAATAAACCCTAGGACTACACTGAAGTCTAAGGGAAAAAGCAAAATTCTATATAGCATCTCCAGTGAAAAGAGTCCATACAGTACCATGGGATAAAGCTGAGACCTCTGGCAAAATACTGTGTGTTCATCTAATTAACAATTGTACCATAACACATAGCACAAAGGAGGCCTAATTCCGGCATCTCCTGCCTCATGGATTTTTCAGTCATAACAGTATTCTTATAGCCTATTTTTGTATGCAATGCATTTGCAACATTGGGGACAGATGGTGAAATCTCGGTGTTCATTGTGCCACTTGATGTGATTTCCACATCGAAAGGTAGGGAGCTGCGGTCTGCTTGTTTCCACTCCTGCAGGAGTGCCAGGGGAAAGGTGGCTTACTTCACTTCTTTTCTAGACTGCAGAGCAACCTGGACAGCCCCTCCTTCCACAGAGACAGGCAGTGAAGTTTCGTCATCTTCATCAGCTCCTGGCAGCCCCATGCACACATCAGGACTCAGCTCTATCAGACTGTGTAGAAACAAAGTCTGGTAGGACAGGACCTGGGAGAACAGTGCAAGATCAGAGCTGCCTACAGACAGCTACTGAGAGGGGAAGGAGCGCTAAGAAGCTGTGAGACAGTGTTGGCCGCTGCTGCAGGCAGTGCTTGCTGCACACTAACAGCCTTGCCTTAGTCAAGGATGTCACAACTGGGAGTTTTAAGCAGGGATTTGCAGGAGAACTGAAACAGAAAAGGAAAAGGAGTGGTGGATACTTACGGGCTTCTGCTCCAAGGGTCAGTGTAGAAAATGGACATCCCTAAAGTTTGATGCTGAATGAGTATGGATGAGTGGAGTAGAGGCTGACACTTGAAGGACCAGAGATACTTACTGGGGATGTTCTTGTGGAAGTTGTCACAAAATAAATAAATCCAGGAGGATTTTGCTATTACAACTTTGATGAGATGATTACAAGTAGGGAGCAACATCATGAATGAAGCAGTCAGATCTGTGCACAAGGTTTCTTGCACAGATCTAAAAGAGCTGCTGCCTTCTCATCTGCCACCCCAGCTGGTCCAGCCAGGTCCTTGCACTGCGCACAGCCCAGGGAAAGAGTCAGGTTGCTTTATGAGTGCTAACCCAAAACCTTCACTGCTTGATGAATTGTTTGACCTACTTGAGGCTCAGACTCCACTCAGAGAATCCCATGCTCTTCCTACAGTTTTGGTCTGAATTAAACCAGTATGTACAACATGACTAGTTCAACAATCACAACACTGTGCCTTGGGACATTGCCTCTGCTGGAAACTAAAGTACATGCAATTAATTCTGTGGTACCTCAATGAACAAAATGGGGCTTTTGTGTAACACTATTACTCATTTGTTTCCAATTAGTCATGAATCATGAATTGTTTTGTCTCAGAAATTAATGCTATTTTTTTCCCAAATTATCAGTTTTTACCTACTTTGCATACCCTGATGTTTCCACAGATTGTGTGGGCCAAGTTTTCTGTCCTGATCCATGCCAGAATCTTGGGTTTCTGAATATAATTGTACATTAAGATTGAGGTCTCCAGATCCTGTGGCTTGAGAGAATCAAATTGATCCCAGACCTGAGAGAAGGTTGCTACTTTCCTGCAATTGCACTTCAAATATAAATATGTCTTCATGTTATTCTGCTGTCCAGTGATGCAGGTTGGGGTGAAACATCGAGAAATTTGCTTATGAATGGATCTACAGATTTTGTCTCCTGCCAAGGCATAGCCCTGTCTGAGTACTCTTGTAGTGACCATCTTGGTAATCCAAAGAGTGTTCTCCTATATAAAACAAGTCCTGCTTAATACAGGGGATCTGCCATGTCTTCAGATGCATTCATGAAATACGTGTCACTTGGGCTGTGTGACCTTTACAGAATCCTCCAACTTCAGGGACACTTTGGAAAAGTGACATATTTTGTGCTCTATTGTCTTGCAACTCAGATGCAGAAGGGGAGTAAATACACAGTCATATCAGGAAAGAATTAACAATTTCTGATAAGGCAAAAAGGCCTTACCTTTTTTAAAAGAAGGAGGCTCGCACAGGGTGAGGAAGAAGAGCATTTCAGCCTTCTGCACTGGTGAATTTGGGAAACCCCTACCCAGACATAAATTCAGGTTTCCCACAGTGAGATAAATGTTGTGATTCCCCTACATCCTTTTGGTATCAATTCATTTCTAAAAGTCTAGTGAATCCCATAATCCAAGTCTATGTATGAGACTTATGACACACAAAGGTTCCTAACAACCTCAAACTCACTGAGCGCTTTTAACCACTTACAACCTTTTGGTGTCTTTTCACTTTATTTAGATGTCTTGCCCCTCAGCAGTGAACTTGCCTTGTTTTCTCTTCTTTTCTGCTACTACAAGTTGGGTGTTTATGCCCTTGGCATAGTCTTCCTGGAGGGCAGACAGCAGCTCCTTGTATCCCACTGCAGAAGGTGGCTCCAGCTCTGTGGCCACCGCTCACTATAAACGTTCACCCGAGTTGCCATCTCTGACCCTCAACCAAACCAAGAAGGGTTGTAAAGCAAACCCACCTTGCAATGTGCAGCCTTCTGCCATCACGGCCGTGACTGTGTCCAACAGAGACTGGCCAACACCTGTGATGGGTCATGCACAACCAGCCATACCCACCCTTTCCCCTTCTCCTTGGGTACACGGTCCTGCTGCTCCATGCTGGGCAGCAGCAACCTGTGCAGTTAAACCCTGAGCTTCCATCCTGCTGCAACCTGTGCAGTTAAACCCTGGGCTTCCATCCTGCTGCAACCTGTGCAGTTAAACCTTGCCCTTCCATCCTGCTGCAACCTGTGCAGTTAAACCCTGAGCTTCCATCCTGCTGCAACCTGTGCAGTTAAACCCTGCGCTTCCATCCTGCTGCAACCTGTGCAGTTAAACCCTGTGCTTCCACCCTGCTGCAACCTGTGCAGTTAAACCCTGCGCTTCCATCCTGCTGCAACCTGTGCAGTTAAACCCTGCGCTTCCATCCTGCTGCAACCTATGCAGTTAAACCCTGCGCTTCCATCCTGCTGCAACCTGTGCAGTTAAACCCTGGGCTTCCATCCTGCTGCAACCTATGCAGTTAAACCCTGAGCTTCCATCCTGCTGCAACCTGTGCAGTTAAACCCTGAGCTTCCATCCTGCTGCAACCTGTGCAGTTAAACCCTGTGCTTCCACCCCCAGCCATCTTACCAGGCAAAATGCCAATGGGGCTTGCAGAGTGGCTTTCTTGCACTGTGCAGCCACTGGCTAGGACTGCCAGGGTTTGCACCCCTGCTGCATCTTGGCACGAGGCAGAAATTGCATTGTCAATAACGTCCCTCAGAGAAACAGAATCAAAATTGTTATCCACCTCCAACGCCTTTGCTCATAATGAATTGTTTTGGCCTCTTGCATATGTGTAATCAAATGCTGCTGCTTTTCACATGCTACAGTTCACTGTGTTTAAATTGAGAGTGATCTCCCTTAAATATTTATTTAAACAATAACATCCCTTGAGCTCTTTATAAATTGCTGTACAAAATGGATCCCAAACATTATTTTAAAAATTTAATTAAATTGGTTTTCTCCCTGAACATAGTGCTGTGGGCCAGCACCTCCTTCTGCCAGGGCAGAAGATCCTGCAGCTCTGAAAGCCAGTTCCTGCTCCACAGGACTTATGGACCCAGCTCTCAAATTGTTCCAGCAGCTCCCAGAGTCGCAGGGCAGAGTTTCAGAAGTCATATTGGTTTTGCCCCAGGAACCCAAAAATCCTGTAACTTCCAGGAATAGGCTCCCTCCCTGGATGCAGGAAAACTGCTCTGAGAGCCATTTCTTCCTATTGGCACCCACACACCAGGCTGAGGCTGCAAACACAGCAATGCCAACCCTATGCAGCTCACAACTGCTGGGGAGCAGGAGAAAGCTGAGGCTGCTGATATTTTTCAATAGTATTTAAATTATAACATTGTAGCCTGCAGTTCTGGGAATTTTCTGAGCAAAAGACCCTAAAAATACATGAAACACACAACATACTCTCTACTGTTTGGCTGGAGTCTGCAAATCTAAGAAGGACTCACCATCCCAAATAAAAATATTTTTTTATTGCATATAAAAGAGAGGATTCAAACTCTTCATTTAGCAGGCCATTTTTAAAAATTTAACTTTGGTTAAAGGTGGACTTACACAGAAGTGTTGGTATTATTAAAGTTATCTGTTAAAAATTTTGCACTAGATTAGCAATGTTTTAGTGGAGAAGAGCTACAGCCCTTCCTCTGCATTTCTAATTCCACATTCTTCCAGCATCTTGATGAATCAGTTATTGGCTAAATCTTCATAGGCAACATGGATTTGAGTGGAAATTGAATTACTCACCAGCTAAAGTAAGTGCAAAGAAGATAATTCATTATGCTGCTCCTTAGCTATAATTGAGGCTCATCTCCTCATTTGAGGCTCTGTGTGGGTTTAATCATAGAGATGAACTGGGGAGAAATACCAAAGCTTCTCTGAATCATTTTTATTCTTGCCCCAGTTCTTTATCACTAATTACATCAAGACACATCTCCAAGGAGACAAAGAGTGATGCCATCAGCCTGCTGTCCCTTAGGTCCCCCCGAAACCTTCACTTGTTTTGCTAAGGGCAGTGAGTCTTCAGATGGTCCCGTGGCAGGAAGAGGCAGGCTGCATTTTGCTTGAGATCCTTCTTGTTCTAAGCGCAGATTTTAACAGACTAAACGAAAAGATACAGCCTTTTTAGAGCTAACACTAGTGGTGAAGCTGGGAGATCAATCAGCCTTTTGTCGGCTGAAGATGATTGCAGAAACAGTTTTGAACATCAGGAGGGCATTGAGCATTACTTTCCTCCCATGGTGAGTGCAGTATGTGGAACGTATGCCTCAGACATCCTTTTCCTTTTTCCAGTCTGAAGGGGAAAGACTTCCTTGTACTTTTCTCTCCATTAGACAAGGCCATGGTCAGCAACATGGATGAAGTATCCCAGTTCAATAATTTCAAATCAATAGTTCATTACTTTTCTCTGCTGAGAGGAAGCACATTTTTCTCTGCATGGGTACATAGAGCCTTTATCCAGCTCTCATCCACCTAGACATATTGAGTCAGTTTTAGGGTTAATTCCCTCCTTTTAATTTCCTGCCATTATTTACTCACAGCACCTGGAGTCAACCTTTGACAGTGAAGTGTCTGAAATAGGATTTCCAGAATAAAAGGTTTTAATTTTTTTTTTGCCTCAACCAGTCAATCTGAACAGCTACTTGGTAGCTAGAAAGGGGTTTTTCTTCCTCTCCTTCCAAACTTTTGCCTTTCAGTGGTAGTTCTTGCATAGCCACTGGGCCTGGCAGTTCCACTTCAGGGGATCTTCTGAGAGTCATACCTTCGTCCACAATGAGGTCAGAAAGTCAAGTTATAGAAAATTTTAGGGAACTGCATGGTCCTGAAACTGTTGTTTCAGACATGTTCAGGTTGCTTAATTCCAGAAAGGAAACACTTCGATGGCTCAGAACTGAAACAACTTGTTTCCAGTTTGAACTGAATTAAAGCCTCTGACTTCCTCTCAGTTTATTGTTAGCCCATGCCCTCTCTTTTCTGCTTTGGTGTCTCATGAGGGCTTGTGCTTGCCTGTAGCCGTGTCTCACCAGCTGGGCTGCACACACCCCTAACTCACAGCAATCACACTCCTGTGTTGTTCCACTGGAGATGGGAATACCCCTTTCACCAATTTTCTCATGGTCATACACACCTCTAATGGAAGGTATTCACTCAGAGAAGAGACTTTGGCAATGTGACCCAAAAGACTGCAGCAGGAATCCCATCTCCTAACGAAAGCCTCCGGGACCCTGATGCAAGGCCTTGAAAAATGCAAGACTGAGAAAACCAGTCATGTAGCATGACCTCAGTCTGTGCCAAAAGAAGCAAGCCCACTTAATTCACTGTACTCTTGCAAGGGCTGGATCTGCCTCCTGGACATGGCAATTGTCACTTCCCAACTTTCACCCTCCTAGATTTGAAGAAGCAGCTTGAAATGTGATGCTCCACATCTGTTCTGACTGTCTTACCCACAAAACCAGCTGTTTCCTTCTGCCCAGTGAGTGCTGGAGGGTTGTGGACAACCTAGGCATGCGGCAAAAGCAGAACCAGGAACTGTGACCAGTATACCAGGCACCCCTGCAAGGTCTCAGATGTTTGCATGGCCAAAGTCTGTCCTGGTTTAATTCAGCCCTCTTTGTGTGGCTTTGTGAGCATTGAAGCAGTGTGAGTCCCAGTGTCTAACTATTGTTATTTATTAGGTAGAATACTGCCCAGTCCTGAGCCTGAACTCTCCAAACTGAAGCCCAATATATACAGTCCATCTTGCCTCTCTCCAAACAGCATCCAGCATCAATCACAGCACTGTAAATTGTTTACACAAAACTACAGACATCATAACTTATTAAATAACCCTCTTGTCGGTCAGATAAGTAAATATTTCGAAAGACTGTGAACATCGTGGCAAGCTGGAACTGCCCAGACCAGCTCCAAATGGATCCAAGTTAACAGGGGACCATATTTGCCTTGCCTTTGATGTCCCTGCTCCAAATCAGGCTGAGAAGGGATCTGTAAACAAGCTTCCCTAAGGGAAGCTTATGCAGTTTGAAAGATGCTCAACCTTCTGTAGAGCTAACAGAAAGAAGAAAACTGTGGAAAGAGTTTGCAAAGAAACTATCTTCCTGAAGCTGTAAATTTGAACTTGTGGGAGTCAGACCCTCCCCCTCCTTCTCCATGTCCTCCTCTTTAAACCTAAACAAATGAAGCAGATGCCAGAAAGACTCTGCTGCAGAAGAGATTGAGGGTTCAGTCCTTGGGCCATAGCTAGAGACTGCAGGGAGGGGTTTCTCTCACTGTTGGTGGAATGGATGGTGGCAGCACCTTCACACAACCACCTCTTCTTTCAGGCAGCCATCCCAGGAGCTTTGGCCGTGAGAAGGGGAATGGTGTTTGCATTGACTCCCACACTTCCATTGCCTGCCCGTGGTAAGTCTCCATGCTTTTGAAAACAGACCATGGCTATCTGCTTTGGAAACACTCGGAAACATGCTGTTTTATCAGATATTTGTTTCCAATCATTTCCAACAATTATTTGGGATCTTTTTCCTTTCGAGTTCACTGAGTTGTACCAGTTCGACTCCTTTGCAAAGGGGTTGAGTTACATTCAGGAATGTGGAGTTGAAAGGACCTGAGTTTTTGCAACAGGAATTTGTTTTGGAAGCAAGCGAGTCGGAAGGAGAGGAAACGGGCAGCCCACCAAGGGCTTCGGCAGGATTATCCCACCCTTTCAGCAAGCTATAGCCAGGGCAACTCATGAGCTGGGGCTGAGCCTGCTTCCAGTGGGGGTAGGGACAGACAAACTGCTCTTACCAGCAGTTTAATACAGCACAGGATCTAGTCACGTTGCTTGAAACCTCATCTGAAAAATCCCCTCAGGCACAAACCTCACTAATGGGAATCATAGAATCATAGAATACTGTGACTTGGAAAAGACCCCCAAAGATCATTGACCCCAACTGTGGCAGCCACTAAGATGCAGGAAAGCTTCACCTGGGTGAAGCTGACTGTAGGCTGCTGCTGTTGGGTCACTGGGGTGCTAAGAAGGGCACTCCGCCACACAGTCCCCTGCCAAAGACCAGCCACGAAGCCCATTATCAGAGGAAAACTCATGGACTGGAGGCTAACCTGGTGCTGAATCAGTGACTCAGTTGTTAGTTTGGCATTTACTTGTTTGGTACCTGACTGGCACCTCCAGGCCTGCATTTCCTCTAACAAAATTTTAATTCTTAGTCTTTCGAGATTCTTCGACACCTCCTGTTGCTGGTGCATCTGGGTAGTTTTCTTAAAATATATGTTTCCTTTTCTGTGTGTATCACTTATTTAATGTCAGAGGCATGTGTGAGGCTGTCCATGTTTGCAAAAAGGCAGGAGTTTCATCCCAGGACTAAATCAAATGCTGCCAAGACAGCACAGTGCAGACATAAATAAAACATAGGTTGTAGAGACCAACTGTCAGTGGTTCTCAACTCCTTAAATATCCATTCCTGTTTGTGCACAGCCATACTTACTGGCACTCCTGCCTCAATATATTCAGTATAAACTGATGATTGATTGAGAAAACAAGTTAAAAAAAAAGAAAAAGAGTAATTTCTTAAACAAGTGGGTGCATGTGGAGGGGAGATGGGAAAAGGGTGCAGAGGTCACACCAACCTGGTGGCAAACAGGGCAGTGTGAAATGCTGTCAATACAGTCAATATGTTCATGTCCCACTGGTGCAGAGAGGTTTCACACATTGGGGTAAATGTTTTCTAATTCCTAGACACACATGACAGAAAAGAACAGCACGCAGAAGGAAACACATTCTGGTAACCTGCCAGAAAGAAAGGTGTTATTTTTCAAAAGAGAGCTGGAGACACTCCAGCTCTGGATCCGTATCCAGCTCTAGCCTCCAGCCACAAATACGAACCTGCAGTAATGCAGACACCACCTGAGAGCCACCACTCTTGTGGGCTGTATGCCATACATACCTGTGTGGCATTGCTTACGTGGTTGTCACTGAATGTGGTGTCCCAGTGTGCTGGATGTACCTGTGGGCATTACAGGAGAAACACCCTTCCTTCATCTGGAGCCCCAAAGCCCTGGCACTCCCACTGTGCAGGACCCCACAGCTCCCATAGCCCATCACAGCTGTGTCCCTTCTCCTCTACTGGGGCAATTGGTGATCCATCTTTTCCATCAAACTCTGCCAGCCCTGGATATGCACTCTGCTGTCTTCTGAGCAAGTGATGTGTTGGTACCGCTGCTGCTCGAGGCTTTGCTGTAAGATGAAGGTACTGTGCAGCTCTGTGCAGCTGGCTCTGTGTTGGTGTTCCTATTGACCAGCATCCACAACAGGAAGTTCGCAGTGGGGGTAAATTTGCCCTTAACTAAGTGCATTTCTTTTCCTGTCTTCATTGCAACATGTCACTGTTTTTTCAACCATTAGTGATTTTTTCCCCTCTCTCTCAACATTGTCTCTGATTTCTGTGTCATGAGGGGGAGTATTGTCAGATCGCATTCTCATGATGGGAGAGGCAGAAAATCCGTTCTGTACATCATGTGACCTTGGCTTCCAACACCACAAAGGATTTCTTCAAGCCCTGCTCATTATCTCGTTTTATACTTTAAAGAAAAGCGAAAACGCTGGTGACAAATGGCCTCATTTATCACATTTAATTGACTGACTATTCTTTTAAGCCTCTGAAACACACTTGAGGCCAAAGCACTGGAAAAAGAACATGCCATTTACCCTGGTCTGCTGCCAGATCACATTAAAAAATGTCCAGGAGGTATTTTCTAGAACAGTACACGAAGCGGGAGTAAGAGTGTGCACTCTCACCACAGCACACTTCCCTCCTGGTTTCTAGCAACCATGACAGTGTCAGCCCTTTCACAAGCAAGCAGCAGAAATGAGCAGAAATGAGAATTTTTAGTGAAACTGTTGCAGGGAGGGTGAAGCCGCTAAAAAGTTGCATGTGAAAGGTGTCAGTACTTCCCTGCTGACTAAGGGAGTGCCTAGAATGTGGGGGTCTCCCTTCATCCCAGAACGAACAACAGAACTAACCAACATTTCCAAGTGACATCTTAGACAATGCGAAAATTAGTAATATGCTTGTTGCAGCTATGGCAGGTGTTGTGCTGACTGTAGGTTGCTGGAATGACAAATTGGAGATAGGGATTGAAAATCCCAAAGAGGGATTGCAGTTTGGGAGGGATGACTGCACAGCTTTCCCCTGAGTGTCCCTGAGCCAGGCTGGCGCTGACTCCATGGGCTGCTGGTCAGCCCCAAAGACCCAC
This sequence comes from Callaeas wilsoni, assembly GCA_013398955.1. NCBI lineage: Eukaryota > Metazoa > Chordata > Aves > Passeriformes > Callaeidae > Callaeas > Callaeas wilsoni. The sequence continues at coordinate 114,407 of VWPU01016575.1, read as the reverse complement.
AGGATGTGATGGGTCATGGGCTGCCTGAGCACCTATAATGTCATATGGCTGCAAACAAAATCCCAAACATAGCTATAAAATACACAGGCAGAAATACAGTGTGTAAGACATCTCTCTTCCCTCAGTTCACCTTCCCTTGCTAGTGTGAGATGTCATCTAAAGACTTTTCTTATGGAAGGAGATGGTATTCCTCAAAAAGGTGTATACAGGTATGTGCAGGAAGGCAGGCTAAAGAAACTAGGTTTGATTGAAGAACATAAATCTAAAGAGAGAAAAAAATGCTTTCAAGCGCATAAAGAGCTGATCAACAAGAAAATTAATAAACTGGTCTCTGTCCCTGCTGCAGATATCAGCCACATGCTAAAATTTCAGTCAGGCTGTGTACTGGGTCTGGCTGGGAAGGAGTTAAGAAAGATTTAATAAAGATTTAAAGAATGTTCCTAATAGTAAGTGTAGTAAAACACTGAAATACTTTGTCTCAGGAGACTGTGGAGGTTCTGTTATTAAAGGTTTTTCAGAACAGGTTATCCAGACATCTGTAAGGATTCACCTAGGCATGGGATGGGAACAATGGACTGGAGCCAGCCTGAGTCCTTGGGGACCCTTTGAATGAAATTTTCATCACATTAATGTGAACACAAGACTCTTCTTATAAAGTACTAAAGACACTATCCTGGTTTTTCAAAAATCCCTCCAAAAAGGTTTCAGTCTCGCCTGAGCCTGTCTCCAGTTTGGAGATGTAAATGTTTTGACTCCTTTCCCCAACCCATCCTGAGACAAACCTGCTCAAAGGGGCCAATGAACCTCAGAGTCACAGAAATCTTCTCTCCCCTCATGTCCTCTGCTAGCCTGGGACCCCCGAGATGAAAAGGGCAGGGGAAGGACCCTTGCTCCAAGTGGCACTGGAGTACCATGCCCTGGGGGAGCCATTCCCACAGTCCTGCTCCTTCCCACAGCAGCACACACAGGATGCCCCAAAGCCCAGTGCCACCCCCATAGCTGCTCACCCCCAAGGGGTGCCTTCCCAGCCCCAGACCACTCCCACTGACCACTGGGGGACTCAGCACTGCATCCTAAGTAAAAGATTGACACAAATCCTGCTGTCCTGATTAGCCACCCATCTAATCCTCGTGATGTCAGCAGGGTTTTGCCTGGCAGGATTTGGCCCATTGCCAAAGAGCTCTGGGTTTTATTGTCCTGGCTCTGGCTGGTGGTGGCAGGAGGAGGCTGCAGGTGTGAACCTGCAAGAGGAGCCTGAGCTGGCAGTTTTAGATACCCAGTAAAATTCGCTGCCAAGTTTTGTTCATCTTTGTGGGAAAGGTGTTTCATGAAGAATACAGAAAAATCCCACCATGCAGTTCCTCTTTAACTACACAGCATATATATATATATGGGTATGGATTTGATTATATCTATGTGTATAAATATATCTATAATAATCATACTGTTTTCATGTTTTCTACAAGCACAGTTTCTGGGGCTAAGACAAGGTACACATTTGGTGGGGGGAGGAAAGGAAGAGATGGAAGGAGAGGAAACTGCTGCTGTACACAGCAGCTCTCGTCTAACCCCCATTTTTTACACTGATGGAATGCACCCAGTGACTGTTTCTACTATTTAAGGAAAAAGGTTCCTATACAAAATCCTGTGGTTTTGAAGTGATCCTTTTATAGGCATAAAAAGATTTTTCCATATCCCTCTGTTTGATTTCTTTCTTTTACTCAGACCTGGCTACTTAAATAGATATTTGCAGAATATCATGCACTGGAATCAGACACTTCATTTATATTCTGGGTACTGGAGATAAAATATCTCACCAATTTACCACATAAAGCCATGGAGATGCAAACTGAAGCCAGTTTAGCTGCAGGGCAGTGCAAGAGAGAGTTGAATTTCGTCCGGCACCCATCCCAAGGGATTTTGTGCTGGCAATGACCCATCACAGAATTGAATGTGCTGTGTGTTCCACAGCAGGTTTGCCTCTCCCTGGTTTCTCATTGGTGGTGAATATCAGTGGTGTCTGTAATCTCATGATTTGGATAAGAATAACTATATGTTAACCTGGAGTTAGTAACACAGAAGTTTAAGGTGCGTATCCTAAACAGCGGTTGGATGCAATCCACAGCCTGCACCTGGAGCAGGGACCTGAATGCTCATCTCTCCTGCCCCAGAAGTGGGAAAGGTGGCATTCACATCTGTTCAGGCCCGAAACGTGGTGAGCACATCCTGGGCAGTGAGGTGCTGGCAGTGATGTGTGACGGGGCTGTGGTGTGGGGTGTCTGGGTTGTGGCTGTGGCCTCTCCTGGGGGAAGACTCGTGCAGGCAGCACACATCATGTGCAGGGTCTCAGGTGAGATACACACAGCCCAAGGGCAGATGCTGAGCTGCTTGGCCCAGCTAAAATCCTGGGATGTGAAGCAGCGAAGCAAACCCTAGTGATTTACAAGCAAGTCCTGAGACACCTGAGGGTTCCCTGTCTCCCTCTTCAGGCAACAGTGTCCTTGGGGGCATCTGGGCACAAGGGCTAAGCTGGGGATCCAAAAGCAGCATTGCACAGCTCAGTGCTTTTTAAGGACCAACACAATCTTTAATCTATTACTCCAGCCTATACAGTCATATACTGTGCTGGAGGTAGCTTTTCTGCACAAAACTACAAGCCAAGGGATTTACAGAGCTCCAGTAGCTACTCACTGCCAGATGTCTATTATCTCATCACATACATATGCTTCTCAATGATGCTGGAGCTAATACATTCCTCCACCGCCACGGAGACGTGCCTGGTACCACCAGTTTGTGCCGACATAAATAACAACCTGTCCAAGCATCTCCCCTGCAAGTGCTGGGGGAAGGGGCGAGGATGCGTGTTCCAGATGGAAATACAACCAGGGGTTGTGCCCTTGGTGGCTTTGAATTATGTAATTTTATCTCAATGCAACATGAGAGGAAGTGATTCCTCCACACACTGCATCGTATTTGGCTGCCTGCTCACTTACGTTTTTATGAATGTAGGAGGACTGGTAACAGGGATGATGACAAAACTACAGCAAAGCAGCTGAGACCCCAGTATATCATAAAAAAATTAACCTGCTATGTGGCTCCCCCTTGACAGACGAGGTATGTTCACTCATCCCTGCCTTAAAGTTATGTAAATCTCTGACTTCAGAGGAATAAATTTTGATTTACTCCCACACTGAATGAGTGGGAAATGCTGAAGCTGAATTTTGGATCAGTGGTACAGGTCTCAACTCTACAGGCTTTGAGGACTTTCAATTTAAAATCATCTTTTTACTGTATATGAGGTCAGCACAGAAAATCATGTGATCCACATTTGCTTCCAGCTCATCTAGAAGGAGCAAGTAAGCCCAGACTGAAGATAAATTGGCAGAATGGGGATGAAAAACGAAGTGGTGTCTGCCCACAGAGGGACAAACTCGTGGCACCCTCCCAAATTGTGGGTGGTCTATTGTGCATTGCTCTAGTCAATGAGAACATTACAGTCATACATGCAAACCTAATTTGGAAAAACAGTATTTAAACAAACAATGAATGTATTGTAACCTCATAATTCATATATAACGAACCTCAGCTTTCTGTACTCCAGTACATAGTAGCCTTCTCAGAATCCTGCAATTTGATTTTAAAAAAGGAATGCTGTGGGCGTTGAGTTAGTGTAGAAGTACACAAGACCATTGATGACTCTGTTTTCATCTGCTCAGAGCATAAGGCAAGTAGGTGATTTATTTTTATTGGCACTGCTGGCAGATAAGCTTCCACTACTATGAAGTTGTCATAGGTTGGGTTGGCTCTGGCTGTCAGTCAGAGCACGCCCAGCAGAAAACCCAATCCAGTAATTACATCCTCCTCAAGGATGTGCTGCGGAGGAAGACTCTGATCCCTGCTTCTCCCATGGCACTCGGAAATAGCCGGGAGTGCTCTGAGTCAACAAAGGGCTTGGACTGTTGTTGATTTTTGTAAATGTTGCGGCATGTCATGGGACATCACAACTATGCTGCAACTGATTGAAAAATGTTCAAATTCAAATAACAACTAAACCCAGAGACTGAAAAATAGAAATCCTTTACAAAGATGCGGAGATGTGGTGCCACCAATCCCTTTTGCAAACTTGAGCAGAGTAAGAGCAAGAAGAGCAAGGTGGGGCATCTTCACTTGGCTGTTGCTCTCCCGGCTTCTACAAAATTGACACTGTGATCACCTGAACTCTGAAATTAAGAGGACAAACTTTTGATGGATATTCCCATTCTTGCCAAGCTGTAGGTAATTTATCGAGATCCTATCCTTTCCTTGAAGGAGACCTTGGTTATCATGCAAATGACATTTTTACCTCATTCATCTGAGATCTCAAGAGGGTAAGGAATTTTTTTTTTTCTTAAAGATTGCTAGAGGGGTCTAGCAAGTAAAAAGACCATGAATACAAATGGATGATCGGGGTCACTACCAGATTGTATTAACAGCCCTGCAGAATTGCTCCGTAGCTTTAAATTTCTGTGCTGTGGATTCATGTGTCTCCACAGCAGTGTTCACATTTCTTGGATAATGGCAGCCTACTCTGTACTCTCTTCTGCTGTGGAAACAAGGCAGCTCTCCTGCAGCTTAAAGGCCAACAACAAAGACATCCCAAAGAATGGCAAATCACAGCTCCATATGCACACACACATTCTTTGGGCAGGTCTGAAAGCATCTGCAGTGGAGAGCAGAGCTACTCAGACGTCTGTGACTTAAAAGTTTTCTTCCCAAAATTAGAATTTTGTCACTGTTTTTCTTTAAGTCACTTGTTGCACAAAAACGTTGCTTTTGAACAAGTGTTTTGCAGAGTATTTTAAAAAGACAGCTGTAATTTAGGTCTACAGTTTTTGAAAAAAAAACAAACCTTAAGAAATTTGAATTTCATTTGTCCATCTTTAGTACCAGGTAGATAACAATCAAAAAATATCAAAGGGTGTTCTTTATATTTTAGGAGTCTCTTCACCTTGTTTGTCCATCTCTCTTGTACCCCAAAGGTTGGGCTACTCCTGCCTGTCCTGCCTTACCGAACCAGTTCACCAGAGTGGCCCCAGGACCAACATCACTCTGGTGCACTCTGCATTTTGGAGAGGGGTGAACATGCCCCCTTGCGTGCCGTGCCGGGGAGGAGCTACACCCTGGGCCACCACGGGCCCTGATGGGACATCCCAGGTCAGACTCTCAGCCATGTGCTGTATCCAGGGCTAGTCCTGTGCTCTTTCTCCTCCCTGTTTCTCAGCCAGGGCTTTGCAAAGCTCTGAGTTTCCTCTAGCCGGCAGCTGGGCATGCTGCTTTCCTTGACAAAATCTGTTTGGAAATGGTAAAGATCTGAGGGCTCCCTCAGCCGGAAAATCAGATTTGGCTTACCTGAATGTCAGGTCAGCTGAGCTGGAGTTAATAAACAGCTGGGGATGAAGAGGGACAAACAGTGATGGAGTGGCTTCTGGGAGCCTGTCAGATTGGTTTCCTGCAGGGTCTGGCCTTTGGTGCTGCCTCAGCCACTGCCTTGAGCATCCTGTGCCCTGACAGCAGCCAGAGCTCTCCTGGCAAAGGGCAGCGGGTGCTGGGACAGAGCCAGCTCATCGCATGTCCCAAACCCTTGGGAACTTCATGGCCTTGGAACACCTCTGGCTATAGCACAGCCACACTCTGCCTGGTGCAGATGGACTGACAGCACAGCCTCACAAGCCTCCTCTTGGTGGGAAATGCAGCTAAATAATCCAACATGTTACTTGTGCCTGTCAGTCAGCGGGCAAGGCCCCACTGCTGCTGGGATTCCAGACTCTGGGCACAGGAAAATGGACTGTCCCCCTCACCGTGCCTACATCCCTAACCACATAGCCAAGCCCCTCTAAAAATGTCTATGGAGGTGGAACAAAGTGGATTATGCAAGGAAACCTTCCTATACAGTAGCTCTGAATATGCTGAACTGCTTGAGGAGAGTGTTCCTGCTCTGTATGCCTGCCTCCTCAGTGAACCTCACACATCCTCTTTCCCTGGCCATGTCCTGCCCAGTATGAAGTCTGAGCACCCCCACGCTGAGCTCAGAGTTTCTTTCCAGGGGTGGGAGAAATAGGCAGATCTCTCCCCCCCACATGCCGTGGGTTGGTTCTAGGACTGCTTGCACAGGCAGGGCTGTGCCCACACTGTCAGGAAGCTGTGCAGGGAGATATCCTGCTTTGGAAGAGGGGACAGGGACAAAGACAAAAAATGCAGAAAATGGATGAAAATGTGACTCCTGGTTACCGTGGCTGTAATCCTCCTCATAACACCACAGTGCTGCAGCTGAAAGAGAAAGAGAAGTGGTTCAAGGCAGCCATGGGCTCTGCCATGGGGTTTTCGTGGTCTTCAGATGACATACGGAATGACAGCAGGTGCTGCAAGAGGCGTCTCCAGGCAGGCACTGGTTATGACAGTGCCCCTTCCCACAGATGTTTTGGGGCCCTGGCATGCCTGGATTTGGACTCCTTCTCCTTCCGAGGCATGAGTGCCCCTAGAGCAGGGACCACCCCACTGCATCCTCCACCCCTCCTTTTGGGCATCTCATCACAAAATGGACGCAGTGGGAAGGCACTGCTGCAGGTCCTCTTGGGATTCAGATCACCAGCCTTACCCTGTTTGCTCATCTCCTTCTAGTCAAAAATGAGATTATTCCCTTCAGCTGCCAGGGGCTGAAAATAAAAATGAGTCAGATCTGATTTTGTATCGCTGCAGTCAGACTTTCTATGCTGTGCAGGGGAAACAAAGAAAGGTGAAATCCCTGTAGGGAAGGATTTGCAAAATTCTGCGGGAAATTGGTATTACAGATAATTGTTTCCTGCTGAGGGGATATAACAGAACTTTGCAGAAAAGCTGCCCTTTTCAGCAATATCCACTGCAGTGTACCCCGGCAGAAAAGTCTGTCTCTAGCATAAACATGCTCTGCTGCACATTTTCCTTCTGCACCTGAAATTTAGTATTGGTTAATTCCACTGGGATTTCCTTTAAGAGAGACATCATAGTGTAAGTGATGAACCTGTTAAATTACAAATGAGATGAAATGGTGGGTGCTTTGGCCTTTGGAGCATCACTTTGATTCTTAATGGTAGCTGTAGAGGCTTACCAGTTGAAAATGTGAAGAGAAAATTATTGACTATCAGAACAAAATCTCTGCTTCTAGGCAGGCTCATGCTGCCAGAAGGCACATTTTTTTTCATGTTTGGTTGAGCATAAAAAAAAGACAATTATGAGCAGCTTCTTCTTTGTATCTAATTCCCAGGATTTTGAGAGTATGTCCTTTTTTTCTCCCTGTTGAACATACCACGTTAAAATAAGTCCGCATTAATAAAATAAATATGACAATTAAAGTAGTTCTAGCTTTTACCATTGTGTACAGTGATGGATATGCTTATACATATATCAAAAAAACCTCCATTTTTTCTCTAAGCCAAGACACCATTGGTAGGGTACTCTGAGCTACGATAGTGTTAACAGTGCATAGGAGAGTGGGTCCTCAGACAAGCTCCTCTTTATTCTTCCACTGGCCTTACCAAAGCAGAATGATGGCACTCGCTGAATCAGATAATGCCATCCATTGAACGAAGCCCTCTTGCTCAGCTGTCTCTCGCAGCTCTAAATTTGAAGCAGCAGAAACTTTGACCAGACAAAAGAAAACTTCTGCTTATAATTATCTTATGCTTACAATTATTATTATTATTATTATTATTATTAAAAAGACCAAAACCAAGAGCATTGTGACTGTTTTCTTAATAGTGTGCTTTGCTGCTCCCAACCTTTGCAAAATCTGTGTATCTGGCTCTCCAAAAATATTACTACTTGGACCTATTTCATATGGATCATGAAGGATAAAGACATTCCTGAAAGCTCACTTGCCAGCTCTGCTGTTCTGCCAGCAGCAGTAATTTGAGAAGGAATCATGGTTCCTTTGAAATATGGATCACAGGATGGCTGGAGGATGGGGCCCAGCCAGATAGACATGCATGGACAGATCTACAGGAGATTCATTTTCTGTCCCACAGTAGCTCTCATCTTCCCTCTTCTGCTGCTCTGCAGTTTTCCTGTTGAGAACACATGTAGGCAGAGAAGACACCAAATCTCATCCTTGAAATCATTTCAGAACATGCTTCCACATTGGGCTCTTCTCCTGATTGTGGGAAGAGGTGCCAACTGCAGAAGGCTGGAGCAGGAAGTGGCTCAGATCTCATGTTTTCCTTACACATCTCAGTAATAGCTTTTTGAAGAACTAGAGCATTTTTGCAGAACTGAAGGGTGCTGATGGCATCTGGTTTAACACGATAAACCTTGCTTGTCATCCCAAATTTACTGGCTAGCAGATCAGCTCATCTGTTAGAGGGGGTATAGTGGCTCCCTGACATCATCAGGAGTGAATGTGTTGCATCGATTAAGCCTTTTACAGCCCAGCTTGGATTTAGGTAAAGAGTAGTAACTGAAGGGCTTAATGAGGAAAACAGCTTGTGCATGTGGAGCCCTACCTGAGATATGTACTTGAAAAGAGCAAGTGTCTGTCACATGGAGCCCTAACTGCTTTATCAGACAAGAGGAGAAACCTGGCAAAGCATAATGGTATCATGGCAAGACATGTGAATGTGGTCAAGAGATGTCTGTCAGAGCATCCAAACATGGTGCAGCAAGGGATGCTGCCATCCCAAATAACCAGTTCCCAGCACTGGGAACTGTGTGCCTCAGTTTGTCATCTACTCAAGGAGCTTTCTTGGAACTAAGTGGCTTTTTCAGGAGCAAGGTGAATAAGCTGTAGTGGAAGAGAACTCTGCTCTTTCTCACTCCCTGTAAGACACTGCGATTTGATAACCAGATCTCAGCAAATATTTTGAGCTCTATCTTGAAAAAAGAGGCACATGGAGATATACTCTGCAATGTAATAGAGGAGTTGGTTATTGGAGGAATTTTATACCTTGTTAGGAATGCCTTTAAGCTATTCTTGTATAGATTTATATTGATGGGTGGCAGTATGAGTGGATTGGAGCGTGGCATCCCATGACCCTCCAGTTTCCACACAAGCAGCAGATATAGACTTGACTCCACCATTCCCTATCAGGCCACCGGTAGCAAGAACAGTGGAGAGATCACCTATTCTCTGTGAACGGTATCTTCATCACCTCTACTGTGGAGTCCTGTTAGAGAGTGGCAGAAGGAGAGTGTTACATGGGGGAAATGTACTCAAGCCAGGCTAGTGGCTGCCTCCTCGCTCATCAGCATAAAATCCAGTTTGTGCTGTTCTCTTCGTGACCCTCTGGCTGCAAAGAGCCCCACGGTGGCTATACCAGCTGGAAAGACCAGCATTGGTGACAGTTTGAGCAAGAGCAGCTGTGGCTGCTGAATTCAGAGCTCCGGCACATCCACGGAGCGTCTGAGTATCCCAAACACAGCCACCTCATCTGCAGGCTGGACAGCACAGACACAGCAGGCAGGCACTGGTGGCCAAGCCCAGTCCAAGATGACAGCACCTAGAGTCAACCTACTGCAGAAGTCCAGGTTTTTAAAGAGGTTCAGGGAAGGGGCGTACAAAAGGGGGAACCTAAGTCCTTAGGCAGCTGCGAATCACTGTCTTGGATTTAGGCACCTAAGTGCTTTTTTGGCCTTTGGCCCAAACACTTCATTGAGTGAGTGTTGCATTAACAACAGCCCAGTCAGAGGATAAGCAGCAACAGAAATGCTCCAAGCTGCTATTTTAATGCATCCTAGAATGTGAACAAATGATCACTGCAGAAACAGCTGTACTGGGTTATGGTGTCATTGCCCCAAGCTGTTTCCTTCACTTGTACAAGGAAACATCCCTCAGCAGAACTTCCTTCACTGCAAAACCATCAGCCCAGTGCAGTACAGAAATCTATCCAGGCTAGAACCACTGACTTGGTGTTGAAATGGGCATGCAGGTCCCACTATCCATACATTTGGCTCTGTTAGAGGGGAAGGTGAATCCTAGCAGGTAGAGGAGGACAGCATCTTAAAGCAGTATTGTTATTTCTGTAGGGATTGTTTGCCTTTCATTTCAAATATGGAGTGGCCACTTGTAAGGACTCGACAACTTTTGCAACTCACTCTTCAGTTTCCCTTCTGAAATACGTTAAGTACCTACATGGTTAGTGGTGCTGCTCATGACCACTAAGTTCATGGTAAATAGAAGGACAACAGAGGCTCTTCTAGAAATGATAAGAATAAAAAATAGGGCTGTGTGTGCCATTTTTCACTTTAGGCAAGCATACTCTGACTTTGGAGGATACATGTTCAGGTGAAGGCTGCCTGCAGGGCACAACAAAAGATGGAGCTGAAGTAAGAAGATTCAGTTCTATTTTAACTTTTCCCTTGGAGTGGATGCAGCTTGACTTCTCTGATGTAGGCTGCTTGGCTGTAGGTTGCACATACACGGGAGGGTTTAATCTCCTTTCAAATGGCCGCTCATTCGGAGGCTGGCTGGCTGCTTTTCTCTCAGAGTGCTCCAAAACAGCTCGAACCAAGGATCTCCTTCTAGGTTCAGGTCTTTGTCAGGTGAAGGCAGAACTTACAAGGTCTCATGTCTAGACAGGGGAATGTGGGACCCCCAGAACAGGTACTTGCCTGAGGGGGTGACTGGGTTTGGGCACAGTGGCGATGCAATTAAAGAGTGTGTGTGGTGTAAACGTCCCACAGCACCCTGGTCTTTAAACAGCCTGTATCCTCTAAGGGACGCCTCATGATGCTTCTGTATCACGGTGCTGCAATATGCCCAAATGTCAGGGGTGAAGCTTGATCCAGGGAAGGAAAGGATGTGATAAATAAGGCTTCAGTGGTGTCTGTTTCTCATCTGAAGTAGAGAAAATATGGTGAGGTAGAGGTGTAATTTCCACTGGTGAGTCTGGAAGTCCTTTAGTGAATTGGGGGCTGCATAAATTGTGCAGAAGGTGACCTCAGAACAAACCTACCTAGTAAAATGCACATGGATGCCTTTTGATTAATCTGAATGAGGCTTTGCCTAAAAAAATCTTCTACTATTTTGGTGCTTGGTTCCATTTTCTCTCTGGTCCTGGAAGGAAGGAAGGAAGGAAAGAAGGAGAGAAATAGAAAAATTCAGCTTGATAAGGAAAGTCTTCTGGTAGAAGAGCTTGAATTTCTCTGCCTTCCAAGCAAGATTTATTTGTAATATCAGTATAAACTTCTACAACATAACTAATAGATTTCAATGACTTTCATATCCAAATGCAGTCCCTACAGACCTGCAAACCTTCATGGTGCAGGCTGACATTCTGGTGTTGGTGCTGCAATCCTTTGCACAGTTGCTGTAACTTAAAAGGTTGTCAAGCAAAACTGCGTTTCTGTAATGCTGCTCAGATAAATTCTTGGTACCAGTACTTTTCCAAAAAAGTATCTCTTCTCCTATCTCTTCAAAAAGCAATTCCAGTGGAGAGTAGGTAAGAAATGGGGATGACATCAGTATCTGCAGAAGTGCATGTAAAAGAATAAGAGAGCAAATAAGTGTTTAATTCAAGACTGAAAAAAAAATATACATGCACAAGGCAAGTTTATTGCTGTGGGGCTGAAAAACATCCCCACTCACTGCACTAAACCTGCAGGCAGACCTTTAGTCTGCAAGCAGGTAGAAAGCAAGGAAAGCAGCTTGGAAAGCTGTACAGCAGGGATGCTCTGCACAGCTGTATTTTTCTTTTTTTGGTTTTCCACATGAAGCAGAGGTGGGTCTGTACTACCCCCACAGATAACAGCACACTCCCTGTGTGATTTCATAGCGTAGTCAGGCATTTAGAAAAGGTTTTTCTATGAAGAATGGATTTGAGTCATAATCCTTTGACCCTGCGGCCCATCCGAGACGGCCGCGACATGTCACTGCTCCCTGATAAGGATTCCCCACGCCGCCTCTGCCGCTCCCGTGGCGGTGAGCTGCTCTGGGGCGGGTGCAAGTCCCTGGCCTCCCTCCAGAGCCCTGGGATCTGTGCAATCTCCAGTGTCAAGATGTGTTTGGGTATGGAAAGCCGCGACACTGTTACATATCAGATAGATAACAGGAGCATCCCCTTGCCTGCGGAGACAGATGCCTGGTGCTGGGTGTTGAGGGGCCAAGGCCCGTCCATCTGCGGGCTTTCTGCCTGCTCTTTCACCCTGCATGACAGTCACGTCTTCAAGGGGCTATTTTTTGGAAGAAAAACATAGCTTTCCTGGTTCAAAAATTACAGGTCATTCTCTTATTTTTTTTCTGTAACCGAGAAAGACTGTAATTTCAGCTTTTTGGGTGAGGCCCTCTGTGGGAATGCACTGACACGAAGGGGTCTTGCAAACTCTTGTTGAACTTTTTGAATGCTCCCAATACAAACAAGCCTTTCTTCACTCTCTGCCCTTGCTACTGTGCTCAAATTCTCTTTTTAAGAAAACCCCAAACAACCTACTGTAGATAGCTTTCTCCCCTTGACCTCATAAAACCAGCTCACGTAGATCCACTGGAGGGAGGCACTATTTCAGAAAGGGCCGTGCTGCCTTTTGAAACTTAAGATTTGAAAATTTATGTTACTACAGCTAAAAGCTGAAATTGATGAGTTAAATTGCTATTAATTCAGTCCTTATGGACCTAATAGAAACTATGACACAAAGCATTTATAAAAAGAGAGGTTTTATTGTGTATTAAAACACAGTTTCAAGGATGCTCTCCTCTCCCTGGGGGAATCTGCACTCCCCAGCGAAGGGCTCGCTGCAGAGGCTCCAACATGAGTGGTACCCAAAGTACGGCAAGTGTTGGGGGAAGGACAGTCACTGAAAGGCATTTATGTCCAGCCTCCTGAGGGCCAGCAGGAAGGCCATCACAGCAATGGCAGGCCCACAGCCCATGGCCACTGATCAGACTGCCCCTTGTGCTGCATGCCCTTGCCAGCTGCACGCAGGGGCCTCAGCACCTCTGAGCCTCTCTGTATGGCAGTGACTGAGGCTGGGAGAAGGGGGTAACCTGCTCCAGGGCAGCTTTCCTTTATCTTCCCAATAATTACAGTCTGACCAAAGTTTTGAAGAGTAAAACCTTTCCAGACTCTATTTCTTGATATTTACTGCTGTATCTATAGGTTCTTCTGCCATCAGTATATATGTCTTAGTAAGAATATGATTGCAGCTGTTTTGAAGATGAAGTTGATTCTTTTTTTTTTCCTCCAAGTAAATTTGAAATTCATTTAATGAAAAAGGCAAAGAATTTTTAGCTAATGCCTGTGGGTAACCTCAGTTTGTTTTCAGCCTTCACTGTAACTCCAACAGGTCAGTATCTGAACCTGACACAGTAAATCTGGAGTCACAGAGGGATGGTGCTGAGCTGTAACCAGACATTTGATGGGAGGACAGGGTGGAACCCACTGCTTGACTAGACCTGCACTGGACATCAGGCATGACCCAGTGGCTGATGAGCACTCACAACTAAAGGCGAAGCGGGCATTTCCACAGACATCATCAACACGTGTCAGTCAGGGTAACTCAAGACATCTGACCAAGGGCTGCTCTTCTTTCAGCTTATTTGAAGTCCGTTTTCCTCATGCACTAGTCCTCACAATGACGTTAATGAGATCCACAGCTCCTACTAATTTCTTCTCATTACAGAAATCAAGCTAAAACATGCGCTTGCAAAAAGACGTTTTCCTAGCTGTACTCATCTCACTTCCCAGTGTCTGTGAGACTTCAAATCTTTACTAAGTACTTTATTAAGTGAATGCAGGAATTCGTCTTCTCTGAAGTAGCAAGCATTCAAATTTTAAACTAAGAAAAGTAGGATAGATCCAACACCAACATGCTCTGCTACTGCATAACTTTTCTCCTTTTATCTTCCCCTACCTTTGGGGGATGACTCTTCCTCCCTTCAACACCTTGCTGAGAGGCCAGCTGGAGCTTCTAATCCTTCTCAAGAGCTTTTCAGCTGAATGACTGTACAAATATTTTGGTCAAGAAACACCCCTGAAAAACAAGGCTTAACTGTTCTGTTCCTCAGCTGGGTGACAGGGGTAATTACTGTGATAACTTCCCATCTCTCTTGGGTGTTATGATGAGAAACTCATTAGTTATTTTCTGCGTACCCTGAGCCAAGTCCTTGAATGAAAGAGCTGTAAGGATTGCTTTAACAATATTTAGCACTTCAAAAGTTTTGGAAGCACTACCTAATTTTCCCAAATGTAAACCAGCTAAATTCTGCAGGGTAATTTGTGTGCCACACCTCTCAGCCTTTTCATCAGTCTTCACAATGCTCAGGAACTCACACGATATGGGTGTACGCTTCCTCTCTGTTAACTAGTCTTTTATTTTTAGCTTTTTTCACCCATTTTTTCCTCCCTCCAGCACACTTTCATGTGTCATACTTTAGGGCTTTAAGGTATATCTGACAGACATGATAGCTGAGTCCTTACACTCAAAGGAAAATACTCTCCATCAGCGTACTATTTCTGCTCCCGAGCAGCCTGTGGCCCGACACCTTGCACAGACACCAGCTGCTGTGAATGAAATCATCTTTGCAGAATGGTCACCACCTGACATCATGAACTATTTCCCTCTATTCAATACAAACCCACCCCATCTGCTTTTTTGGGATGCCTAGGAAGCAATAAAGCAGTTCAAGAAAAGGACCCCTGAATACCAAGTCAAAATACGGCTAAAGAAGCACCAGAGAACTGGCAAATGAAAACCTCCCTTCTCCACAGCAATGCTTAGTGTTTCCCTTGATGTAGCAATAGAATATCTGAAGTTTCTCTGTTCCAAGCTAAAAAGAGGTGACAACTGTATAAACAGGTGATTACTGGTGGGACGGGCAATGCGAATTTTTTCTTGCAAAAAGGTAATAGCTATTTTGTTTATGACTAGCAGCTGTTCTAAGTAAGTTTAATATCTTATGGGTGTAATCTTATGCCATATAGGATGGACAAGAGGAAGAAATAAGCAGGGGTTTAATAGCACATCTGTGGCTAGTTAGTTATGGTAAACTTCAGGTATGTGGTGATTTCAGCATATGTTCCTAAATATTTTCCCAGCAACTGGATCTAAGACAAAACCTGTTACAGTCTTTTGGGGAGTAATTAATGCACCTAATCACTTCAAACCCCACCAAAAGTATGCTTGATTTCACAGTAAAAACCACTGATGAATGACCACCTCCAGAAAGGAGGCTCCAAGCCTGCAACAAGTTCTGCAGGAATGGCAGGAAAGTTCTGGCCCTGAGCAGCAACACTGCTGATGGGACATAAACAGAGGACTCCCAGTCAGGGAGGTTTTGAGGCCAGCAACAATTATAAAGGCATAAAGCAGCAATAACTTGCATTGAGCAGAGCACAACTTCCCATTCACTTGTCACAGTGATGACACGCTGCAGTGCTGTTGCTGAAGAGTTGGCTGGCGTGCAGCATGTCTCCGTGTTTTTCCTTTTCCCTTCCCTGTAAATTAATTCATCTGTATTTCCCCCATCTGGCCTGTCTTGCTCATGTTTGTGTGTTTCTGTTTTCCTCAATTTCTGTCCATACTGGCCACTTGCAGGCCAGACTTGCAGGCACTGATCTTCATCTCCCAAGGAGCCGAGTCCTGGTGTTCCCTGCTTGCCCAGGCATGCAGACCTGCTCTACCGTGTCCCACAGGATCCTGGTCTGAGCCTGCCTGCTGTGACACATGGGATGCTCTACTGCTTGCTGGGTTCATGCAGCCCCACCGTGCTCCTGTCCAGATACACAACTCTGCATACACAGCTTTTGAGCCATGGTTTCTTTGCCCTTCTCCTTGCAGGGGAACCATAATGGTTCTTTCCTCCGTTGCCCCATTGAGTCACCCTACCCCACCACACTGATTTTCACCCATCTCAGGAGTTCTACATGGCAGGACAGTAGCTTCAGTGCTCTTTTCTCTTCTGCAAACTCCATTCATATGCTTCTCTCTCAGCCACATTTAGTTCTTTCAGTCATTTCAAGGATGAAGGTCTAAACTCAAGAGTGTCTGGCTATGGTCCCCTTCTATAGAAAGAGCCAGGAGAGGGAGATCTCCTCAGGCAGCTGCAGGACTGTGGGCTTTGCAGGGGAGCAATGCTCCATCAATTGTGCACATTGACCATCAAAAGGCAGAACTGCTTTCCTGCCTCGTCTGCTTCCCTTCATCTTTTCCCTTCTGGCAGTCACACTTTGCACTGCAGTAGCAACCTGCGACCACACCCCCACTGATCCGAGCACTGGGCAAAGACAAAGCAAGAAGCAACATCTGCCCAAAGAACTTGCTCTCTAACAGGCAGAGAGCAAGATGCTGCAGGACCAAAGGGGGTCCCCAACAGCTGCACTGTTGCTGAGAAGCTCAGCCCTCAGACTTCCCAAATCACAGACTAATGGCTTCATGTATTATACCAACCCTCTAGGCAATCCCCCTTGGACATGAATTGGGGCTGCCAGACATCATTTGTTGTTAATTGTGAATCCAGCTCACGGCATCCCTCATATTGTCTCAAAAATCATGTTTGCTTTCTCGTGTCTGACTGTGGAGCTACGTTCAGCTCACGTTTTCAGGTTTTTCTCTGTAACAGGAGACCTAGGAGCATGGGCACTGTTCTCTTTTTTTAGGAGCTTTTTCTCTGTTTGTTTTTTTTTTTAAATTTTAAGGTCCTTTGATTTAAAGGTCCTTGCACCTTTGACTTCACTCCCAGGTGCAGAGAGGCAGCTCTGAGGTGTGCTGTCCTCTGTGCTTTTATCATGCTCTCTACAGGCTGTGACATCATGAAGACAAAAAGATGTCCCTTCCCTTCACTTTGACATTGTTCAGTAAATGGTCCAATTTCAAGTGGTCCAATGGAATGGTCCAGTCTGTTCCCTCTCTCCCCCCCCTCTTCCCATCCCCTAAATCCAGGGCCAAAGCAGTTTCCCAACGGAGAGCCATGAGCTCCAGGAACAAGGACCTGCTCTGTGTGGTGCACCATGACTACCCCACCAGAGCAAAAGCTTTTGTCTTGGGAAGAAGGGATGTAAATAGGAGCGTCTCCTACAACCAAGGAGAACAAACAGCTCAGAGCTGCAGCCATGCCGATGAGAAAATCATTCTGGAATTTTTTTCTTACAACACAGAGGAGACAAGTACTTGAAAACCCCAGAACTCCCAGTTTGCCTGTCAGAGTCAAGATATTTAAATAATAAACTGTAAGTTGTGGCGGCACGGCTTCCTTGATGGAAACTCTTACTATCGTCACACCCACATGAAGCTGCTCTGTGACAAAACCTAAACCTTCTACTGATTGACTACTATGTCAGCTATAAGGCTTTACCATGGGAAAATACAGGTGTTTCCCAGCCAACAAAGCCACAAAGATCTTCGCATGTACCCTGCAGGGAAAAGGTGCAAGGGGTCTTGCTCAAGGTCCTCCTGCTGCTGGTGGTATTGTCCTTGGTGCCTGCATCATGTGTCAGCAGCTGCAGGCTCAGACTGTCACTGCTGGAAGACAAAAGGAGATGTCCGTAGAAAAGCAGGTCAATGACGATTACTCCCAGAGCCCTGAGAAACCAGGGCACCAGAAAACCTGTATTCAGTTCTGGGCTCTCCTGCAGACTTCTGCTGTGACCTTGGACTCATCACGTAACTTTGCTGCCCTTGTTTTCTCATTATTAACTAGAGCATATATTGAATAGGACTCAATTTATGAACATGTGTAAAAGCGCTTTGATAGCCTGGGGTAAAAGTCAATTAAGACAGGGCAAGCAGTTGATGGGCCCAACCAATTACTAAAGTAAATGATTCACAAACATACTTTTTTTTGAGACTGTCATTAAACCAAAAGAGATTTGCAAATTATTCACCTGTTTCTAGAAGCTGAATATATCATGGAGAGGGGAGAGGTGGGGAAGCAGGCAACCAACAATGCTTCAAAAACGTTTGAAAACCATGTTGAAGACAAGCCCTTTGGGTGCACGGCCGGGTGCCAGCAGGAACAGCAAGTTTTGGAAAGGTCTGCTCTTGTCCCTCTCCATCCTTGACAGACCCGTCTTCCCTTCTGCAGATTTTCCTTGTGCTGAGAAAGTTGATGTCGTTCACCTCAGCTGAGCCATGAGTTGTGCTCAGCTGTGGAGAGCGAGAGGGCAGGAGCCCCCGTTCAACTTTTGGGAGCAAACACCCTGTCTCCCGCAGCGCCCGCTGCGCCGCTACCCCGCGGAGCCGCCGGCGGGCGGGACGGGGCGGGCCGGGCCGCGAGTCTCAGCCTCCGCCGGGAGCGCCGCGGAGCAATGCGCGGGGGCCCGGCGGAGGCCGGGGCGTGCGGGCACCGCCGGCTTTAGGGACAGCTCCCCCGACTGCCGCCATGAGCGGCCCCTGCAGCCCGAGCTCCCCGCCGCCCGGGGACAGCCCCTCCGGGCAGCCCCTGGGGCTGGACCTGCTGCGCTGCCCCTGCTGCCGCCTGCTCCTCTGGGAGCCGGTGACCGCGTCCTGCGGTCACTCCTTCTGCAAGCCGTGCCTCGGCGGGGCCGGCCCGTCCCGCTGCCCGCTGTGCCAGGAGCGGCTGGAGCTGCTGGGCGTCGGGGCGGCGAGGTGCAGCGTGGTGCTGTGCGGGATCCTGGAGCGGTGCGTGCAGCGGGAGCGCCGGCTGGCCGGGCTGGCGGAGCGCGTCCGGGACCGCCTCGCCCGCGGGGACGCGCGGGAGGCGCTGAGGATGGCGCAGAGAGGGGTCGAGCTGGGTAAGGACCACCGGACCCAGGGGCTGGGAGTGCGGATGGGGGGGTGCAGGGTGCGAGGGGCCGGCCCAGCAGCCCGAGAGACGGGGAGGCACCGGCTGGGCTGTTGCGGCAGGTGGGTACCAACGTGGGTACCAATGTAGGTCACCGTGTCCCTGCCGCTCAGTGCGCTCCAAGCCTGCACGGTCCAGAGCTGGAAGACGTGGGAAGCTGGAAGTGTTGTAAGGCAGGGCTGGTGGGGATGGGAAGGGAGAATGCAGCTGCTGGGTATTTCTTCCATATCCGTGCATGTCCCGAGGTGATGGGAGCGGTGGGCTGCCAGGCAAACCGCGCTGCTCATCCCGGGCCAGGGCCGCGGCCGGGGCGCACCGCCTGTGTCCCACCGGCCACGTGCTTCTGGAGAGGAAAAAGCAGCAGATACCCACATCTTGGAGCCCAGCAGTATTTCAGGGTAAGAGGAAGAGCTCTGCCCAGGGGGTGGCCATTATGTAAAGTGGCTGGGACTTGTCCAGTCCGGAATGGACACGGCTTCTCCCCCTGAGCCTGGCGAGGACACAGCCTTGGCGGAGCTCCTGTGCCAGCCCCATCGTGCAGGTCAGCCCCCGGCCCGACCCCTTCTGCAGCCGGCTCTGGCGAGACATTTGCCTGCAGGGATCGGGCCCGGGGGGGCGGGGTGGGGTTTGATCTGCTTTAATGTGTGGCTGTAAGTGGATTTCTTGGAAAGTAATACTTAAATAAAAGGGGTTATACAATGCTCCAGACGGAGCAGGGGGTTGGGGCGACGGAGGCAGAGTTTCCTTTCTCCACGGCGTTTCTATGACAGCACTGAGCTCTCCTCCCGCAGCTCAGGCTCTTATTCATCGCCTGCTGCGAGACAAGTGCCAGAGGTTCAGGGTAAGCCTGGAAACGAAGGGCTGAGCGGACCGGTCGATCCTGGTGTTGGCAGCAGAAAACAGGTCCTTTTATGCAACCTCCAGAGGCATCCGTCTCTCCCTGCACACCCTCCCTCAGAGCAAAGGCACATGCACACTTCTCTAGTACTTATTTGCCAGCCTTTTGCCTGATTGGGGTGTATAATTATACATTTCTTTTAAAATCCTTTGTTAGTATAAAGAGGGAACATTGCAAACTCTGTCCTCGCTCTTCCCTGCACGTTCTGTTCCCCGAAAGACAGGAAAGTCTGGCTGAGGGCAACAAGGAAATTGCAGGCACAGCCTCTGCTCCAGTGAACCTGCGCTTGCTGGGGCTGCCAGGCTCAGCCACGTGGGTGGTACTTTCAGGATGTGTTTTCCGACTCCTGCAGCCAGCTTTCGGCTGCCCAGCTTTTTACAGCCTGCCTTTCACTTTGAAACAGAACCACTGATAAATGTTTGACACACGGGAATGTTTTATTTGTGGTTCAGCGTGGCCTGATACGCCAGTTTGCAGTGCCCTGCTCAGCCCAGCCTGTAGACCAGCTTGCTTTGCTTCTGTGGAAACAAACTGACAACTTTTTATCTTCATTCTTTCTGAGTGAACAACAGAAAAATGTACTGTAATGCGTAACACAGGAGGCCCTCTGACATGCCTGGAGCACGGAGGCTGGCGAGTCTGTGAGGCTGCCAGCTGGCTGATGGCCCTGGTGTGTAATGATATCATAGATCAAAAATAGCTGCAGCAGCAGAGAAATGCAGAATTCATTGCCCTGTTTTACACATCTGGGGTAGTTTTTTTTTTGCCAAATCAGTTGCTTTATTGCTGGGCTGTGCAAATGTTTGACTGGGTTTGTCCACATGGAAAATAAGCCTCTAGACTTTGTACCTATTTGTTCATCCCTGCTCATTGTTAGGGGCTGGGATATTTCATCTCTGGACGGGTGCTTGTGGGACGGAGTACTGAGCAGCAAGTTCTCATGTTTCCTGACTCGAGTCCTAAGGTCTTGGCTAATATTATAGAGGAAAACAAGCTCCCAGGGACCAGGTGTTGCTCTGCTGCACAGCTCAGCGTGGCCAGTGGAGGAGTGGTGCAGGAGTGGCTGTGCCTGGCTCTGCTGTTCCCTGGGTTAGGGTGACACCAGGCAGGGAGCAAAGTCTCGCTGTGCTCCGTGCTGGGCACGGGGACAAGGAGGCAATAGCCTTTGTTGAGTTTCCTCCTCTGTGATAAGAAGTGGTGGGTGCCTGGGCAGGGTGACAGCAGAGGCTGGCAGGGAAATGGGGAGATGCTTCCTGCACCCGGCGGTCATGGAGCTGCCAGTCCTGACCTGCACTTTGCTGGCAGAGCTGCATCAGCACCGTGTTTGAACCGGGCCAGGAGGAAATGCTGCCGGGTTTGGAAGTGCAGGAGACATCACCACCAGCGATGTTTCCTGATGATTGCTGATCAGCTGCCAGCCAGGCCATGGAGCCGTCTTGCCCCTGAGAGAGCTCCTGGCCCTTCAGCAGGGCGATGTTGCCCACACCACATTTGCCACAGTAAATGCAGCAGCTGTGCCTGCAAATGGTGCCTAATGTGTGATACAAAGCTGGCCTCAGTGCCAGCATCCTGCAGGGCCACCATATGTTACCTGTCCTGGACCTACCATCATCCCACAGGGAACTGGGAGCCGGGGGGGGACCTGCATAACACTGGAGGCTTCCCCACATGGACCAGGGAGCAACAAGTCCCCAACCCCAATCCTCAGCAGCTTTCAGCCGATGCTCAGAGCTGGGGGGATGCAGGGCTGGATGCTCAGCTGTTACCTGAGCTGGAAAACCAGCACTGCACTGGATGTAGGTCACCTCCATGAGCTGTGACATAACGGGGTGGGTCTGGGCATCTCTGCATTTTAAACCCACAAACATTACCACACCTGGTTACTCCATGAGTGTGGGCTCTTGGGGTGCTGCTTCCTCACTCTCCCCAACACCCCTCAATCAAGTTCCCCTGCTGGCAGTGCTGATAGGAAGGAAGGTCTTTATGTGGTTTTCTGAGGCAGGAAAGGAGAGGATCTCACTGCCAGTTACTTAGGAAAAGGCAGGAGCATGTAATGCTTGGCGTCATGACTAGCAATGTCTGCGGGACCTGTGCTCCCCCAGCACCCTGACATCCCATCAGTGACATCTTGCTGACAAGGAACTGGATGCTCAGTTCTCCTCCTCCATTTTGGGAAATCTCAGCCTTTTCTCATACTTGGAAACCCCAGTTCATGTGGTGCAGGCAGATTCTTACACCCCCCCTGACTTCTCATCTGCCCCAGGAGAGCAGTGACAGCCAGGTGGGGCTGGGAATTCAGGTATCCAGCTCTGCAGTCCTGTTTGGTAACGTGTTATTGTGACTCTGCTGGGTGAGTCACATCACAGAGCCTGACATGGCCACAGCCCTGTAGGGACTATGTGTATGGTAGAGCTTTTTTGCTGCCTCCCAAAAAGATGGATGAAGGCCCAGATCCCAGCATGGCTGAGCCCCGAGGCAGTGATGGGGCCTCTTGGCTGAGGATGTTTGGGGAAGATGGGGGAAAAAACAAAGGGAAGAGCCTCAAACTATTTAAAACTGGGTATTTAGGGGAAAGAACTTCCTTGCAGAGGCTTACAAAGCCGGTGTCTCCTGATGAAGAACACTGCGGGACCAGGCTGTGCTCAGTGTGAGGCAGTGGCACAGGGTGGTGGCCTCTCCCCAGCCTCATCCAGCCCCACTGCCTCACCATGGGCTCATCACACGAGTGACCACATTTCTCTTTCCAGCCCCGGACTCCAGCTCCCTGCGGCTGTGGCGGGCAGAGGCGCTCGTGGCGCTGGGGCAGTATCCACAGGCCCTGGAGGACCTGGATGCTGTGTGCAGGGCTGAGCCTGGAGAGCACGAGGTGAGTGAAGGCCACATCGACTGGAGCCAAATTTTACTGTACAGGAGCAGTTTCCCCCTCTCCTGAATTCTCCAAGCCATTGGATTAATCCTGCTCAGAAATGCACTTGACAGACTCGTTTGGTTGCTAATCCTGGCAGCAGGTGTTGCAGTGCACTCACAGGAGAGGTCTGGCACCGTGTCCATCCTCCACTCCTTCTCCAGCTCTCCCTAGGCTTGGCTTTTGCAACTGCTGCACTTAGGAGAGTCCTGGGGTTTTTTAGGCAGATCTATTCAGGGGAGCAGCGACATGTCCGGGTGCTTTGGCTTGGGATGGGAGCAGGCAGGAGGCAAAGGGACATTCCCTCGGGGCTTGCTTAGGGGCTGGAGGGGCACATGCCCAGCTGGTCTCTGTCTCATAGTCCCCACGTGTGTTTTCTGCTCTGCAGGCCTTCTTCAGGAAAGGGAAGGTGCTCCTGGAGATGGGACAGAGAGCCGAAGCCCTGCTGGCTTGGGAACACTGCCTGACACTCAGTCCCCATTTCCAGCCAGCTTGGAGAGAGATGGAGAAGGTGTGTGGGCTCTGCCATGGTGGGTTCCTGTGCTCTCACATCACACAGGGAGATGTCCTTGTCCTCTGAAGGACTCAACAGAGTGCTCAGCCAGCACAGATACCTCCTGCAGTGAGCAGAAGGGTGCTTTGGGGGAAAAGAGGGAGCCTGGCAGCCCTCCCACCTCCTTGCTGTTTCCTCCTAGCACCCCCTAACCCTTGCTTTGTCCTTGCAGATCATCACGGAAGCCGATGCTCCTCAGCCGTGCACGGCTGCTGCACACCTGGGTGATGCTCACCTGAGCTCAGCTCGTTCCCAGGTCGATGGAGGGAGCCCAGCACTCCCATCTTCCACACAAGCTCAGGTAAGAGCCTGCAATGTTTGAGTCTGCAAGGAGACTTCATGTCCCTCTGGGACATCCCAATTGTCCAGTGATGGGAAAGGAGGTGTGATAAGGGGTGGTTGTGCAGGATGTGTAGCCATGCTTACCTGGTTGTGTGCTGGGATGAGAATCTGCAGGTGGTGGAGGGAGGGAGAGCAGGTACCATCGGGGCTGATACTGTGGGGACTCAGGAAACAGAGGAGACTCTCTCTCTGTTCATCTCACTACATTCAGGGGAAAAAAAAAGGAAAAAGTGAGTTTCAATTTTTTTTCATCTGAAAAACACATTTGAGAATAGTTCAGACCATTAGCAGCTGTTAAGGGAAGCTTGTATTTTCCTCTCCTTGCCTTCTATAAACAAACTTAGAAGGTTTGGAGAGAAGAGAGAATTCAGAAAATGGGCTCAGATACACCCAAATAGCAGTTGGTAGGTCTGGGCAGAGTGAACCCATGTTTTAGCCATGTGATGGGCAGCAATGTCTGAAGGCCATGCTCCTGCTGTCCTGCAGATGCAAGGTGTTAATGTACAGCAACACACGAGAAAACCTCCCGGTGCCATCGGGCTTGGTGGGACAGATGGGACTGTGCAGAGGGAGAAGAGGGTTTGGGCTCAATTTCATCTCGCTGTGCCTAGGATCAGGAGGGAGAGCTGCCAGATGGCCGAGGGGATGCTGGGTCTGAGCACAGCCAGGGCACAGCCCCCCTTTCCCAGCCAGGGCAACGGCAAGAACCAAAGACTTCGGCAGAGAGTCAGGGCCGGTGGTTGTTGGGTGAGTGTCATCAAAGGTACCACAGTGTTGTCTCGTGAAAATACTTCTTTGAAATCCATTTTTGATAAGAAAACTTGGTGTTTGCACTGTGTCCAGCTCAGCAAACAGATATCCCAAGGGCACGTGATGGGGCAGCTCTGGCCAGTACATTCGCTGCTTCTTGTGCACCTGATGAGGATCCATCTGATCTTCCTGTGCTGAGCTGGTGAACTTACACCAAACTTTTGGCTCCAGCTTGGTGATAAGTTCTTGCTAAAGCCAGTCATCACTTGTTCCCTGTGTGGAGTCAGGGAGAGGCTTTCTTTGGTTCCCCTGGGTTTAGGTGGGTTTTGGTTTAGATTGAATTTCTGTGTGGAGGACAGGACATGCCATGAGCTGGGGAAGCAGCACCTCCGTCAGCATTAACTTGCCAGCAGTGTCCAGCTAGGTGGCTGCCACAAACCTGGGTTTGCATAAAGCAGTGATGGCTCATGGCAGGTCTCCAGAGACTTCCATCCTGGAGCTTTTTGGGCCACTTCACTGCCTAGTGCCTCAGTTTCCCTGCCTGGAAAAGAAGGAGATACCACCTTCCTCTGCCAAGTACCATGAGACCCACTGACACACCAGCCATGGATGAACACGGATGGGTTAATAGAGGGGTTTATGTTGCATTTCCTAGTGGTTTTGTTTTTCTTTGACACTTTCAAAGCTTTATGGGGCAGTTGTGCATCAGAACGAGGTCAGAAAGCAAAGATTAATTTTCTGTATTGAAATGGGGGTTGTTTTCTCTTTTGCCACTAGACAATGAGGAGGAAACAGCAGCAGCAAAGTGTATGCAGCCATGCCTCGGGGAGTCACTGAGCATATCTGACTTGGAGTGCTCCCTCTGCATACGGTGAGTTCTCCGGCAGGAGAGCTTTTAGGATGAAGAGTTAGTACCTGCTGGATTTTCCTTACTGGTGTACATCTTTCTTCACATCTTCATACAAGCTCAGTCCTGAGTGCTGCTGAGATGTAACTTTCAGTAGAGGTAAGAGGGGAAGGCAGGGCCATGAGACACCTGCCAGGCTGCAGGAGCTCAGATCACCCTGTCTCAGCGGGCAGCATCACTGGAGCTGTCCCCAGGGACACAGGTGTGGAGGTGGGGGTGTTCAGTGGGGTCAAAGACCAAAAGCAGTGGTTGCGTTTTGTACCTGCAAGCTGGGACAGGAAGGTGTTGCCCAGGGAAATTCCCTCCATGATGGGGATATTGCAGACCTAGAGGGGAGCATTTCTGAGCACTTTGTCTGGTGCAGGTGGAAAAGGGAACAGGGCAGAGCCTGTGTTTATCTGCTGGCTCAGGGCTGGGGAGGGACTGATGTTGCACTGCCACAGGGCATGCTGAAACCAGGCTGTTATTCCTGGTGTGTCCCAGGACCTGGAGCAGTTGTGCAAGCGGCTGCTGGCAGAGAGCTGGGTGGGTGTTGCACTGCCAGACGCACAAGTCGGTCAAGGTCTCCTGCATGGCAGCTTTTTCCAGGCCTGTGCATGCCATAGGGGAGAGAGATAGAGGCTGTATATGATCCGAATTATGTGCATTTGATCTCTTCTGAAAGAAGAAAACAGTGTTTAAGAGAAGTCAGGGCTTTCCCAAGACCTTAATTTCATTTCTGATCCTGAAGCTACCTGTCAGCAACTCGAGTGCTTGCTGCTGGCTCTGCTCCTGGAGCAGGGGATAAGTAGGCACTTTCCTGTCACTGCCCTTTGGATTACACACCACTGTGGGTGTGTGGGGAATCACAGCCCTGGCAGGACCAAGAGAGGTCATGTGTGTACTGATGGGGTCTGCTGGAACTCCATGGAGACCCTGCAGAGAGGGGAGCAGAGCTCAGGCCTGGAACAGTTCTCATCTTACATCATTGTGCAAGCCCAGCAGTCTGAGCCCAGACTTTCTAATTAAAGGACTAATTAAAGTCTCTCTCTGCCAGACTTATCTGTGCTTCTTTCCCTTTGTTGCTCTCTGCAATCCATCGGCTCTGATCACCCTTTGCAGGATGTTCTTCGAGCCGGTGACGACGCCCTGTGGTCACACCTTCTGCAAGGAGTGCCTCGAACGCTGCTTGGACCACCGGCCCAACTGCCCCCTCTGCAAACAGAGCCTGAGAGAGGTGAGGGCACGAGTCCCACAGGATGGAGCCCGAGGGAGAGCTGGGAACCAGCTCCAGCTGCTGGCTGCATGCCCAGGGCTGGGGTGGGAAGGTGCAGTGCTCTTACATTAGCAGCTCCCTGGCACGGCGGTGTCAGCTCCACTCACATGGGAATGTCCAGACAGTTGATAATTAAGACCAAGAGATTCATTTCCACAAGATGCCACAGTGATTTAGTGAGATTGTAAACAGGAAAAGAGAGAGAGAGAGAGGCAAGTGCTAATTACTTTAAAAAATGGAAATGGATGGAAAACCTGCTAGCCTGGAGATTTGATTTAATCTTTAATGAAAAGGGATTCGGATGAGACCATCAGGGAAATTAGGTTGTCATACAAGGACTGCATCACTGTCAGAGACAGGACGCTGTGTTGGATGGGTCCTGGCTCTGAGCTGTGTCTGGAGGTCTCGGTGGAGCTGACATCCCATCCTGCTTGATGGCTCAACATCCCCCGATAGGTTTTATCCTTGACTTTCTCTGGTCTAAAATTACCTTCAGTTCAATAAAAGTGCGTGTGATTCAGAGTCCAGCAGGGCCTCAGGGCTTCCTCCCTGCTCTTCTCCAACCTATTTTTGGGTCTAATTCATTTTAGTACCTGAAGGCTGGGAGGTACAGCCCCACGGTGCTGCTGCAGGACATCATGCTGGCCGCCTTCCCCACACAGCTGGCTGAGCGCCGGGAGCTGCACCGGGCGGAGATGGCAGAGCTCTCCAAGTAAGCAGGGACTGCTCCTGTGTGTGTGTGTGCTCATGGGGACTGGAAGGGGCTCTGAGAGGGCTGTCCACACCCCATACCATTGCTCTGGCTTGGTTCTGCTCAAGTGATGTCTGTCCCATCTCCAGGACCACATTGCAGGAGTGCTGTGTGGGTGTGGACATGCCCCATGGGGTACTGGGGGTGAGGGACCATCTTTGCAAGGAGCTGTTTTGTGGGCAGAATCTATCTTAGGTCTCTTGGTGAGCCAAGTGGAAAGCTTTAGTGTAGCTCTGCTCACTTCTTGTGGTAAAGGACACACCTGGTTTGGGGGAGCAGCTGATGCAGAGGGATTGGAATGGGATTTGCTTGGGGAGGCATCACAGTGGTTCCTCCTTCTGTCCCTCAGCCTGACCAAGAACATCCCCATCTTTGTGTGCACGATGTCCTTCCCTGGCATCCCCTGCCCTCTGCACGTCTTTGAGCCTCGGTACCGCCTGATGATCCGGCGGTGCCAGGAGAGCGGCACCAGGAGGTTTGGCATGTGCATATATGAGAATGGGAAAAGGTGAGCTCCTGAGCAAGCTTCCCCCTGCCCCAGCTGATTTGCCCCTCTCTGCCCCAGCCCCAAATGTCTAAAATACTGAGTAGTTCAGAGAGATTTCCTATCAGTGGCATCTCGCAGATAAGATCAGCAGAGAGGTGGTGCATTCCTCACACTGCAGTGAAATGGGATCAAGGAATGAGGCCATCACTGGAGCTGCAGAGCCAGTGGTGGCTGTTAAATACAACATTCTTGGAACAGCTTCTGACTCAGGATGTCTCTGAGCTCCATGGTTCTGTGGCTGTGACCTCCAGCTCCTCTTAGTGAGCACTGGGAGGAGACTTGATTGAATCTCTGAATTTGCCCCTGCCCAGACAGCTTGTTCCTGGGCCTTTTCCTGCTTTGGAGATACCTTCAGGAGAAGCAGCTCTCTCGCCACCCATTACCCCAGCTGAGGCCCTGTTTTCTGTCCCTGTGTCCCTGCAGCTTTGCTGACTATGGCTGCATGCTGGAGATCCGTCAGGTGGAGCTGCTGGCGGACGGGAGGTCCTTGGTGGACACCATCGGCCGGCAGCGGTTCCGGGTGCTGAGCCGCGGGCACAGGGACGGCTACCACACCGCTGACATCGAGTACCTGGAGGACAAGAAGGTGAGGGCAGGGCTGGGCAAAATCCTGGGCTGCAGTGGGACAGAAGCTCCCTGTGGACACCTGTGTCCCTCTTGCCTCCGTTCAGGTGTCCGGGGAGGAGCTGCAGGAGCTGCAGTGCCTGCACGAGAGCACCTATCGCCTGGCCCAGCGGTTCTGTGAGCACGGAGACCTCACCTCCAGGCACATTCTGTTGCAGCATGGACCACTGCCGGAGAAGGAGGAGGACATCCAGGTAGTGCCCAGAGGGAAGGGATGCACTAAACAGACAGAGTACCAAGAGAGCCTCTGAGGCAGGGCCGTTCCTGCACTAACCACCCTGCTTCCCTACTCAGCTTCCCCCCAGGACGAACAAAACAAATCTGGTTTTTCATCCCTGTTACAGCATCTCTCATTCAGAGAGTAGGTAGGGCTTGTCTTGTAAATCTGCTTGATATTTCTTTATGGTTTTAAACTGTTCTTGGAAACTGAGCACTGAGTTCCAAAATCTTTCCCAGAGTCTTTTCCGAAATGAGAAATGAGAAACTGAACTGTGTGGGTTTGAAAACACTTTGGGAAAAGAAACCAAACAAATTGGCAAAGAAACAAACCCTGCAGCTAGTTGAGTCTGCAGTCTCCTTTCTCACTGTGGTCCTTTGAGACAGCCATAGCTGGCCAGAGGTGAGGAGCTAAGAGGACAGGATCCAATTTGCTTGTTATACTGCTCTGACAAATTCAGATTCTGTAGGAAAAAAAATCCCAAAATTTAATTTTCATTCCTTTAAGAAAGTGTTTCCTCTCTGGATCATTACAAATATACTCTTGCTGGCTTGTCCCAGGCTAAGGCTGTCCTGGCCAGCAGTCACGTTAATGATGTGCTCAGGAATTGCAAAACCACTCACCCTCCTTCAGCTGAATCGAACTTTTCCGTCTTAGTTTGGCTCGAGTTATAAAAAAGCCACTTCACAAAAGCAGTGCCCAACAGCTGTGCCTGCCTGGCCTGCACCTCACCTCTTCTAGTGATGACCAATGTCCCAAAAACATTGACCATGCAGGACTTGGCCCATGTTTACAAAAAGCACTGGCTTAAACAAGGAAATGCACAAGATATTTCATTGTCTCTTTACTATAGACTTTTTACCAGCTACATCTGTGTCTAGAGGCCCCCTGGGGAATGCTTGTCTGAAAATTAAATTAGTTTGTCCAGCAGTTTCGAGCTTGGACCAACAAAAGGGCTGTTCAGAGGAGTACCTTGGCCAAAGCTGGCGTTGCTGTCCTGACAAGAGCAACTGCTTCCCATCAGCGATGCTGCCTGAAGGCCACCCCTGCATTCACCTCGCAGCTCCTGATGTGGAGGTCTCCCCCTCTCTCCTCTCCAGGCTTCAGCAGACGGCCCGACGTGGTGCTGGTGGCTCATCTCCATCCTGCCCCTCGACCCGTCCTACCAGCTGAACCTCTTCTCCTGCACATCGCTGCGCGCCCGCCTCTCGCAACTGCAGCGCATCCTCACGGCGCTGCTGCAGCAGCCGCAGCCCCGGCACCTCCTGCCCGAGCGCAGCCCCCGGGGCCGCGTCTGAGCCGCCCCTGCCCTCCCTCGGGACACACCCTTGGGTTTCTCCGTGTGTTGTTCCACGGTTTGGGTGTGGTTTGAGCGCCTCCCAGCCCCAAAAGTGACCTCGGCCGTGAGCTGGGCACCCTCTGCCCAGCTGCACCGGCAGCGACACTGCCGTCCATGCCACCTCTGTGAGCTGCTTGGTGCCACTGCTGCTGTGCTGTGCCACCAGAGGGGATACGGCGATGCTGGATTGTGTCTCCAAAGCCAAAATCGCCTGCTGACTGGCTTCTGCACTGAGGAGGATTCTCCTTGGGGCAGAGGACTGAGTGCAGGAATTGCCTCAGTTTTGGTTCTGTCACTTTGAAGGACAACTTAGAGGTTTTATAGGTGCTCCTGCCCCATGCAGCAGATATAGAGCTCCTCACCTCTGGCAGAGGACTGAGTGCCGGAATTGCCTCAGTTTTGGTTCTGTCACTTTGAAGGACAACTTAGAGGTTTTATAGGTGGTCCTGCCCCACTCAGCAGATTTAGAGGCCGGGGAGAGGTGGCATTGGGGAAGCAGAGAAGTGCCAATGCCTTCCCCCAGCCTTGGGAGCTGACGGCCGTGCCACTGCTTACAGTTATGACTTAGTTGGTATTTGAACAAGAAGAAAGGTTAAATTAAACAATCTGAAACTCATGGTCCTGCTCCTAACCACCTCCATGGCCACATGGTGAGGAGATGGTTCTCTTTGAATGCTCTCAGGTCCAGACATCCCCTTCCTAGGGCTCTGGTCGGTGCTGTGCTGGGTTTGCTCGCCAGCCCCTTCCCCAGGACCCTGCCAGCCACTCCCTGACTGTCGGTTCCAATGCTGTGAAGTGCCGTGGGAGGGGGCAATATGTCAGCTTTGGTGCTTTTCCCCCTACCCAAAGGCTGCTGTTCCAGACCCTGGCGGGGTTCAGGTTACAAGGTTGGACCTGGGGGCTGGGAGGAGCTGATGGCACAAGGGAGTTAAGTCTGGAAGTTTCCTTGTCAGACTTTCTGCTCCTTGACTAATGCAATTTTCCCCTGTTCTGGGTTTCTTGTGAACTTTCTGCCTCCTCAGGAGAAAATCGGGATCTGAACCGAGGCTGGACCCTTGCACTTGGGACCCAGAGTAGTTCAGGATCCCCCAAAAGAGCACAGTGAAGTCAAAGGGATCCAAATCTCTGGAGAGGCAGGGAGGGGGTAGGATCAGTGACCGATGCTGTGAGCCACGTGTCAGGGGAGCGAGTGCTTGGCTGCTGCTTGTCTCTAGACACAGGGCAAAGACTCTCTCTGGACAGACCAGGCCTCCATGGAAATCCTGAAGATTTGGGATTTTTGCCTTTCATCCATAATTTCAGTGGCTTTGGGTTCAATTCTAGGACTGACATCCACTTAGTCATTGGACTATTGCTTCTGGGATTTTATCCCTGCATTTCTCAAAGGCTCCACACCCCCCCAGAGAGCTGTTGGATGTGTGTGTGGGAGAGAAAATCAGTGCAGTGATCCTTACTGCGCATGTTGCTGGGCCGAGCCTGGGCTGGGAGACCGGGCATAGCTCCAGAGAGGTCCCTGCTCAGGGCCACCACCTTTCCCTGTCCTGTCTCCAGGAGTGAGAAGTCCCTGTCCCTCCTCTCCATCAAAGTGCCTCCCTGGAGTGACAGTCAGGAAGTGAGGGCTTGCTCCCCAGGAACCTTTGTTGAGCACAAGGCAGCTGAGGACAGCTCAGAGCTGGATTTGCTCCTCTCCCTTTGAGCCGTGCTGCTGGCCCAGGAGCACCACGACTCCCAAGGAGCCATATCCCTGGGATGTCACATTGGCATGGGCTGGGGTAGGTGATGACAGGATGCTTTGCAGTCCCAGGGCAGGTGGCAGGATGCCACTGAAGTTTGGGAAGTGCCTTTCTTTTCCCCAGGGTCAATGTGCGCTCACCCAGTGAGATCCCCACGCCAAGCCACTCACCTGCCCCCTGAGTTGCTGCTTCCCCGGGACTGAGAGGTCCCTGTGGGTCCCTCCAGCAAGGGATTGGCATGGGGGGCATGCGGGGAGCAGTGTGGCTCTGCACCATGTCACACTGGGGAGGAGCCAGGGACCAGAGCCCCACCTGCCTGGCTGCTTTGGGAAGGGATCCGTGCAAATCGCTCCAGTTTGCTTGGAGCACCTTTGTGGTTTTTATTACTGTCTTTGCTCTTGGAATTAAATTTTCTTTCTGGTCATTGAAATAAAGACCTTTGTTGTTGTTTTGTTGCTGGTGTTTAACTTTTAGCTGCTCATTAATAAAAGTGCTTGGGCATCCCCAGGGAGATTTGGGGACATGTGGAGAGGTGATGCCCTGGCCTTCAGAAAGCAAGGTGAGAACAGTGACCATGGTGCAGCAAGTGCAGATGGCAACAAGGGGAAAAAATAAAGCGGTTTTGCTCCCAGAAAGTGTGTGAAACAAGAAAGGAGGAATGAGCTCCTGTCTGTCATTGCAGCCAGAGGCTTTGGGGAAGGATGGGAACTAGGAGATCAGGCCTGTAGAGATGCTGACCAGCGTGGGATGACCCTGGAGGCAATGTCCCCAAATGCCGTGGTGAGCATCTGTCCCTGTCCTGCCCTTGCAACCATGGGCAGAGGGCAGTGAGCTGGGAGTAGGTTAGCTTTTGGCAGCTGGCATCAGGGATGAGACATGATCCAGGGATTTGTGCGTGGGCTCTAAAGTGAGAGGGTGGTCCTGGATGGAAGGTGATGTGCTGCTGGGACAGCTCTCACCTGCCTCTTGCTCCCAACTCGCCTCTTCTCTCTGCTTCCCAAAACCCAGGGCAAGAAGGGAGCTGCCCAGCAGTGCTGTGCACCTTTGCTGGGAACATGGAACAGCTGCAGCAGAGAGGGTGAGGGCTCAAGCGGTGTGAGATGGCAGATAACCCTAAAAAGGTGTCAAGCCTCAGAGCAGGGTCCCTCATATCCCATTATTGACTGCTTCCATGAGGAATTATGCCTTGAATTCCCCCCCAGCAAGGCTCTACAGAAGCAGCTGTGCCCGATGAAGCCCAGCTGTGAGCTGTGGCTGGTGCCAGCCCTTTTGGTGGCTCTGGCAGCCCAGGCCTCGTGCCTGAGCCGTGGCTGGTGTGCCCAGGAGCCTGGAGCTGCCGCTGGATCCCTTTGCCGTGTTGCCCTGCTCCCACTAGATGTCAGGAAGAGGCTGAGTGCGGGCGAGGAGGAAGGCACAGCAGAAGGGATGTGCAGCATGGGCTGTTGCCAGAGCCTTGGCTTTTCTCACCCTCAGCCCCAAAATCAGCCCTACGCCCAGCCCTGGCTCCAACCGGGCTGCCCCGAGCTCTCCATCAGCACAGAAGGAGAGCAGGGGGCCCGGGCAGGTCACCTCGCGTCACCTCCAGCTGCCCAAGCACACAAGGTCTGTGCTGCAGGCTCCTGTCCCCAGTGCAGCCAGTTTGCACTCTCGGGACTGGAGCAGGGCACTGGGCCACTTGGGGCTGTCCTGCTGGGCAGGGCTCGGCTCAGAGGTGGGAGGTGAAGCATCCCTCCCCAGCACACGGCTGGGCCAGAACGGCATCCCACAGCCGCTTCTGAAGGCAGCCCAGGCATCCCTCAGCCCCACTGGCACGACCAGTTGTTCCACAGCTGGGATCTAGCTGGGACTGGCTGGCAAAGACCTGCCAACTTCCATGCTGCCCCGCTTCCAAGCTTGCCACAAATGTCTGTGTGGGTGAGGGGTCTGCACGTGGCAGCCTCAGCCCCACACCAGCAGCCAGAGGCAGATGGGTCCGTCTCTGGGTGGGCTCCTTAGCCCTCGTCAGGGCCCAAGAGGAATCGGGCATTGGGCACCTGGACCTGCAGCACAGGACGTCCTCATTCCTGTGCCACTGTGATTTACCTGCTACCTGAGGATTTGAATTCCTCCCCATGGCATCCCAACAACACCTAGTAATGATTTCCAGCCTTTATGTAGCACCACTTTGGATTTTACAGGCAGGAACTGGGGTGGGAAGAGGAAATGTGCTGCCCAGTGTCACCCAACAAGGTCCCTGGGAGTCACTCTCCAAATGGACCCTCTTCCCACCCCATCCAGCCTTTCTCTGTGGATGCTGGGATGTATCCTGCACCTGTTTTTACATCTGTGGGGAGATGTAAACCAGTGCTAGCACTGGCCCCACTTCCATCACCCCAAAACGTGACCTCCTCCCCAACAGCACCATTTCCTCCCTTCCTGTTCAACACCGTCAAATCGAGACATGGGTGACAACTTCCCTCACCTAACAGTGTGGGCAGACAATTAGACAAAGAGGTAAATAATTAATACAGCAGGTGTCAGACTGTGCCTCATCTTTCTTTAGCAAATGGTGCATTTCCAAACTAATTAGACCAGCCGGTACTTGAGAGAGTGGAAAATCAACACGAGATTGTTCGAGCTAAGATTTTCTTCTCTAGCAATGCTACGTTCGTGCTGGAAGAGGAGCACAGTGCATGTTAAAGTTAATGAAGGTGGGAAGAAAAAGGAAAAAAACAGCACCTAATTTTTTCCACCCTTTAGCAATACCAGTTGGTGCAATGAAAGACAGGTTGTATTGTTCCTGCTTTTTCAGAAGGAAAAAAAAAAGCAAAGGAAAGCAATGAAGACAGATGTGCCGTCTCTTTCAAGAAACTCACTCACGGGATGTATTCAAAGCTGGAAAATGACAAGTGATGAAAAAAAGTGGCTGCTGGAGCAGTTGGAGTGGGACCTGCCTATTCACCTGGAGAAATGGTAGAATCGTAGAAACACCGAATATCCTTAGTTAGAAAGGACCCATGAGGAACATCGAGTCCAACTCCTGGCCCTGCACAGGACAACCCCACAAAAATCACACCATGACAATGTTTGGGATCTCATGATGGTGCTGTCCCTTCCTCTGGCCAGGCTGCATGAGGGGGTGAAATCCAGCCCTGCCCTGTGCAGAGCAGAGCGTGGTGATCACGGCCATGTGCTGAAGGTGGCCCAGGGCAGAGATCAGGTGGCAGCTGGACAAATGCCTTTGTCTCCTGTGCAGTGGCATTTTGGAGGTGCTGCACTGGCATTCCCTGGCTGTGCTGCACATGGGAACTGTGGGAACAAGCCCTGATCCAAGCAGGGGCAGGAGATCTGGGATGATGCATCAAGTGGAGCTGCCTTAGCATGACCGGGGGTAATTTACACCATTAATAAACAGATTTACAGTGACAGGTTTTTTTCCAAAGGCTTTTCCAAACCCATTTAGCCCCCTCACACCAGCAAATCTACCAACTTGCAACTGGGAAGCCCTGGATTTGGGACAGTAACAAGGGGCTGCCTCCCAGCCCTCCCACACCACCTGATTCAGGGCCACTTTTCAGGCCTCCGGGAAGCACCTGGGGGAGGGATTAACCCCTGAGCCTCTGCCCACAGCCACATCCATCCCGAGTGTCCATCGGTGGTTTGGTCTCTCCCTGCTGATTCCCGATTTCGCAAAACCCTTTGGGCCCAGGCAAAATATTTACAGGACTGATTAAATATCGAGGAAATGGGAAACTTGTTAAAAACATGGAACTTATATAAACACAGCATTATTAAAATAAAATGTGACTTTTAGCAAGGACAGCTCTCTCAGCTGGGCTGTGTTTACCTTAATTGTTTCCCTCCATTAATTACAGTCTGAGAGGAAGACTTGTGCAAATTGAAATAAATTAATCGAATTTGTTTGGAGTTTTGTGTGTCTGGCTTATGGGGATTGCAATTAAGATGGTATGTTTGGTGTATTAAATTACATTGCCTAGATCTGCTCTTCCCTTCGCAAGCACCATGAACGTGAAAAGGCAGAAGTCAGTGACAATTAGAAGGTAAACAGGCAGTGTGAGTGATGGTTATTTTAGCTCCTGTGCCTCAAGAATTTCACTCTTTGCAAGTATTGAGGCTCATTCCTTAATAAATAGATCCCCAGCTCTGTGAAATGAGAGATAAAGGGGAGATGGTGGAGCAGAGACCAGGGCACATCCCAGCTCTGCCCTGGCAGTAGGAACAGTGACGTGGGTGGGAGTTCAGTCCGATTCTCCAGGAAAGTCAGGCTCCATGACTCAGCAGCCTTGCGTGTGTTCTTGCTCGTTCCCACCAGCAGCTGCCCAGTACCACCCACGTCTGACAGAGGGGAAGAGGCTTCCAGATATATCGAGGTCCTGGCAAGGTCTGTGAATATGGGAAATGAAATGGATAAAAGAAACTCATCTTCCAATGGGGAGGGGAAAGGGATGCTCAGCCCTTGTTAGGCATCAGAGTATCTACACCACAGTCTTTTTTGAGATGGGTATTAAAGAGGAAACCTTGCTTCATTGGTCTCATCCATGACTCAGTCTTCTCTGGTCTTGTCCCAAACCAGCCACAGGAGCAGTCCGAGTGGGAGCTTGCTCCAAGACACTCTAGCCCCACGGAGAAGTGCAGCCAAACTTCGTGAGGGATTCCAGCACAGACTGAGGAGAATGGTGCAGCTTCCTCTCTAGAGTAACAGGAATTTTCGGGAGAGGAAAAAGAAAAAAGAAAATCCAAACTTCAGTTGGTGGAGCTGTGCTGCCCACCCGAGGTGACTCCTGGGGGATGATTCTTGCAGCACTGACTCAGGCAATGGGGCCAGGCAGGAGGTGAGGAGGGTGTCCCAGAGCTGTGGGGGCCCACGGAGACCCAGGGAACTGCTCTTCAGAGACATGGCCAGGGTGTAAGGTGCTTCACTCCCCTCCCTGCCTCGTGGCTCGTTTATGAAACCACAGAGGATTCAAAGCGCACCTCCTGTCACTTCTCTGCCATCCCTCTCCCTCCACTGCTGCCCTGAGCCATGCTCAGTGCAGAACACTTGTTGCTGTTTGTGTTCCTAGCAAAACCCATCCATCATGCCCCAACACGAGCACATTCCCATGGGAAACTCCCGTTGCCATCGCTGTGAGGAACAGCCCTGCACTGTTCTCACCTGCTCCCACTGCACTGGGCCCTGCTGGGAGGGCAGGAGGACACAGCCTCCTCCCTGGCCATAAATAGAGGGCGAGCAGGGGTGCCAGGGCCCAGCAGTCTGTGGCAGATATGTTTCCTGCAAGCAAACCTCTTCACCTGGCCATTGCCTGAGCCCAGATGATGTATGGAGTGACTGCGCTGCAATAGGATTTCTACCCAGAATATTGGCTGGATGATAAAGGAGTCTGTCTGCGGTGATAATTGCACCATAAATAGGTCTGGGTTCGGCAGTGAAGAGTGAGGCATTAGAAAACCTCACCCTCTGGATTCCTCCCACTTCCTTCCATCTTCCTGACTGCTAACAAGCGGGGAGAGCAGCTCGTCGGTTTTTACCGGCCACGAGAGGTTTATTGTGCTCAGATGCAGCTGGGCACCTTCCTGCCCATAAATCTTAATAGTGAGAAAGGAGAGAGGGGGGAAAAAGCAGCCCAGTTGGGTGATTACTGAAAAGCAGCAGGTAGGGCTGTACTGTGGCACAGCTGTCCCTCTTCATTGTCCCCGCTGCAAAGACGTCGCTGTCTCACTCCCTCCTCCAGGCTTCCCCTGGCTCTTCTGAGCACTCCCAGGCACTTGGGGGTAAACATCCTCCTTACTCCACTGATGGAAACTGAAAACCTGCCAGCCAGCCCCAAACACTGAAAAACGAGCTCAGACTGGGGAGTGCTGTGAAAGTCAAGGCTGGAAAGACAATAAATATGACCAGATTGGAAGCTCTCTCTGGCTCCTGGCTTTTAGAGCCTGCAGAAAGCACATGGATGCCTTGTCTTTTCCTCCCAAAAAAAGATGGGTAAGAATCTGACTTCACTGGTACATTTACCTGCTCTTGAATTCCAAAAGATACTGAAAAACGGAGGGTTTAACCCCTCACATTAGGGCTTCTCACTCACATTAAATGCAGGTTCACCTGAGTTCTGTCCTCTGCACAGATTTATTTGCTTCTCACAACCAGCTACCAGGTACTTTGGGGAGTGTGCTGTAAATGGGAAAAAGTGGTCAGGACTGAATGAAGGCATCTTCTTATCAAATTTTATTCATGGGTCAGTGAATTGCTGCTGTGGCTCTTCTTTTTCTTGTATACAGCGCCCAGATTTGCTGCATATAGCTAGAAGATGGACTACGTAGCACAAATCCTTTTTACGAGCCTGGAGAGCCTGCAAGATCCTGGTCAAAAGTTAAACCTTGAGGAGTCAGGCGTGACATACCCCAAATGCTGTGAAAATCCCATTCTTGGTTTCTGGGTCCCAGCTCAGAGTGAGGGGTTACAAGATCCCATTGTAACTCAGACACACTGACATCACTATTCGTTTTCTAGGAAGGGGATTAAATCTATTTTTTTAGAATTTTGAAGGGTTCAGGAATGAAGAGGGGAAATGATTCTCTTTCCTAGACACCTTATAAAGCTCCCACAAATAACTGCAGCAGGTGGAATGAAAGTTTCATTCTGAGATGGGAAAAGAGATGTTTAAAAGGCAATTTTGAAAGACATTGAGTACAACTGGGGGAAGTCCATGCCCAGTGTCCACATTGTAGCAGAACCATTCAGCAGTGCTGGGACTCATGCTTGGCAAGAACAGAAGCAGCTCTCTCCTTTCTGCACGTGGTGCAATGAAGGCTGCTAAGCAGGCAGAAGCTTTTCAGCTCCTGCACAAATCTATAAGCTCCCCCAAACCTTCCTCTCCTGCACATCCAACAAACCTAAAACCCAAATATAGAACACAATTTTTCTTCCTCTTTATTTTGTTTTTTATTACCATACTGGAGTGTTTGAAGCAAAACTATTTACCCTGTTAAAGCTTTGGATTTGCAAGTTTAAAGCTTTCACAGTTCCAGGTGCACCCAAAAAGATATGGGAGCCTGGAGGCGCGCTGTTGTACCTAGAAGTAGATAAATAAAGCTGTGATTAATTTGAAGGTAGTTCTTAATGCTCATTATTTCTTCATTATCTACTGCTATTATTATAGCGACCTCACCTAAGCTGATATAGGATAGCACAAACCCCTTAAAGCAAACAGGGGAGAGTTGTAACAAGCATTTGAAAATGCCAGAGATCCCGAAAGCTTGGGACCAGGGAGGGAATAACTGGGCAGAAGAGAGTGGTGTGTTCCTCCCACTGACTCCTCCTCTGCTGATGCCAAAAGCTGTGGCACGGCCAGCATGGCATGGGATGTGCAGAACACCACTCCCCGTTGGAGGATGTTACTGGCATTCCTGGCAGGCGATGTGGAGCCTGGCTTCGTAACGCAGATCCCAGCGTTTACTTGGCTGGACACAGAGGGAGGAAGAGAACCAGCCCAGGCTTTAAAAATATAATGAGCCTGAAGAAACAGCCAGGGAGCACAGGGATCTGTGCTGTGGATGACTCAGTGGAATGAGGCGAGTCAGGGCTTTGTGGAAGAAGCTTTGGGAGAAAGAAGCCAGAGCCGAGATGAGATTAATCAAGTAGCAAGGGCTGCCCAGACATGGCTATTCTTGGCTGTTTTATTAGAAGGGAGATTAGTGCCTATGGTTCCTCAAAACAAGTTTCAAGGCAATTAAACAGGCTTTTCAATGAGTCCCTTCCTTACTCAGCAGCTCTGCTTCTCTCAGCTTGTCTGGCACAGGGATGGATTTATGTGAGATTGGATGCTCTGGGTCTGGAGAAGCAGGAGATCCTCCTGGGGGCCGTACTGGCCCCCACTCAGTGCAAACTGTCCCACCCCGAGCTCTGTGCCCTGTTTCTGCTGGCCTTTTCCCTGGCAGCTGCTCTGCCTGTGCTGCCTGAACAGGCAGCTCTTCCTTCTCCTGTCTGCTCGAGGCTGGACTTGGAAGTCCTGTTGACAAGAGGAGGTGAGGTGGGAGATTTGTGCCACCAGCATCCCAGATCATTGGTGAGGACACAGGGCTGGTGCACCCACAAGCCTGCTCTGGGGTAGGCACAGCAAATACAGCCAATTTTTGGCACAAAAAAAGTTAAAACCAGGCCCACATAACGTTTCTGTAGCTGCAACAAATGAGTTCCATGCTTTGGAGCTGAAATAAGCTGTCAATGCTTGACTGTCTCTGGGAGTTAAAGCTTTATGCAAATGGTAGTGAGATTTTAGTCCAGGTCAGGAACAAAGACATCCACTCTGGAAGTTATTAATTTTCTTGTCCTTATTTTTGAAAGTCATTCACTGCATTTTATTTTATCAGCTTTCTCTCTCTCTTGAAAGCTCAATACCACCCACAGCAGTGGGTACTGCTGAGCTCTGGCTCTAAGTCAAATCCACTTGCCTTCAGGGAGATGGAAACTAATCAATGAGGAATATTAAACAATATGAAAGCCTCAATGATTTTTACATTTCCCACAAAGGTCAGAGTCCCCCCGGCAGCTCCATGCTAACACTGAGCTAAAGGTGGCAGAGGGAGATGACACATCTCAGAGAAAAGCTCTCACTCCTTTGTTTCCTGCAGAAGACGTTTTCTTATGTTAAGGAAGAGATCCCGCTGCTGAGCAGGCTCAGGCTGGTTGGGCTGCTGGGCTTGTGCTGAACTGAGTTTCGATTTTGCAGGTGCTCATGGGGAGCTTGGGCTGTCTCAGGTCTGGGCTTGCAGCTGTGGGTTTGCAGGGGAACGGGGTCCAGCTGCTTTTCCCAGTGCCTTTTGCCAGTCTGAGGGGCTCCAGGGTTTTGCTGGGAGCAGGATGATGCATTCAGACTGCCCCAGGGATGCTCAGCAGAGCTTGCCAGTGGGATTTTGGGATCCTTCAATTGCCCGAACATAACTCATCTGCCCAACAGCTGCTGCCTCCAGCTGCCTGAGGCTGGGGGTTTCACTGGATGCCTGACAGGAGATTTTAGCCCAGATTCAGCCCCGGGTTCAGCTCTTGATTTGGCACCTTACCTCCCTTTCCAAAGGTGCTGGGATGCACGGAGGGCTCTCATGACCCACTCTGCAAGGGAGGGTGCAGGATGCAGCCCAGCCTGTGGGAGCAGGTACCTACTGACCACAGAAAAGTCCCAGAAATATAAACCCTCATCATGAAGTATACCCACATCTCCATTGTTTTTCTCTGTAAAAGCCCTTCTATTCCTCTGGCAGCAATAAGAATTTTAGTAATTCCAAGGTGAAGATCTGATTTTGCACTTATTTTTCTTTCTGAGCAATCTTAATAAGTCACTTCTCACTGGGTCCAGGACTTCTGTCTGTGTTTAAGGATGATGACACTTAACTTCCATTTCTACATCCAGTAATATAAAGGGTCTGATAATGCTAAAGCACCAGTGTGAGAGACTTCCCAAAGGGAAACCTGTAATCAGTTGATCCTTGTTTCCATTCTAATAGCAACCTGGTTAAAATCCAAGTCTTTTATTTTGAGTATTCCTGGCAGGCCTGAAAAGCTGCTGGCACAATAGTTCAGTCCAGCTAGAACTGCTCAAGACCCTTTTGTATTTAAGGTTTGTAAAAAGCCACTGCAATTAACAAAACAAGGGGAGGAGAACAGCAGGAGAGACCTTGAACGATGCCAAGCTGCAGCAAGGCAGTGCCCACCGGATGGAAAGCCAAGGAGCCAGGAGATTCTGGAGATTGCTGTGAGCCATTGCATTTTCCATTCCAATTATTTCTCTCAAGTGCATCGT
This sequence comes from Callaeas wilsoni, assembly GCA_013398955.1. Taxonomy (NCBI): domain Eukaryota; kingdom Metazoa; phylum Chordata; class Aves; order Passeriformes; family Callaeidae; genus Callaeas; species Callaeas wilsoni. The sequence continues at coordinate 73,053 of VWPU01016575.1, read as the reverse complement.
TAACAGACAGTTAACTTGGTCCCCTTCAAGTTTCTTGACAAGCAATATATTGTTAGAAAGGATGAAAATCAGTAGGTGCTAGTTCCATCTCAATGCCCCTCCTTTCCCATTCCAGATCCTCCCATCTTCTTCATTTGCTCCTTTTAATAAGATTTTGTATATTGCCACTGCACCTGGTTGCACACCATGGTCATGAACTTAATGTGCAAAGTCAAATGTAAACAGGATTTTAAAAAATCTTAGCAATTATAAAGCACTTGAAAGCACTCTCCTTCCCCCACTTTGTTAGCAGACTCTTCACTTTGTCTGTCTTGCACATCCAGCATTGCGGTAATTTTCGGGGGTAGCTTAACTTGTTCCAGATATTTCAGCCAAAAAGGAGCATTAATTTCTGTGATAGAAGTGGCACGAGAAAATGCAAAGTGTTTGCCTTTATTCAACAGGAATGGGGGAAGGAATGAAAGCAAACTTCATTAAACTAAATTCAAAAATGTCAGGTGAAGTTTTGTCTCCTTAGAACCAAGGACAAACATATCTTAAAAATTCTGTGACTTCAAAGAAAGACAAAACCGCAGCTATAATTGCCTTTACCTGAGCAGAATGTGACTGTCAATCTGTACTCCTCGGTGATGTGCTTCTGTGCTGTTATAATCTGGGATTTTTTGTTCTGAGGGCTTCAGTAGAGATGTTTAATTATCCGTCTCATTTGGGTTTGGTACAGGAGAACATGGGCACCATCATTCCCATGGGATTGGAATTTAAAGTATATGTTAGGTCAGCATTTAGGGATGAAGACAGAGTCTCTGTGGGGTGCTCAGACCCTCCTTAGTGCATCTAAACAACAGTTACTGAAATATTGTGCCTTGGTGGAAGCATCTGTCATCAGAGCCTCACGGTCAGTGAAGGCGACTTGAGCCGATTGACCCCTGACCTCCCGCGGGAATGATTGACTCTGAACACAACTCGCTCCTCTTCAGCTGCCCAGCGAGGAGTAGCTCACTGCCAGCAGAAGAAAGAGACTTAGAAACAGCACAGCTGCGTGGAATTGGGGGGCATTTAGGAAAATCCAGTTCTAGGGGCTGCAGGCTGTGATCCACTGCTTGTGCTTCCACTGGCCGAAGTGCCCTGCAGAGCCTGCCCAGAGTTCCTGCTGCACACAAGGTGCTGGCATTTTGGGGTTTGTAGTTGTAGCTGTATTTCAAAGCCTTCTAAGAGAAGCAGAAATTGCTCAAGAATACAGCTAATTGACAGGAAGTCAAAGTTCTGGCTGGCAGAAGGAGCAGCTTGGCCCGAAGGTACCTGCTGGCTGCTGTCGGTGCAGCGTCCCCACAGAGTGCATCACAGCCGTTGGCTCCCTCACCTTCGCAAGTGGCCCCTGGCCACCACAGCAGAGTCAGAGGCTGGCTTGCAGGGCCACAAAGAGTTGGCTCAGCCCAGCCAGCCACTGCTGAGATGCACATTCTGCTTTCTAATTTGCCTGAACTCTCAGCGGGCTGGCACCTTCTAATTTGCTGTTTGTTGCTGCTCTCCTAGAAGTCCAGCTGATTGCTCTGTTGGTGCCAGCAGATCAATCTCACTGAAATAGACTTATTTTTCTTCTCATCTTGAAGAGGTTAGTTTTCCAAACATCTGTGCTTACCTGCTGAGCTGAGTGAGATTGCTCTCGCTCGTCCGTGCTGCTCTCGCGCGCTCCCAGGCGCATCCTCAGCCCAGGGCAGAGCTAGAAGAGAGACCCGAGGCTGGCTAACAGTTGGATTTTTATGTGTGTAGTGGGAGAGTGGCAAGGGAGGAACACACAGGAAAGAAGTCCATAGAACTATTTTCAATGTCATTAATTTTACAGTTTATTAAATTGAGTTTGTCTCGACGAGATATGGTGGGAGCACCGCAGGCTGGGCTCGCACAGAGCAGCCATGGAAGGAAGGACACACTGCAGCCCAGCACTGCAGAGGTGGGGCTCACACAGCTCTCACCTCACCTCACCTCAGGAGAACTTTTAGGGCCTCTAAATTTAAAGATCTGCATAATCGACCTCCCTGGGAGCATTTGTGCATTGAAGTCTGTGCATATCTTGTGAAAGGAACTCATCTGTCCCTCTCACTGAGTGCAAACACACATTGTCCTTCTCTGGAAGGAAGCTTTGTACTGGACAGCTGGAGCACCTGCATCACCCCCCTGCCCCCCGGGAGCAGGAGCTGCTCCAGCTGTTTGCATTCCTGATGTTCGTTGGCACCTCTGTAGGGCACAGGATGAATTTTGCATGTAAGGTGTCATCTGGCCTCCATGGGACCATCCTTCCAGGGGAAGCAAGTGACCCCTGCAGCCTGACTCCTGTCAGAGAGGGGCTCAGCTGCCGCCTGGGGTGGTGGGAGGTGGGCAGGGAGCAGTCCCTGCTCAGCCCTTCCTTTCCTCAGCATCCACACTGACTCTGGCACATTGCTAATGCAGCAAAGCTTTGCTTCTTACATCTTTAGAAGGGTTAGGGCAGAAATATCCTAGAAACCCAAGAAATAACTGTCATAAAGGAAGAGCATGTAATTTAGTACTTTTTTAAAAAAACCAAGTCATTATTTCCTCAACACCAGAATTTGCTGAAAGCACTCCAAGTTCTGTTTTGCGAGTGCCATGGAACAAAATAATTGTGCAATTAGTAATGCATCTCACAGTCCATGAAATGAAAGATTTTTTACTTTCAACAAGTACAAAATGTAGCATTTTGCTTTTCCGTGGTGGGAAAGTACTGGCCATTCCTTCCCCCTCCTCCCTATTTTAAGTGCACTGCAGTATGTAATTAATAAAGATAATAATAAATATGCTTCACAAAGCAGGAGAGATGTGAATGGCACAGGCACAACGTGGATAGCCCGGGATTGCCAGAGCATCCAGCAGCTTCCAGATATTAATTATAGCTCCCTGTGGAGGAGCTGTGCCCTCTCCAGCCCTGTCCAATACTGCTCCCAGGCACAGTGAAGGTGGGGCTGTTTGCCCAGGGCCGAGCAGCAGCTGGGTGGCCAGGCTGGGGTGGAAGCCCAGCTGCTGCCAGTGCAGGGCTTGTGCGAGCAGCCAGCAGCTCCTGGTCACAAGAAGGGTGGCTGTTAATTCAGTGATCAGAGAGATGTTTCTGGAGCTCCAGCATCTCCACAAGAGACCACTCCATGCACGATAACAAACGTTCCATGGGAAAGGCTCTACCATAATTTGCCTGGTTTGTATTTGGAGGCAAACAAACCTGTTGCCTGGGCGATGGCATCTTCCTCCCTGCTAGATACTGCTGGATAAACTGCTTTCCCTGCTCTTCAGCTCACGGCACACTGAGCCTGCTGCTGTGATGGGAAGCTCTACCCAACTCCTTTTAGAAATTATCCTCCCCAGCAATCTGCCTCTCTCCCCTGGCTGCTCAGCTGCAGCGTGCTGGGAGAAGGAGAGGAACGGGGTGGGGGCATCGCAGTGAGGAGTAACCAGAGATGTGGGATGCAGGAGCAGCACCCGGCAGAGCTCTGCCTGGATAGGCACACAGCAGCATGAAGCAAAAGACGTGGGATCCATTAGCAGCACCCGGCAGCGCTCTGCTTGGATAGACGCACAACAGCATGGAGCAAAAGATGTGAGTTGCAGGAGCAGCACCCTGCAGAGCTCTGACTGATAGGCACACAGCAGCATGGAGCAAAAGGAGATGGGGAATGCAGGAGCAGCACCCGGCAGAGCTCTGCTGGGATGGGCACACAGCAGCATGGAGCAATAGGAGATGTGGGATGCAGGAGCAGCACGCGGCAGAGCTCTGANGGGATGGGCACACAGCAGCATGGAGCAATAGGAGATGTGGGATGCAGGAGCAGCACCCAGTGGAGCTCTGCTGGACACTGCACACCACTGGTGGCACCCAGAGCCTGGCAGAGCAATGAGGCTTTAGTGTGGATTGGAGCCATGGGGGAAGCAAGGGCGCTGTGAGCTGCAGTGGGCAGGGCAGTGTGCCAGGGCAGGAGAGTGTGCCAGGGCAGGGCAGTGTGACAGGGCAGGAGAGTGTGACAGGGCAGGAGAGTGTGCCAGGGCAGGGCAGTGTGCCAGGGCAGGAGAGTGTGACAGGGCAGGGCAGTGTGACAGGGCAGGGCAGTGTGCCAGGGCAGGAGAGTGTGACAGGGCAGGGCAGTGTGACAGGGCAGGAGAGTGTGCCAGGGCAGGGCAGTGTGACAGGGCAGGAGCCAGGCACGCCTGGGGATGAGCTGCACCTGCACAGAGAGGTTCAAGCCCATTGCAGAGCTCATGTCAAGGGGTTTGCTCCCACCCATGATGCAGGAGGAGATCCAAGCACGGGCCCTGTTGCACTCAGCCCTCAGTCACCCTGGTGCAGCTTCAGATGTGACTCACTGACCTTCAGCTGCAAACCAGCACCATGCAAGCAAGTTGATTTAATTACACATATTTAATATATTTAAATTGCTTTGTACACCACACCATACTCAGCTCAGCTGTGAGAAGGGCAGTGGGGAATTTAATTCTGGAGCTGCATCTCTGTCTCGTGGCCACCCAGGGCATCTCTGGAGGCATCCCTCGTCCATCTCCCTTGCACACTCTGCTGAGCACGGCAGCCTGGCCGTTTCCATGGCACGCCGGCGGTGTTTCGGAGGCAGGGCAGGGAGGGCAGCCCGGCAGGGATGTGAGCGAGGGCTTTTTGGTGCATGCTAACGAGATGGAGGAGCCTGGCAGAAAATGGAGCCAGCAGGGGTGGGCAAGCAGGAGCCGGGAGCAGCTTATCTCTCCTCGGCAGAAAGGGATGCTCGAGGAGATGGTGGCTGCTACATAAATAAATAAAGCAAACATCAAACACCTCGACTTCCCGCAGTTCCTGGCCCGTGTGCCTTCCCCAGGGGTCCCAGCTGCGTTTTCCCTCCAGCGGCTGATGAGGGATGCTGCAGGCAAGTGGCAGCAGGCAGGGGTGCTGAGATTGCTTTTTGCCTAAAACTAAATTGCCTTGGAAATTAAAGGCTGCTGTAGTCACAGGAGAACCAGAGTCGTGGGGGCTGGAGCAAGGCCTGTCAGTGTGATAAAAAGCCCATGGACTATTTTTCCCTGAAAAGGAAAGGCTTGTGCCAAGAAAAATCTGGAGGACAGGAGGCTCGAGGTGCTCGGACCGCTGGGTCTGAAGCCAAAGGCACTCACGGTGCAGGACGTGGTGAGACTGGTGCTGAACGCCCCTCATGCCTGCTAATGTGGACTGACAACTTCTGGAATAGCAAAGCCAGAACAAAAGCCTTCCGTAAAGCGGCATGGGAGGTGTCTGGGCCACCCAGCAGGCAGGGACCCTCCTGGCTTAGTCCTCCTGGTGTGAGCAGCTGTTGTAGGACAGCATTTTTTGGGCAGTGCTGGGAATGGGGGTCACAAGTGGGGTACTTGGAGCTGGGGTTAGGTGAGAGGGGAGAGGGCATCATGCTGCTCTGCCTGGGCTCCTCCCCTGGGCTTTGTCCCCAGTGCAGAGCTGGTGTTTGAGCAAGTTCTGGGTGAGTCTGGGTGCAGGGCAGACGTGTTCTCCTCTACTTTTACAGGGTCTCAAAGATCCTGCTAAAGAAATGTGGCCTCTCACCTCCTTCACAAACACACAGCACTTCACTTCTGCAAGCACAAGGAGCAGGGTCAGTGTCACCAAAAATGGTCTGTGCTCTGACCTCAGTCTCAGCCAAATGAATAAAAGAGATATATTGTAGAAGAATTCTTAGAGCAGAATGGACATGGTCTGTATCTGAACGCAGTGAACAAGCCAGGCTTAGCAGGGCCTGCTTGCTCTGAGTGCTGTGAGATTAACATGACTGAGTGCTGAGAGTGTCCTTGAGGTGTCCATGAGAAAAAAGGGAGGTTTAACGGGATGGGATAACCGCGAGCTGGGAGGAGGGAGGACACTTGTTTGCCGTCTGTTATCCACTTAGTAGACAGTAGACAGGCTTGATTTTACCTAAGTATCCAATCACAGAGTTAGTTACAGTGCGTGGACAACGGATGACTAGTTGGAAATGCTACATAATCCTGCTGGATTTGAGCAATAAAGGAGAACGCTATCTAACCGTATCGGTGTTTGTTGTTACTCGGCTCCCATCCTCAGTGGAGGACCCTGCTTCGATATATTTTCCCTAAAGACCAAGAGGCACAAATAGTGCTTGAATCTTAGGGATAAACCAGAATCCTGAACCTGAGTGGATAGTAGATGTCAAGAGAGAACTAGAGGTCTGGAAGGAAACACCACGGGGACATGGGATGAGCTGCCAGCTGGCTGTGTGCCCGTTGCACCAGGAACTGGCCAGGAGGCACTTCCCTTTGACAAAAAGTACACCTATCCCGGTGAAACCAGGTCTCCAGACAGGAAAATGTGTAACAGGAGAGACAGGGATGGAAGAAATTGTCACAGGAACTATATAATGACAGGATGAAGTGAAGTCTGGGTACTCCAAGAAGAATGGATCAACAGCCCTCAACATAAAATCTTCCTGTAGCATTTCTGTGCTCACGGAGGCAAACAAAGGCAGTAACTCCTCTTCATGTGGCTACCAAGCTTTGTACATGGAGACCTACCAGCTTTCCTTCCCTCTGGAGGGGAAGAGGCAACGCTATCCCAGTTACCTATCGCAGATCTGCTCTTAAGCTCTCCTTTTTTCAGTTGCTCTGCATAATTTTAGGCTCCCCAGCCTGCCCAGAGCAAGTCCCTCCTGTCCTTCTAGCTGCTACTCTGTCCATTTTCAGCTTGTGGCTCTCCTTCACCTGCCTCTCGTGCTGGGCAAATGCCGAGCTGCACCACAATCTCCTGTCTTGGTCTCCTAACAAACTTTTCTTGGCTCCACAGATTGTGTTTCAGGTGTGATGTGAAGCTTCACTGCAATCCAATCAAACCAATAGTCCCTGGTTGGCCATTCCTATTCAGAAAAATCTCTTCCAGTGAAGTTATCACTTCAGCAGACTCAGAGGAGAAGCTTTATGAGGCACCTGAGGATTTTCATGCTAATGAGTTCCAGTCCATCATCAGTTCCTCACCGTGCGAGTTTCACCCGCCTGTGCACAAAATCAGTGATTTCTGTCGTAAGATCTCCTTCATCTCTTGCCATCCCGGAAGGACTAGATAATAAAGAAGAAGAGAAAAAGCAAAAAGAAAGCTTTTAGCCTCAGATTAAGAGATGTCAGAGTCTAGGTCATAAAAACCACCACAATATACACTTTGCACCTTTCTGCCAAGACACTTCTGCTACTTTATGTGCTTTTGAGATGACTCATAAGGGAATGGGAATGAAGATCATAATTTCCATTTGTACAAATATCAGGTGATAGAGAGCTCAGAAAACCTGTTCAAGGTTTCAGAAGGAGCCAGAAGGACCAAGAAATCTTGAGAGGTTCCCATCTGATTACAGGGAAGTTGAACACCTGCTTAGTATATCTCATTCTCACTGATGAAGCTTCAGCAATGATAAAATCCACCTGTTTCTCCCCATCCATAAATAAAACCCCCAAACTCTTTATCCAGAAAAATAGTATTAGAAGTGATTATCTCGGGACCAGTTGCTACCAATAGGTAGGAAGGAGGATGAATTTATCCTGATGATATATTTATCTCCAGGATATTTTCCCAGAAGATCTACAGAAGAGCAGCCAACCCAGTCCACAGCTCTGCTTGCTGTTCTCCAGAACATTTTCCCTTTTGAGATCAGCATCAACCACAAAAATCCTGGCAGAACTGTACTTAAGGGGGGTCTCTGTTAAATGATTCCAGATGCTGCCTGGTTGGACCCACCTCCATCCTGCCTTCCTCGCTCCAGAACGAGCTGGGCTTATCAGGCTCCTCTAATGATGCTTTTTCTCTCCTCAGTTTCTGGCAGGAGGGTCAGCTTTTGTCTTTCAGTCCCTTTCAGATTTGATGCTCCTGTTTCTTCCCTTCCCTTGCCTCCTCTCCTACCCCCACCATCCTTTGATGAGCCGCTCTTATTAAAGACTGAAGGGGATTTGCCACGTGTCACTTTCAAAGGTCCAGGGGCAGGAAGCTTTAATTGCCAGATTTTTCACACAGGGTGTTAAAATTTATTAAAGTCAGTTTCTCTGATTTCCCTTTAATGAGATGACGACTGTGTGTATGAGATAACATTAGGTTCGTATGGTGGGAAACTCAGAGACGGTTTAAGTAATCAGACCAGGAAAAAGAAAAAATAAAACCCAAACCTGTGCTAGATCTCATGTCTTAAGGACTTACTTTGCAACTTCATTTAAAGGTAAGAAACGGTGATAATTCTTCAAACAGTAAAGCAGGGCTGGCGATCTTCTTTTGAAAGGGCTTTCCTTGGGAAAGGGAGCAGGAGGTGGGCTTTGGGTATTGTTTGATTTTCAAGACATTTTGACATTTCAGTCACTGTTTCTCCAGGAGCATGCCTGCCCCCGTGGAAACAAAGATGGGGTGATCAACCGCTTCTGGTTCACCCAGCACCTGAGGAAATGCATTAAATGCAGCTCCTTGTGCTCAGTGTTACCACAGTGTGAGCTACTTACCCTGTGCTCCTGCAGCCCCAGGGAGCACCGAGGTGTCAGAGGCAGCATGGAGCTAAACCCTGTGTTCATGAGCCCAAACTCTGTGTTCATGAGCCCAAACCCTGTGTTCATGAGCCCAAACCCTGTGTTCACGAGCCCAAACCCTGTGTTCACGAGCCCAAACCCTGTGTTCATGAGCCCAAACTCTGTGTTCATGAGCCCAAACCCTGTGTTCACGAGCCCAAACCCTGTGTTCACGAGCCCAAACTCTGTGTTCATGAGCCCAAACACCGTGCTCAAGAGCCCAAACCCCGCGCACACGCGCCCAAACCGTCTGTTCACGCGCCCAAACCCTGTGTTCACGAGCCCTTGCAGCATGAGCCAGTGCCCCAGGAACACACATAACCCCACAGACAGCCACAAGCAGCTGGAAGTGGGACCACATGAACCTGGGTAAAAAGAAAACCTCTTCCAAATTGGGACACTCTAAAAACATTGAAGCCTTCTAGAAAAAAAGGCAAAAAAAGCAGAAAAGCTGAACTTTTTGCCTTGGCCACCCTGGCTGCTCTCCTCCCTCATTTCATTTCCCTCCTCCTCCTTTCACTTTCTGCTACCTTCACGCGGGATTCTGCTGCCCTACTTTTGTCCAGCCTTCTCCTAGAGATAAGATAAACGCTATTTTCAATTAACAAGACTTGATTGCTGAAAGCAATAGGAGGCAGTTCGTTTAGAGCCAGCAAATTAATTGAAATCTAAATGTACATAGTCAGTGTATTGCAGGGAGAGCAATTATCCTCTCGTTTGGCCCCTGCCACGCAGGCAGCTGGGCTGGGCTGAGCCGGGCGAGCAGGAGGAGCTCACATTGCCCTCCTATCTCCTGAAGTTCCTCCCTCAGCTGCTTTTAGCCCACTTTCGTCTTGCAAGAGAAAGCTCTCTATGGCTGGAACTGTAAATTAGAGCAAGAGGATATGTCCTGGGACTTGGGCACTGGTGGGACCCAAAGTTGTTTTCTGAACATCAGTCAGACATGATGAGATCTTCCTCCTCACTCCTCTCCTCCTTAGGGAGGGCTTGTGCTGCCTGTGAAAATGGAATCTGTGTAATATCCACCAGCTGAATGGATTCCCTGCCCTTTGCAGCATTTACCAGGATAATCGGTTACGGACACACGGTGGGAGCTGAGACCTTGGGAATTCATTGTTCCTTAAATTATGTTTACACATGACAAATAGCAGAGGGAAGGAGGGCAAATGAATCAGCCAATGAAAAAATTATTCCATCATAAGAAATATTCCATCATAAGGAATATTCCATCATAAGAAAGATCTTCCATGACTTTTAAGGCCCAAATGCTTTTGGTCCTGCTGAGGGAGCCATTGCGGCTTCTCTACCACCAGGTCCCTCAGGAGCTGGGCTTGCTCCCTCCCATCACCTGAGGGGACACCTCTCACCAGTGTCAGAGTGCCTAGGGACTAGAGTATAGGGAAAAACCTTGGAATGTTTTCTCTCTTCAAATGAGTGAAAATGGGAAAACCTCAGGAACTGACCATGCACTGATCTGAGCCATGGAGGAGCACCCAGGTCTCCAAATACTTCCAGGGTAACCTGCACTTCGGGCATCTCCTCTCCTTCAAAGGACTGCTCAGAGCTTCATGAGTGTCATGAGGGGGGCACAGGGCATGTGCAGCACCCGGGTCCTGGATCTGAGCAGAAAGGAGGCACCCCCTCACCCCACGGGGTCATCCCTGGCCTCACTGACACATCCTGCAGCTCCTCAGAAACAACTCACTAAAAACCTACAGCTCCACAATTTACATACCACGGCACTGTAGAAAACAAACCACTCCAGCACACAATCCACGCAGAAGTGGTCAAAAGCAGTAATTACGAGCCAGTCTCTACTGGAGAGCTAACAAACCCGTATCACGTTTTCCTTGCTGCACCTCGCTGCCTCCAAGCCAATTGGCACGAAGACGCTGCTTTCTTATTCCTGGACAAATTATGCTTTTAAGCTTTCCCTCTCTGCCAAGCGTGGGAGGAGCCCCACGTGTCAGCCTGATAGGGTTTCCGAGGATTTCTGTTCTCATCCCAGCGCCTCTTGGAGCCAGCAAACCTGGCGCTCGTATGAATTTTCTCTCACCTTCGGGAGCTGCTGCCAACGGGGGCCAGAGTGATGTCCCAGTTCCATAGCTGGCAGCTCCGGAAGGAGCCAGGCACGTTTGCAGGGAGCAGCTGAAGCTCATTAAATCCGAAAAGTAACACCTCCGGAGCGCCCCGGCGCTTCCCGCTCCTGCCGGCGCCTCGTGCTCCGGCTGCGCGGGGACGTGCTCCAGCACAGCTCCTACTCGTTATGCACCAGCATCTGTGTTATCATCCTCCCCTCTCCTTCTTTCTCCTGTCTACCAGCTCAAAGTGTCCTTGGCCCCTCCTGTGTCTTGCTTCCCTCCCTGCCTCAATTTCAGGGTAGGTTTCCCAGGCAGGTTGAAAAACTTCTTGGAGATGCAACTTTGGCCCAGCTATTCCAGGGAGGGAAAAACCCTCTTGCCCTTGGCTCAGTAACTTTCTAAATAAGATTATGAAGTCCTGGGACAGCTCAGAGGAGGCATTTCATAGACAGAGGCTGTTTAGGTCCCAGTGGCCACTGCACTGCTGGTAGGCATGAACGTAAGTGAGGCTGGAAAGTGTTTCCTGCAATACTGCATTCCCGGTTATTCCAGTTTCAGGTCAGCTTTCCCCCATGATGGCTGGCCAGCATTGTGCATAATATTTTTGGTATCACCAGAGGTTTTTCCCATATGGAATTCTTGCTGCGACCCTTGAATGTGCTTGGTTTTTTTTTAGCTTTCCTTTTTAATGACTGCAGCGTATTGTTCCATTAGGGGCAAACATCCTCACTGTGATCAGCAAGCGTACCCAGACCTTCATCTGCTCTTTCCAGCACTAGGGAGTCTTGCAGCCAGTCCCTCAATCATGATGTCAAACCATAGCCTTTCATCCTGTCTATTCCTCAAATTTAAAGTCTTTCAATTCTTCATGCGATTTAACAGTGGTTGCAAGATAAATCTTTCAGAGAAGCTCTATATGTACATTCCTTCCACTCAGTTATGCTTTGCAGTACAACTCATTATCTTCTCTTTAGATGTCTCACTTTGACAACTTTTCTTTTATAATCTTCATGTTAGCTAATGAGCTCCCCCACAAAATCAAATGTTTTTGTGGAGCTCATTTACATTAAACCTACCACAACTCCCTCCCTTAGAAACACAAGCAGCTTCAGAAGAAAAACAGACCAACAAAACAAATCACAGCAGTCTGTCAGGATCTAGCTTTGGGAGAGCACACAGAGTTTTTTCCCTGGTTTGCAGACGGCTTGCATGAGTTTGGTTGTTTCTTCCTGGCCTGGAGTTAGGCTGTATCTTTTCTTCCTGGCACACAACACTACCTGATGCACTACAGTTACCAAAAAGTATTTCCTGGCCTGCAGAGGAATTGGTTTTGCTCATTTCAGGGCATGCATTTTGGAGTTTTGCCTCTGCTCAGTGATAGAAAGTCTTCCTTTGCAGTGTCCTAATTCCTGTTAATGTTAATGTCATCCCTCTCCCCTTTGCACCAGTCTCTTATGAAGCCCCAGACACATAATTCAGCAGTTTTCAGGCTCTCTTTTGACCCCTTTTAATCTCCCTCCCATTATTCCCGCACAGCAGCCTCCTGTCGCTGTCAGCAGCTGAAGAACTCCGTGCTATTGAAGGGATTAAGCACCAGTCCCACAGGCTGGGATAAGGAAGCTTTCCTTCCTACACGCCTGCTTGGAGAACAGCTCAGAAGCCAGAAGGAGGAAGGCACCGAGAGTTTCCCCTCCTACCCATGGTATTAAAAGCAAGCGAGTGCCTTTTTTCCCATCTTCCCCATAGTTCCAGGAGAGGATGCAGGCACCGTTAGGATGCAGGCAGTGACAGATTCTGAAATCCCAGCCATGCCTCCTGCCCCAGCTCTCCCAGCAAAGCCTTCCCTACTGTCCCAGCCATTCTCTCTAGCTCTTGGCAATCTCCCAGCTCCTCCCAGTCCAGCCCAGCTTTGCAGCTCATAGCTGGGGTGTTAATCCTCTCTCCACCAAGCTCCAGGCACAGACCTTTACACCCCACCGTGCCCACCTGTGTGTGGCATCAGGCAGTGCTGGGAACAGCAGGGATGAGTGCCCTGACTTGGAAAGCCATCCCTGTGCCCTGCAGAGAGAGGCAGTGCTGCTGTCCTGGGGTCCCTGCTCATTACAGGACCTAGCAGGCAGGACTCAGAGCATTTGCTGCACAGCCACACATCTGGGCTTTGCATTTCTTAAGCTTGAAAACATCTTTCTGAATTATCTTTCTGGCCCCTTCAGGAAACATAGAGGGGTGTGGGGTGACCTGCTGACTGTAGAAGAGGGGAGCCCTCTGGGAGCCAGGACACTGGGAAGTGACCTGTCCTTCCACCTGGACTTCTCATGGAGCACCACTGATCCCATGAGAATCTTTCTGTTTGTTTCTATTTTTTTCAGAAAGGAACAGGGGATGCAACCCTTTCTGTGCCAATTGTTCTAAAAAAGGATCCAGGAATCACTGGAGCAGTGTTTAAGCTCTCTTACTGCTTTCTGGTTAATCAGCAAATGTACTAAAAATGTGGCATATGGCCTGTGAGGGGTGGGGAGATTTCTCTTACACCAGAGTGAAAACACTTCTTCATATGAAGCCTAAAAACCGGTAACACTGTGGTCATGTGGCTGTGTCAGGATCCTGTCAAAATATATTGCAGCAGAGATGGAGATATGTGACATCTTGCTGAATTCTGCCAGATGTCTTGTGGGATCTCAGAGGGGGTTGTTAGAGCCTAAAATTTGCTTACGAGTCTCAGGAAGTGTGTGGCTTGTGACTGTCACGGTTGCAGCTATAACCCATCTCCCATCAGGGATGCCAGAACTCGGCCTGGGGTAAACTGGCCCTGAGGGGTTAACTTAGATTTCCCTTTGATTGCTCAATGAATGCAGTAGTTTAATTGTTTTCCTTAACCCTAACCCTAACCCAGAACTCGGGCTGGGGCAAACTGGCCACAGAGAGGTTAACTTAGCTTTGCCTTTGATTGCTCAATGAATGCAGTAGTTTAATTGCTTTCCTTTGGAAGGAACAATTAACAGCACCAGGGGTTATCCTTTCATCTTGCCATATGGATTATCACACCAAAGGGCATTGATGAGGACATAAAGGTCCTCAAATTTCTTTCTGCAAAGAGCTGATCTTTGTGCTCCTATTTGATTTTTTTGGAGGAGTTTCTTTACTTTTAAATGGCACACAGACGCACACAGTGCAAACACAAACGCACACAACCCTCACTTTGAACATATCAATTCCTGCCCATTTAGGGAGATCAATGCTTTCTCTAAAAGACCTTGTGAGGTTAGATTGCTTCCAATATTTGCCCAAACATCCCCCACTCAAAAAGGAGCTAAGAGTATACACAACTCACTATAATTCAACTGCTTCCTTAGAGGAAGAAAGTTTTCCCCACTCTTCAACATGAATCTTCCTGTTCAGCTGAGCCAGAATTTCAGCACAAAAATGGGAAAGGAAATCACAGCAGCCTTTAGCTGGTCTTCCCCCATGTTTATTGGATTGGCATTAGAGATGCTGATGAGCATGTCAGTTAAAAGCCCTAAAAAACAGAGAACACAGAAACCGCCTCTGTGGGGAGGAGAAAGCCATGGGGCTCCTCAAACCCCCTCTGAGAGAGGGACCCTGTGGGCAGGATGGCACTGGTGTCCCACAGCATTGCAAAATGGGGGCAAAAGGGGACCCCTGGGCTGCTGACCCCACCCCATCCACTGCTGGACCCCATGGCATAGTCAGCCTCTCTGTGTCACCCTCGTCTGCATGAGCAGGGTGGAGATGGGATGGAGGTGGTGAGGATGAAGATGAAATATGGATAAAGTGGACTGGAAGGGACTTTCTCTCTCCCAAAATAGAAGAAAACAAATCAAAAAGCCCTTTCCAAACCTAAGTTAGCTGTTGATTTATTCAGAACTCTTCATGGAAATCTCAGTTGTTGTCTAACCAGTAATTGTGGTCTGTTTGAAGCTGGCCCTTGGCTGTGAATAGTACCTCCAGAAAGCTTTTAATCCCATCCCTCTGCCTTGCCTGTGGGGCTGTGCTCCGTGCTGCGGCCTCCCAATCACGGCCCCTATCCAGCTGCACAGAGGAGAGGCAGTGAGAGGCCATTATATTTTAATAGCAATAATATTCAGCACTTAGGCAGGTGTTAGAGGGCCTGCTTGAGCTGTTAAGTGTCCCCTGCCTGTGATGAGTGCCAGTGAGCACGGGGCTCTGGGGGTCCCTCCTGAACCACCGCTGCTCCTGTGCTGGCTCCCAATGTCACACGGTGGCCTTGCCCTCTTCCCCTTTCCAGTCCGCTCTGTCTCCAGGCTGGAGGGGACACGAGCTGAAATCCCCACTCAGTGGGACCGGGACCTCAGCTTTCACAGAACCTCCCCACATCCAGAGCTGAGCTGAGTCAGTCTGCGGGCAATGAGTGTGAATAACCTGTGGCAGGTGAAGACTCGTGGTAAAGGGTGTCAGTGAGCACGGGACCTCGAGGGCTGCTGGCGAGGTGAATCTCCTCTGGGACTGCCCCCAGGAGCTGGGAAATGTCCTGCCCAGGCTGTGGCCACTGCTGTGGGGTCTGGGCTGGAGGTACTGCTAAAGTCACTCCATGGGACAAGCACATGGCTCCAGGATCCAACATACTCCAGCTGAGAGTCCCCAGACCACAGCAGTCTGATTACCTGCAGGCTCAGGCATCGGCAGATTTGATGTCCCTGCCGTGGTGATGCAGCTTGGGGGTGTGTGGAGTAGCTGGTACCAGTCATCCCTGCTGTGGGGTGAAGATGGGAGTGACAACCCACGGCTCCCACTGGTGATGGTGGTTCCTCATGAACGCTTTGCAGAGCAGTGTAGTGGGTGGTTTGTAGGGCTGTGCTGCTGGCAAAAGGGATGTGCCACCTTCCCTGCTGCCACAGCTCCTGGTGTTAGTGGAGAGAGCTGGATCATCTCTAGAAGGAGCTGAAACACTTTTTCTTTCATTATTTTGATTTATTTTTGTTTTTTTTTGTTCTCTTTGGATGTTTGTCCTGAGCCACCCTGCAGCCAATACGCCTGGAGTCTGTGTAAAGGCATCATCCTTTTCCATCCCTGAGCATGGCTGCACTGGTCCAGCTGGGTTGTGAGGCCACACGCCCACCTGGGACTGGGTGCATTCTGCATCTACAGACCTTCTGATGGGGCCAGGTCCTTGCAAAGGAGGTCTGGGTCCATAATACCTTAAATCACCACAGCACCTCTTCAGGGCTTGGCTGCCAGGGTGGGGGATCTTTTTGCTTTGTTTTTTGTGTGCTTTTATTAAGCTGGACATGCAAGGAGCTGAGTGAGGGCTCAGCAGCATGCACGGGGGTGATGGGCAGGGAGGAGGGCAGAGGGGTGGGAGGACAGTAGCCCCCAGAAAACGATGCTGTTCCTCCAAACCCTATGGATCACTTTGCAGTGACACTTATAGACGAGGAGCATTTTCTTTAACAAATATGGATCTAATGGATTAGGTCTGATCTAATTATGCATTCTGCATTAAGCCGATGCTCCCACTGTCTGTGGCTGCTACCATAATTAAACTTAATGTACTTTTAATGATGTCTTCTTAACTCATGCATTCATATATGATTAGAATCAAACAGGACGAGCTGTCACGAGTCCAGGAGAGCTCTTGCGGCAGCTCCTGATGGGACTCATGTTGAAATATTAATAATGCAGATTTCAAGGTTAACAGCATTGGTTTTGAAGTGAGGAAAGCTCGTCACGCAGTTTGAGCTAATCTGAGGCAACAAAACGGCTCCCCTTTCAAGTTCAGCCTCTTCCCGTCTTACACATGTGCTCCTGGGAGCAGAGGAATTTAAGTTTTACTTGGTAAAGATGTCGTTAAGTAAGTGAACTGCTCTGTGGGCAGCAGCTTCCAGAGAAGCTGGGACAGCAACTGTGTGGGCACCTTTTGGGGGCTTGCTGGGTGCTCTGTCCTGGCTCTGCTCCTCTTCCCTTTTCCTGCTGCTTTTCTGGAGATCTGGAGTGGTTTTTTTTCTAGGGTCTGGCAGTAAGAAG
The DNA here is from genome assembly GCA_013398955.1 of Callaeas wilsoni. NCBI lineage: Eukaryota > Metazoa > Chordata > Aves > Passeriformes > Callaeidae > Callaeas > Callaeas wilsoni. Next base: position 56,395 of record VWPU01016575.1, on the reverse strand, counting down.
GCAAACTCAGCTTTTGTCTGTGCTCCTGTTTGATCCAGTGAGACCCTCCCAGCCTCTGCTGACGTTGTCCACAGCCTCCTTGGCACAGGGAATGTGCTCCCTTTGGCTGTGCACCACCTTGAGATGGGGCCTGAGGAAACTTTGGCACTGCTGCCCTGGCCTCAGCGTCCTACACGAAGCAGGCAACAACACTGCAATGAAATGCTGGGGTTTCCCCTCTTCTTCCTGTTTTTATGTAAACTTTTTTTTATTATGGGCCAATGGCCTGGCAGACAGGTTGTCTTTTGAGCCCCTGAGAGCAAGCTGTGAAATTGTCTGAAATCCTTCCAGTGGGAAAGCATTGATTTATTACACTGTAACACTGATGCAAACAACACCATGTGCCTTTCATCTAAAAAGTCAGGACTTATAGAACACGACATGCCATTAATTTTGATGCCAGCTCGAACAGGGAAGGAATTACTGCTGAAGGGATCCAGAGAGCATGTTAAACCAGCCCTGCAGAGTAATGAACGCACTTTGTGGCTGTTACTTTATACCCTATTGATCCTTAGAAATAGGAAGGTACCTTGACAGCTAATTTGGGCTATCAAAGGCATCTCAGTATCTGTGTATGTATGTTAGTGCATGAGAAAGGGGTTGATTACCCTTCTAGGGGTGAGGGTTGCAGTTTCACTGCTCTAGAGACAGCTCTCCCTTTGCACAGGCTCAGCAGGTGAGTTCACTCGATGGAGGTGACTCCCAGCACCCTGCCCCTCTCCATCCCCAAGCCAGATTTCCTCCTGGCAGCCAGACAGAAACGCCTCCCTGGGAGAAGTGCACACCAGAAAAAGGGAGATTAGTCCAAGTGCTCTGGGAACAGCCAGGTAACCCAGCGCTTTGCAGGATTGTGGCTCCACAGAACAGCCCATTTGCAGAAGGGCTCCTTGCTGCCCAAGTACAGCATGAGGGGCTATGGGATCACTTCTGCCCAGGGTGGAGCTGGATTCACACCGCTGCCCCATCCCAAAGCTAATTTGCTTTCCAAAGCTATGTGGTGATAGACACTTATCTAAGAGAACACCATGTACAAACCCAGAGCCTATTCCAGGTGCTGAAGAGGAGAAACTGGCAGTGCTGAGGGTAGTATTGATGTACAGATGGAGGAGAGATGGCGATGAACAGAAGGGAAATGGAAAGTGATGCTGAGTGTAGAATCCCAGGGTGGGAATAGTCAGGATTTTAACGGAATGATCAGTCTCAAGCTACCCCTCCATGCCTAGGAGGATCTGTTCTAGGTTCTTGCACACTGAATTCATCCCTCTTGTACACTCCCACCATCAGGACCAAGTGGCTGGAAAAACACAGAACAGCTCTGTGTTAAGAAGGAAGGTGGGAGGCGTCTCATCTTTGTAATGGAGCTTCAGCAACACGGAGTTGGGGCTTGCATGTGGATTTTGCCCCAAAAGCCCTGCCCTCCTGCGGGCTGCTGGACAGCTGTGCACGGCACCGTGATATCCTGATGTTTCTGTTAATTATTTGACTGGGTATCAGAGATGAGAGCACGGGGGCTCCAGTCGGCAGTGGGGTACCAAGACACAAAACCAGCACTGGTGGATGACAGACTGATTTATGCTCATAGGTAACAGGAAGTTAACTGGGATATCTGTGTTTAGGAGGGGCCAGCAGCCACAAAAGCCATCAGAGAACAGGCCACAGAGGTCCCCAAAAGGTATTTGGGGTTAAGCTCATAGGAGGTTGCTGGTAGGAACTCCTGTGTTCTGTCCTCAGGGTGGTACCTAAGCTCTGGCATGTGCCTGTGTGGTGGGCACATTGGAAACAGGCACAGAAATGTTCTCCTGGGACCCAGAGCCACGTGTGAGACCTGGGTGACTGACCATGTCGTTGGAAACTGAGCAGGAGCCTGTGTTCACAGCAAAAACTTCCCCGTGTCTCCCAAACCTTTTGGTGGACACACGGCACTGAGTTGCTGGAGCTGAACAGGCCAGTGGCACCCCCTGGTTTACAGAACACTTTGAGGCACCCCTTGTCCCTTCCCTGAACTTAGATGATTGAAGTTCTCCTTGCACTTGGTGGCAGGTAGGACAAACAAGCCCAGCCAAATCTTTTTGGAGCATCCCAGCTGTGGGTCCTGACCCCACAGCAAAGGAACGGACTGGGAGATGCATCTGTGGCTCTCCTGCTGCAGTTCAGGGTTCAGTGTTTTTTTTGCTTCAACAACTGCTGAAGAAGGATTCTTGCTGGAGACTTTATTACAAGGAATATTTGCTCTTGCCACTAGGAGGAAATTTTGTCCTGTTTATGTGAAGATAATGTGCATATTTGCATTTTTGTGCATTTTTTTCAATCTCACTGGGAACCAAGAGTGAACCACTGAGCAAGAAGGGCATTTTGTGACAGAATCCAAGCCCACAGCACAGCACTGGAAACCTAGGGAATTGTGGAAGACCAAACTGGGCTGATCCAGCATAGCCTGCCCTTGGGAAACCTCTCCTTCAGGCCCCAGTGCTTGGGAATCTCTGTTCTTCAAAGCCTCAGGGTTCACTGCCCCTTTCAAAACGCATTAATTCTGTCCCTTGCTGATTCTATATTTAAAACTTACCAGTGGGTAAAACACCACTTGTGGATGCTGGAGATCTTGGTTCTCTAACCTTGGCCCTGTGGGATGCCTGGTCAAAGGCACTTCCGTGTCTCAGCTTTCCCAGATGATAACTGGGAATGAGGATATGGGAAGGGAAGTCCTTCCACATCTGTGACACCAAGTGCTCCACAAAAGCATGACATTAATGAGTGCAGTTTACCTCAGTAGCTGTCGGTATTTGCATAAATGTCCAACACCCTTTAAATCCTCCTCTTTTTCCCCCTTCAACAGGCTTTTGGATGAGGAACTTAGCAGGTCAATTATGTGAAAACTGAGTGAGAAGCATCTTTAAATGTCCAAGCCCTTGAAACAGTATGGGGATTCCTAGGAAAGCTGATCCTGGTAGGGATTTTTGGACCAGTGCTGGTTCTGAGTTTTCTCTGAGCTGGCCATGTCTTCTCTCTCTGTAAAAACAAGCTAAAATCCTCTAATAGCCCTCCAGAAAAAATAACCCCACAAGACTCCAAACAAAGCAAAATCATTAATTTTGAACCCAATGAATATTTAGTTTCCTGACTCTTGGGTAAATATTAGATAGATTCCCAATTTCAACCTGAAGCAGTTTATTTGGCTGCTGTTCACAAGTCAGACACAGCAATAATCAAAGAAATCTCTTTTGATTCAGGTTGGGTAATATTGCCTGAGGGGTAACATCATTTTCATTTCCACACATCCAGCACTGGCACAAAACGGCATGGACAGGTATGAGAAATGGATCATGGATCCTTGGTTCTAAAATTCCAGCTGATAGTTTCCTTTTTTTGTGTAAATAATAATCACCAATAAAAATGTTGCTTGAAAAAAAAAGAGAATGTGAAAAGAAAAACACCATTGCATTTGATAAAGCAAAATCCTTTGCAGTACTGCCAAAAGAAAAAAAAAAGAAAGAAAGAACTTAAAACTAAAAGAGAGTTAAAACAAATATAGCTGTTAAATAAAAGATCCAGGTACCAAAGAGCAAAATTTAATGAAAGCCAAAACTGTTAAATATGGAATCCTGTTGAGAAAAAATGTCAATGTCTTTAAGAGTTTTATCATTACTCTATTTTTAAGAAAAGTGTAGTAAAAATACATATTACAAGTTTACATTTTCCACGCTTTTGTCCTATTAATCTTTTTTTTTTTTTTTTTTTTGTTCCCCCTCCACTGATCAAAAGCCTTTGACAGCTGCATCTCACATCTTCATGTCACAGGTGGCCAGTTCTAGCGCTGCTGCTGCTGCTGCTCACGAGACTGTTCAGCTCAGCTGCCGTGACCTGCTGCCACAGGGTCCTGTTCCTGGAGGAGATGGGGCACTGGTGGGTACCAGCAGCCTGTTCCCACCACACTGGCCCAGGACGTGACAAGAGCTGGGTCAGGAGACTCATCTGAGGGCTCTGGGCATGGAAACGGGAGCTTGTGCTGATAAGGATGCCTCCACTTGTGCTAGCATTACACAGAGGTGAAGTTAAAATTAAGAAAAGCAGGTTAAAAATAATGATAAACAACAGGAAGCGCCCTGAAGTGGTGTTTGGAGTGCAGAGTTCATGTTCGGCAATGAGAGATGAAGATCACAATGTTCCCAGTTTTGGAGAGAGGAAAACACTGGCACAAGACATGCTGTGCCCAGGCTTAGGACCTTGACTCTGACTTGCTGGTCTCCAAATCGTTCCGTGACAAGTGGGTAAGTGGAGCAGATGCTTCAGACCAGGCTGGTGTTAAAGGTGGTAAATGTATTGCTCTGCACAGTCAGACGCTAATGGAAACTGGTGTTCACACAGCTTCCAGTCTTACTTCCAGATTCTCCTCATAGACCCGTGCCAATCACTTGCCTGCATCGTTTTCTCTTCACCTGCCTCCCTTCTTTCATGGCTCCTCTCTTGCTATGTTGCGAAAACCAGAAAAGAGTAAAGAAAATGAGAAAAAGCAGCCCAGAATTCTCCAGTAGCAGCTCAGTCCCTGGACAGGTATTTGTTGGACTCTGTGAGAACCTTTGAACTTTATTTGCCATCACTGAGACGGGACCAGGCCAAGCAGGCTCACTGTGGCCCCTGCCCCACAGATCTTCTCTCTCACCAGATGTTCCCCTGGGAATCCTTCACTTGAGGATGTCACACCCCCAAGGTGTCTGAGATCCACCAGGGTGGGAAGCATTTGTCTGTCCATGCCAGAGACATCTTTTGTGCCGTTGTGGAAAACCAATCTTGCTCCCTTGATCGTCAGGCCTGTGGCTGGACCCCCAGCTGCCTGTCTGGCACTGTGGGTGTCTGCAACACCAAGTTTGGGGTCAGCAATCTGCTTTCCTGGCTTGTGGATGCTTCCTCCTCTCTAAGGATACGAGTGGGAATCTGCTACGGGTCGCTTTGTACCCAGACAGGCCCCGGCTTGATGGGGAGATTGAGCGTGACCAGCACTGATGCTGCTCAATGTCATGGTTGCTTGAATTAAGCTCTTGTAGATCTCCTCCTTGGTTTGCTTCAGCAGTTCCTTCCAGGAATCCATTCTGGCCAACCGTCTACAAAATGTCCCTCTTAGTTAGAAAAGAATGGCCATAAAGGGATTTCAGAGCAGAAGGGCGGGGGTGTCCCCGTTGCAGCCCCATGACTTCTAGCACGTTGCGCTGGTTAACAGGCAGCTGTCTGGAACTGGATGCCTGGAGATGGTCTATTCCCAGCTCGGGGTGGTTCCCTTATGTGACCACCAGAAAGGGAGCACACACAGAAGCTAAGCAATGAAGAAATGGTTCACAATTGCTTATTAGCCCCCGATAACCTGGGCAGGAGAGTCACAAGTGAGGGGAATACCACATTTACTTTCCCTCTTCAGCAGCCGACCGTGATCTTAGACCAACCCTCCAGTCTGCCACTCTCCACTCCAGGCACGTGATTCTCCTCTGGAATCACCACTCTTCTCTGGAAGAATTACTGCTTTGTTCTCACGCTACCTGGGGTTTCCAAACTCACCCATGACTTTGCCCCCTGTAAAACAGCCTCATGTTTTTGTTCAGGTTTCTTCCTGCGACGAGTCCTTCCTGCTGCAGGGAGAGCCGGGGGCAGCTCCGTCTGCCTCGCTGCGATAACTCCACAGCCCGAGTTCACCACAGAACAAGGAAGGCAGAATCACGATGGACAAAAGAGGTCAATGCTGATGCCCTGCACTGAGTTCGACTTGCCATGTATCGGTTTTTCTTTTTTGCTGTTAGTAGCTCAGACATTGTGGTTTGCATCCCAAACTAAACCAGATTGAAGGACTGAGCAGGGAAAGGGGAAAGGGCTGATGTTACCCTGACACCACAGGAATTAGTAAGAAAAAATATATATATTGCACACACTAAGACTTATTAACAACCAAGTTAAAACAAAATGGCATAGTCCTCATTAGTGTTCCAGTGGTTCTTTGATCAGGGATGGTTCATGAGTCTGTAAAATCCCATTACACTCTCCTTATTGCAGTACAGACCTGTTTCTGTTCTCCTGCCGGTGGATCTGTTTGCAAATAAAAAGGGAAATTGATTTGATTTCCTTGAGAAGATCCATCCAATTGTCCCTTCTGTCATCGTCATTTGTCTTGTTGGTGTTGGGTATGTTTTTTGGCTCTGGAGGGGTGGAGTTGGGCTGCCCCTGCTCTCACCCAGGCAATGGGTCAAAAGGCCAATTATAATCCCGTAGCTCCCAGGGACATGCCAGTGCTGTGGCTCATGCATGGGATCGTCTGCATGGATTTGGGGAAATCGTGGCTGACCACACGTCCATTTTCTCCACTGCCTCCTGCTGCAGCCGGCCTGGGAAGGGTTGATGTCCGTATGGCTTCGTTGATTGATTGCTGTGGGATTAAACAAAAACCCTTTTTAGGAAAGACGGGGGGGTCTTCCCCTGTCCTTTGCAATGTTGGAGAAATTACAATAATAACCAGTGTTGTCTTTCTGTCACGGTTCTCCCCTTCCTTGTCTCCATTCAGACTCTCACTTTCTGCATGTCCCCACTGCATCTGCTCTGTTCATTCACACCTCTTCTACATGCAAAATTAAATGTTTCAGCAGTATTTTGGGGTATAAAGCATCGGTGCTATATGCCAAAAACCTCTTCGAACTCTACAACATAAGAACAGTCATCCTGGATCTGAGCAGAAGCATTTTACACACTTCCCCCATAGAGATGCTATTGCTACTCCAGGACTGTTATGCACGGTGGACTCTGACTCACTGCAAACATATGTTTAACTTTCCTCATGTGAGAACTTGAGCATGTGCCTATGTTTTTGTCTACAGTGATGACTGAGGTAACTAGGAAGTGCAAGCCTAATTCAGGAAACCAAATTTCATCTTCCTGTTCCAGATACATCTAAAATGTTCACTTTCAGAGACATAAGAAAACCACCGGCTTAGAACAATTCAACTAAAAGATAAAGCCAATTTGGTTTCTTTACATCCAAGCTATCTCCAAGGGCACCATCATTCTTTCTGGACCAGGATATTCAGGTGAAGAATTATCCAGAACAGATAAATCTGGAACAGTTATTCAAAGCCAGTCAACTTAGTGCCTTGCCAGACCTGGATCAGCCTCCTGGGCTGGTGGGATGTGCAGCTCACCCAGGGAATCTGTAAGAACTGGCTCAGCAGAGATTGGGATCAGAGGAACATCTGGGCTACATCCCAGGGAGAGCCTGGGCTCTGCTGACTGGTTTTGTGTGGCACCCACTGATGGTGGGAGTCAGGGACAAGCTTAGAGCTGGTGTTAACATTGGGAGCATTGATTTGTTCCTGTGGGATTGCTTTTAACCCGGCAAGAACACCACAAACTAACATTGATGTGAGTTAGTGGGTCATTTCAAAGAACACAAGGGAACCGGCACCAGGGCAGAGTTTCCTTAAGACTAAAACTATGGAGCTATTCCATTCTGACACTTTTTTTTTTGCAGTGCATTTGTGCCCTACCTACCTTTTCAGTGGGCAAAAATTATAATCTAATCTTTGTTGTTCCATGGACACTATATGCTCATATTATTTTACCCCTGTGCTCAAGGTACCTCTCATTGCCTGTGGAATTTCCTGAACCTCAATGGGAAAACAGCTGTAGCACATTTTCAGTGCATTAGAAATGTTATTATTGCTGACAAAACATTGAGCGTGCTGTGAAATGGCAACATAAAACCCAAAGAAGCTGTCGCTTATTTTCCTTTTGATTCTGGGTGAGTTTCAGTGAACTAAAAACCTATCTGAGTTTTTTGAAGCTCACTGCATACTTCATATGCTCATAACAAGTGCCATGCTCATGGGAGAGGTCAAGATGAGGAAGACAAGGGATGTGTTACATATCCCACTGCCTCCTTGTACACCACGATATCTGTAAGAGGGATTGCCAAGATATACTTGCTCCACAGACTCTGCATTAAATGTCTATCTCCAAGGCTCTCAAATCTAATCCACTCTTGACACAACACTCTGAAATTCAGGCACACCAGAATTTAGGGCTGAAACAGATCTCCTGGGCTGTAGGAAATATGCTTCTGCAAGACTATGACAGGGTGGAGTTAAAAAAAACATTACAGGAGACATTGGAGGCCAATTTCTCTCAAAGAGGACCCATAATTCTGGAATTTGGAGGCCCACATCATCCATTCCAGGGCAACAATGCTCTGAGCATATATTGGTTTTGTCAGCCTGGAAATGGTGCCAGCAGGGTGCCAGCAAAGGGAACAACAGGATGTGAATCATTACCGCGCTCCCTCAGTTTTATCTTGCTGTTAGGAGGCTGGGTTTGGGGATTTTTCCATATTGCAGCAACGGCTGTATCGCACCAGCCCCAGCACACTCCATCCGTGCTGCACACACATTGCCATAGTCTGCCTTCATTAATTTTAAGGAATTTCAATGTGTTTCTGTTGCCACTTGTGCTGTGGTTTTGCCCTACGTCTGGATTTTGAATTAGCATTCTGCCACATGTCTGGTCTTGCATCAGCTCCCCATGACAGCCCACTCGACCCTCTTTCAGCTTCCTCAGATGCTCCTATTCCTTTCTAGCAAGTTGAGTGACACAGTCACTTCGTTATCCCTATGTCTTGGCTTTCCACCCATGGTCTGGGCTGCATCCGTCTCTGAAGGCAGCTTTGGAGCCGGGGGAGGATCAGAGAGAAGGTGTGAAAGGCCGTGGAATGGGTTGCCACCTTCATCCGCTTTGATTCACTTCTGGACTTGTAACAAAACTCGATTAAGGCAACCAGCATGGCGAGTCCGAGCCCACCGATGAGGATATAGAAAACCCCCGCCACATTGCTGAGACTCAGCGCGCTCGTCTTGTCCTGGAAGACAAAGGAGAAGGGAGGGAAAGGAGGGCACACGGGAAGGAGAACAACAAAATTAATATGGAATTGCTCTGGGAAGGATGCTGCACAATATAGCAGTACTGGCATTACATCATCTTCCTCTTTAAATGAACAAGTGACATTTCTAAGAGCATTTTTAAATTTTTAATTCAGTGTCTAGTAAATCTAACATTTCCCTCACACAAACAAATAAACATTTCCTCAGCAATGTGACTCTTGGTAAAGGTTTGGGATCTCTGTTTTTCAGTCAGCTAACTTAAATGCTTGTTTTACCCAAAATGTCTAGTTTGAATTATTGATTAAAGGAGGAAAAAAAATTGGAAGTCTTCCTCCTCTGTGACATTTGCTTGTCCCTGATGTCTCGCCTGAAATAACCTGTTCTCTTGGAAATGCTCATTCCTTCATTCCTAGATTGTTTCCCCCGCAAATTCTGTTGCTGAGCAACACATCTAAGTGGATGGGCTTTTTTCTTTTTTTTTCTTTTCCTTTTCGATTCTGGGGTTGAGGTGACACCTGAGTTGTCCTCAGAAACTCATTTGATTTCTATGTAATAAGGCAGTTATTTCATATGCAATCAAGACCTGCTGATGCATGTCTAAGCTAATTATTTGGTTGGCAATAAATAGGGCTATTAATGAGCTGCAACTTTTAGTCAGCAGCTACATTCTGATTTTACAATTGCCTAATGAATCGTCACGGCTCTCCTGGGAAGAGACAAGGCTCAGAAAGACTCATTTTACTGTGAGGGAAACCAAGTTCCCACATCTAACCCTGATGTCACCTCGTGCAGCTTTCAAAACCTTCTCCTCCATGATGACCATGTTGAGTTGGGGTGTGAGGATAATCTGGGCAGCAACAGGATCCCAAACTTGGATCAGCTCCATGAGCAAGGCTCCTGTTTCTAGGACAGGCTTTCTCTACAGTGAACCAGTCCCCTGCTCCACGCTTGCTTCTGCCCTGCAATATTGACTTGATACCTATTTGATGGTAGAGATTCCCCAGGGCCAGCCCAACAGCTCAGTGCAAATCTGTTGGGGTGACCAAGTTTTGAGTGAAGTCAAGTCTGAGCAGCACTGACAGCCCTGCTCCGTGGACGTGGGAGGAAAATTGCATGTGGCTCATTTGAGATGTAGCCACACAGCTAAAGGATAACATGGATGCCTGTAGAAGCGTCTGCAGCTGGTAACGGAGCCTCTGCACAGTTCTTGGTGTTCTTCTCTGCTGCTCCGTGGACACGTGGACTGGTGGGTGGCACAGCCTGTTCCTTGCCCTTGTAGGACAGTTGATTCACTTGCTTTTCTTGGCAGGTTTTACAAGAAGCAACCCACGATTTTTGGGAAGGTGGGGGGGGGATTCAGGAAACAGAAGAGGATATTGGAGTGACGTTGAAAGGGTCCAAACTGGAACACCAACATCAGCATAGAAGGTTTCAATACAGGGCAGTCTGCCTGACACTGGTACAGTCTTTCAGGCAAGTATGTTTTGCAAAAGATTCTGTCTTTTTCTGTATTAGGGTTTGATGGCAAAAAAAGTCAACCCTCAAGGCATGAAAACATCTCAATTTTCGCAATTAAAAAAACCTCCTGTAACAGAAGAGAAAGTAATTTTTTAAAATTTCATTAGAAGAAAAGTAGGTTCTGGTCAAGAATGCTAAAAAGATATTTTTTCTTCTATTTCTCCTTCATCTGATGCACTGCCCATGCAAGCTGCCAAGCTTCTTCCCAGCTGGAGCTCCCATCATGGGCTCTGGTACCATGGGGAGCAACTTTCTGTCCTGAACCCTCTGCTGAAAGACACACAGGTTGTTATGGGGCCTTCCCTGCTGAGTTTCAGTTGCTGGAAAAAACTCCACAAGTGACCTCATTTTCTGTGCTTTGCTGATTGATCACTTTGACAAGGGACTCACTGTAGTTACCATGTGCTGGTGGAAAAGTTGGGTTTCTCTCTTGTATAACCTTCATGAACTGGTGAGGTTGTAATCTTGATGCTTCCTGTGTGCTCTCTGTAATTTCTGCAAATATCCTCTTAATTTCTGCAGTTTCAATATTTGTAAGATTATTTATCTGGTCTTTTCTAATCTGCCTTCATGCAGTTTTTCCCCGAGGCTTGACTGTATATTTGTTCAGTCATCTCTTCCCTGCAGATTGTTGGGTGTACTTTTAAGCACCAGCTGGGAAATGCTGGGAGTTTTTTAGTGGAGATCTAGAAGAGCGCTGCAATTACTCTGAGGAAACTGTGTTGCAATACATCAGGTACTTTGCCTTTTTAAATTCAGCCTGAAGGAGCTGCCCCAGCTTCAGGGAGGGATAAAGACACTAAAAGGGGGCTGTCCTCCTCAGCATCCTAACATTTTAGCCTGGCTCCTTAATGAAATGTGGCTGACATGCTGTCTGCTCAGAGGGAAGAACGGGGCCAGGGATGCAGATGGAGCAGCCTGTTTATCTGTGTATTACTAATACTTGTCAGCCTATAGTTTCACCTTGATTTAACAGAAGGGTGGAAATCTCCACAATATCAGGAACCTCCAAGCTTTGTGCAAAAGGATGACACTGTACACAACAGAAAACCTATCGATGCTCTCCTTCAAATAAATGGATCAGTGCAATCCATACTTAGGTCTTTGACTTGCAGCCATAGATCCTTAGGAAATCTGTCTTCCTTGGCTCTGTTGGGCATGGGAATACACAAATTTCAGGGTTTATTTGCCACGATATTCATTTCCACCCCCAGTTTGGGGTTCATGGTCCAACGAGGCACCTCCTCCGCTGGCTGCAGTGGCAGGGCAGTCTGGCAACCAGGAAAGGCTGCTGGTTCTTAATTCGCCCTTTCCTCCTCACGCCAGCAGCAAAACAACAGCTAAGAGAGAGGAGATGACCCAAAGCAGTTTCCTGCACCACTGCTACAATTCATTTCGGGGCTCTTATGTTTTTCTTGCATTTACTTTGCAGTAGCATTATTATTGTTATTGTTATTACTCTTATTACTGCTATTCCTATTATTACTGTGACAATCTGGGTGAACTGAACATTGTCTTATCCATAAGGCAAAGGAAAACATTGAGAGGCACAGTGGTGGGAAAAGCTGCAGGGAAGGAAAAAGCAGCCTGAGTTTCACTTCTGATTCCCTAGTGAGGTTTCTCCCAAGGAGCCAAAGGCAGATTCCTGGGGCACTGAGGAATGCTGAACTGCAGGAGCACAGCTGATGGCACAGCCTGCTACGAGCAGGCTGAGAAGTGAAACTGCTCCTGTGGTGATGCTTGACTTCTTGCTCATCCTCCTTTTAATAGAGTTTTTCTTCCTTCCCTCTCCTAGCAGGACATGCAGAGGTGTTCTCTGGGCAGGAGTGACATCTCGTTGCTCCCATCAGCTGCAGGACCAGACCCACATGAAGGGTCAAAAGCCCTGAGTGCCCCACTGAGGCCCTGCCTGCTGTTTCTATGCATGATCCTGCCCTAGCAATGCTCATAACAACAAAAAGTCCCAAATTATTCTATCTGCTTGAGAGGACACTTCCCTCCTCTCTGCTCAGGCTCTGTGACACCAGATGCTCTCCTGCAGAGCTGCCCATCACCGAAACAGCTTGTTAGTGGGAGTGTAAATGTCACTGCTCATCTCCCGCAGCAGCAGAGCCCTGACGTGGGGGGAAGATTGGCAGGTGAAAAGAGTAAGAAAAACCCATCTTCCCAAAAGAAAAACCCATCTTCCCAGCCTTGTTGCTGCAGCAACCAGGCAACTTCCCCTCTGTTACTCTCAAACATGGCACCGTGTTCATCATCCCCTTTGTCATTATTTAATCCTTGTTGGCTGACAGGCTTTAGGGCCAAATTTGCCCAGTTTCCCAGCAGGGCTGGTCCCTTCTGCCACCCTGCGTGAGCAGAGCCCATTGGCAGCACAGGGTGATGGCACCTTGAGTTGTTGCGTTCTCCAGAAGATGAGCCGTCCTCAGAGCAGGTGGCAGCTCCAGAAGTTGAGCTTTTACCCCAAAAGCTGGGAAGACTTTAGTGGGGCAAGGCCTGAAGCTCAGCAATGAAGGACATAGCACTGACCATTGTCTCAGAGTGCTGCCAGGGGATGTGCAGGAGCACATGGATGGCTGGGGATGAGGCTGCTCAGCAGAAGACACCTTTGATTTGACAACCTGACAATTCCCTGCAAAGCCAGGGCAAGGCACTAGCAGGATTTGTTCCTTTATTTTTTTTTAAACAAAACCAAAATTCTTGGACTGGAGAAGAGGATTGGGAAATGTATGTCTTTGAAAAAGGTGTTTTAATTGCATGACACACCTGGGTGTCCCTGAAAGCAGCTTGCACCTTGCCATCCTGGTATAGGGAAATACTTCCTTTCTCTCAATGCCTTGCAAAAGCCTCAGGAATCACATCCATCTGCCACAACATTTAGAGTCTACCTTGTCATTACATTCCAACAACCCAAGGCATCCCTTGAAAGCCCATTTCATAGCCTGCAAAAGTCCATCCTGTGCTTGTTTGCAAAATCAGGTCCTTCTAGGGAAGTGCCTATTCCAGCATCTGTCTCTCTTCTGCTGTGGCAAGTAGAGGGGACGGGGACTCAGAAAAGCTGGGATGCAGGACCAGGAATTGGTGGATGGTTTCTAGCAGTGCTGGAGGTGAGTGTGTATGGCTCCCCTTGGGCCTGTGGGAAGGGGTGGCTACTGCACGTTCCTGGTGGGGACAGGAGCAGCAGGGACAGTGCTGCCCAGGGCAGGACACTGCCTGGCATGTCCCACTGTCTGGCAATACAGCTGGGGCCATGGATTGAATGCCCAGCACCTTGTGGGATGCCATGACACATCAAAGTATTCAGCAAAGCAGGAGTGTTTGCCTCTGGAGTTTGAGTTCAGATCCACTAATGTATCTACTGTTTCTTCAAGTAATTTCTCTGGATAAAAAACTTGGCGTGCAATAGATAGGTAAACAGATTAAAACCAGGCTGCACAGAAGTCAGTACAGGCATGGAACATCATCTGGGGCCAGTGAAAATAAGCCTGGGAAACACCAGAGGTTTTGCTAGGCTTTGGCTAAAAACCTTGGGCACAAACCTTGCATCCAGCTAGGCACTCAGCCCTCCTCATTAGCACTCATCATTGTGAAAATCCTCCAACTACAAGCTAAGCTAAGCTCAACAGTAGACAGAAATTGGAAGGTTTTGTCATGCCTGTGTGAGGAAAAATATGAAATAGCCTCCAAACTCTCCAGCTTAGCTCTGGACCTTGGCTGTTGAGGAAAGGTGAGTGTTCCAGCCTGTACTGGAGGGATCTGTGCCCACCATGGGCAGGATGGAGGAAGCTGGGCTGGTGCTCAGCCCTGCCTGCCCTGCCTCATCCCCGGACCATGGGCACCATGGAAAAAAGGGGCGATGCTCATGCAGCAGCTGGGCAGCTCAGCTTGTTTACAGTGGGTGCAAAAGAGCCCAAGAGACAAAAATGGATAGAACTTGGGTGGGCAACAGGTGGGCACGTTTGCCTGCCTGCAGTTGTGAGAACAAGTGAGCAATGCAATTTCCTGGTCTTTCTGTAGGTGGGAGAGGGGTCAGGTGATGTTTATGTTGATTTCTCTGACGTTTCATGTCACATTTCTGTCGCAGACACGGTACAGACGCTGAGCAAGGCTTAGAGATGAGATCCCTCTGTGTAACAGCCAGGATTCTTCACTGGGATCTTCCACTCCCAGAAAAAGCTTACACAGTTTAAGGTTTGTGTCTACTGATTCCATGGAGTTTCAAGCAGCTTTCAAGACTTTAGGGTCCAATCTCATTTATTCGCATGTGATTCACATGTGTGTGATCGTGTTTTCCAAGCACATGTAAATAACATGTGATCAATATTGAGGTCATATGATCCACATAAACTCACGTGTCCCAAACCTTCTCTTTCTGTCCCTACTGGTTACCCTATTGTGTGGAACGAAGCCCTACACCTACTTCTTCTTTGTACTTTTTCCCAATAGAATAGTGATAAAGTACAGTATTGTAAGGATTTTGTTTTAAACTAAACTGATTTCACATCCATTTCCTTATGGGCATTTTATTGGCTACGGAATTTCTCTGGCACTGACGCATGCAGGCTCGTGGTGAAGGAGTTACGGAAGCTGTGTCATGGCTTCAGTTTCCCAGCAGAAGTGATTACTTTTCATTCATATGGTGACTACTGCTCAGTTGGTTATCTTGCAAAATACACGCACTCTACAAGTCAATCAGATTTTTGCCTGAGTGGGACCCATGCCATATTGCATAGCATGTCTTATAGAAGGGTTATTCTTGGATATGTGGAATGCTGCAGAGAAGAGCAGAATTTGATTTCAAATAGCGTCTGTCAGCCCCAGAATGCTTTACAATGCAATAAAGCATTTGGTGAGAGTCAGACAATTAGGCCAGGTGGAATAAAATATGACAACCTACCAAAAGACTGTTCACAGAAATTTCCCCCTTCTCATGAAATTTGAATATCTTTAATACTTTACAGCCCAACCTACTCCATCTGGCTCTGGAGGTGGGTTAACATAGAAAGGAAAAAAATATTACATTCTCTTATCCAGTTTTCAGTTGGGGAACCCCAGTGGCATTTGAGAGCAAAATCAGTTCTGGGCAATTGTGAAGGGCTTGCTGCAGCTCTGGAGGAAAGGTGCCAGGGCTGAGCAGCAGCTTTTCTGTTTACTGAGAAAAAGCTTTAATGAAAATATTCAAGGTTTCCACTGCTCTTTCCCTAAAGTCCCATAAAATCATTCCTTCTCAAGTAAACATTGGCCCAAGCAGTACATGAATGATGCAGCTCTGGTGTGATTTTGATGCAAAGATTAGCCCTCCACTCTACTCTGGGAGCCACTGCAGAGCACAACAATCTGCAAGGACCTTAATGCACTAAACTTGGAACACTATCTCTGTGCACCATATGTCAATTGCTATTTCCTCTCCTGTATATAATTTCCTCTCCTGCAAATTTTATACATGCAAGGACATGGCATTTGCACTGAATTCCCTGGTGGTTACCATATAAATAAAGAGTAATAACCCCATAGCTGGGCTCTGCAGCACTGTAAATTTTCTTGGGGCGAGCTACTAAACAACACAGTTTGCTCCAGCTTCCAAATCCTGGCACCACGAAGACCGGGGGTCTTTGATTACACACTAATTTTTGCAAGGGTAGGCAAGACCTCTGTGGCGTGACTGACCTTACTTCCGGAGTCCTTGGCTCCACATTCACCCTTATCGTACCACCATTTGTTTTTCAGCTTGTCTAAGACGCCTTGCTCACTGAGTTTCAAAACCGCTAGGTTTACGGGACCTCTTCAACCAGGGGGGAAATAACATAAATAACATTACCAATGTTATTTTATGTTATTCAGCACAGACAGTTCATTCACAGCATTCATTGAACAAGTTTAGACATCGACAAAGTGATACGATCGAATACTCCATCTGGCCGCCCCTCCCCGCCTCCACCAGCACATCCCTCCCCCCAGCAGCAGCCACACGGCTCTTCCTCCAGCATAGCAAGATGAGTATTACTATATCACTTTGAGTAACCAGCAACCTCAGCCACCTGCCACGGATACTCGCAACGCTCTGGCCAACGTGGGCACGGCAGGTCCATCCCACCTGCCAGGTGCTCTGTGGTTGGCAGCGCCCTGCGGAGTATTTTGGTCTTATCCAGGTGTACGCGTCCAACGCAGCCTTTGGGGAGGGCGGCCAGGAGGGCAGGAGGAGAGGAAGGGAGCTGCCTTCAAGACCCCTCTGCCCCAAAGACCATGCGGGGTTTCTTTTGGCCCACAGAAATGTTTTGGTTTTTTTCTCGTTTGTGCCCGTTTTGGTGAGCAATCGCAGCGTGCACCACGGCGGCAGAGCTGGAGGGTGTTTGTGCCGGGGGTCTGCGGGGCGGAGCGCAAGGCGTGCCGGCGGAGCAGTTGCTGGTTACTATCCATGCCGTTCATACCCACTAGTGTGTTCTTACTGGGGCTGACCTTGGAATCACCTCCCCCGCTGCCACATTCTCCTTTGTCGTACCACCATTTGTTTTTCAATTTGTCCAAAAGCCCCTGCTCGTTCAGTTTTAACACTGCCAGGTTTACTGGGTTTCTTTAAAATGAATAGATAACACTCGATGAGTAACACGCGGAGAACACTCGTCAAGCAAGTGACAACGAGGGATGGGTGAACCAGCGTCCCTGATCTAGCCTTGCCCCCACCTGTCGTGAGCTCCTGGGAGTCTACTGAGGGTTTGTCTCCATGAAGAGCAGCAGAGAGCCACGTCCTACAGTCGTGTGGCTTTGGGGAAGGAAGTGCTACCCCCATCTTAAGCTTTCTTCAGCAGTAGTTAGATAGGTATATCAGTAGAAAGCTTGGCAAACATCTAAGCACCGGCATCCCTTGGTACTGGAAAATGTTACAAACCCCCTTAATACCAGAAAATGTTGTGTTCAAGAACAAATTAAGACATTGTTTATAGGGATCCAGCCTTGGTGCAGAAATCCTCTGGTTTGGGGGGGTTATTTTCATACAATTTTGTTTTTAGTGGGGGAGGGCAGTCTGGCTCGCCTATTCCTCTTGAGTGATTCTCACATCACAAAAGACATATATAGAAACAACATGATCAGCAATAATTTCTCATTAAATAACACACAAACAAAAAGAACATTTAATCAATTCAAGAACTTTAACATGTTCAAATTAACATATGGTTGGGATACACTTCAGACATTTTAGGATGTATGAAACATAGGGGCAGATCCCCAGCTAGTGGTAAGAAAAACTGCTTTTCCTGAAGCCCTGTGGAAAGGCTATGCTACCACAACAGAGAACCTGGTCACCTTATTTCATCCGATGCTGAGGTCTGCATTCCCTCCCTCAAGCACTTTCCAGAGCTCCCAGTGTCTCAGGAACTTAGGAATCTTTCATGTTTTGGGAAGGGAATTCCTTCACTGTGGGCAGTGGTGGTCAGCTATGAATGGCCCCGTATGCCCTGTGATATCATTGCCATGTTACCAACAGGTCACGGGATGGTTCCAGCACCATTAAAATGCACAAACCTGAGAACACCTGGGACTTTTGGATGGCTGCAATGTTTCAGAGATGCATCTCCCAGTCATGGAAAACATTGCATGAGTGTCATGCTGGGCAGACTCTACCATTCAGAAAGAAGACCAGTGATCTGGATTTAGGACAGCCTACAAAGCCAAGCTGTGCTGCAGTCTGCCTTCAGACCTGTTCACATCTCACTGTTCCAGTGGGGAACATCTGAGGGAGCACTGTGACTCAGGATGTGCAGTGATGAGTTTTAGAGGCTCTGCACATGGGCACGGTTCTTTTGTGGGTGCTGGGTATCAGGTGCAGTGCTGGTGTTGACATTGCATGAAAAAGAAATACAAAGCTAAGCACAGAGAGACACAAACATGAGAGGGCTTTAAAAATTACGGAAGAGGTGGAGGGATGAACCACACATCAACGCATCTTGAATGTCAATAAAGTAGGTCTTTAAAAAGGCCAAGGACCTTGCAGCTCCCATCTCAGAATTTGTGCTCTGTGCCACACCAAGAAACCCAACAAACAGCCAAGGGGGCCGTTTTCCTGTACTGCAGTTCTAAAATGAGCCTGTGAGCAAGAGGAACGTGCTGACCTCCACAAGCCCACCATGGCTCTGCCTGTTGGGATTCCGTCTGAGCACTGAAGCCTTCCAAGGACTGGGAGCCTTGTTCAGGCAGAATCCAGCCTTCAAAAAGCAAAATCCATATGCAATCAAGCTTGCTACCAGTCCAAGAGAAGGCGAAGGTGTAGATTTGAAGGTGGCTGAATATTTTCCCTTTTCAACTCTACCGATATTGTGGTCAGAGCCTGACTTTGGTTGCATTTAAAGCAAATGGGAACATGTGAGTGTAGATTCAGAAAGAATCTGACACTAAGTAAATCATAATTATTCTGTCTTCTAAAACAGAATACAGGTTACTTAGCACTCTGATGCTTGAACCATCTGTGAAAAATTAGTTAACTAATGAGCCAAAATACATTGCAGCTTCTATGTGGGTACAAGGTGTTAACAAAGTAAATGTATTGCTGTTTCTCTGAGCACATTATCAGCAGTATGATTTTTGGGGCCATGTGCTGAACATTATGTGTTTTCTTTCCTTGGAAGCTTCATTTCAGTTAATTGTCTCTCCAGCTCCCAGGGAGAACACAGAACAAGCTGTACTACATCTTGACTGTGTTTTGATGGAAGACTGAAAAGTCTGGGGTCCTGAATGAAGGTGGGTTTTTAATGGGGAACATTTTGTGTTTACTCACAGACCCTAGGAAAGCTGAGTTCTGTTTCATGGAACTTTAATGTCAATATGGCCACTCCGAAGAACTTGCTCTGTCAGACTGCCATCTCAACAACCTCTCTGTTTCCTGAGTCCAGACTTACAGGGAATTTCTTGGATTTTCCTTCCCCTGTTTTGGATAATTTGGCTTTTTTCCCTCTTTATGATCACTCATCCAACAGTGGAGAAGATCTCCTGCTGGGTAAATGGGTGTGTTTTGCAACAGGGTGGCTATCTCATGTCAGGCAGGATTACAGCTTGAACTCGCTGGTGTTGAAAGGTGAAATTGCTGCCCTCCCATCACTGCCCTTCTCAGACATGCCTAAATGCAACTAAATTTTAACATCTGGAGGCCAAAAGATATTCAAAGCCAGATTCACCTAGGAGGAAGAAGTAATTTCTTTTAGCAGTCCAAGAGACCAAATGGATGTTCTGAAAGGGGTGTTTGCACCTATTACCATATGTAGAATTACTTCTGGATTTTCAACCTTGTTTTCATTCATCTGTGGCAACATCTTGGCATTGTTTGCCCACGTAGGAGCAATAAAAATGTGTGGTGAGTGCTCCTGTATGATCTCTCTAGTATTCTTTCCTAACCAGCTATCCTAAATGCAGGAAAACTGGTCTGGCTACAATGCCCAGCTTCTAAAACACACCTGATACAAGATAGGCCTGGGTCACAAACCTCCTGCAATCCTGGCTCAGAGCTTTTACTCTGTGGATGGAAGTGAGTGAAGATGGAGACTGAGTGAGAGACAGGCTGACCGTGCTGGACAGACGCCTCGTGAACGTCACCTTGCTCAGGGCAACCTCTCACGTGCAGGACCCCAGGGGGAAAACAGACACTACATGAGGACTGTAGGGAACTACTGAGATTAAAACAATTAAAACAACAGGAACAAAACAGACACAATGGGACAAAAACCGGACAGGAACTGTTCCAAAGAAACACCATCGGGTGGAAAATCAAGCATTCCTCCTTTGCCATTAGGCCCATAAGAAATTTATTCTACATGCAGCCAGGATGAAAAAGAGGAAACAGAAAGAAATGTTAGGAATTTTTGGAGTCATGCCTAGCAGAGGGATGTTTGGAGTTGCAAAAGTAAAATGATTGATGCGATTTTTTTTCTTGTGGTTTATTTTTCTTAGAAGTATGAAAAATGGCTCTTTCACATGCCAAAAATTACAAGACAGGTAGGATGTTCCTGTTTGTTTGTTTTTATAATATCAAAATTAGGATCCAAGATTGCTGTTTAAATAAATAATTAATTAAATAGAATCAGCCCTGTATCCTAATTTCCATATTTGCAAGACTGAAAACAAACACTGGAAAGTGTGCAACAGAAAGCATCTCAAAGCTGTGAGAATATGTTCACCTTCAGCTGGAGGAACCTGAGTCATTTCAGAGCCTGAACTGCACTGGATGCAAGAATTGCCCTCTGGACCACGTGCTC
Organism: Callaeas wilsoni; assembly: GCA_013398955.1. NCBI lineage: Eukaryota > Metazoa > Chordata > Aves > Passeriformes > Callaeidae > Callaeas > Callaeas wilsoni. Next base: position 35,697 of record VWPU01016575.1, on the reverse strand, counting down.
CCGTGGTGCAGGTTGTCACCTGCAGGGAGGTCACATCAGTTTCGCTAAAGATAATATTGATACGGGAAGTGCTGAATCGAATGTGAGCTGACCTAAGAACTGTAGTAATCAAAATCTTTGGGTCTCGTCCACTACCACTTGATACATCTTTGAATCTTTGGGCTGGCTTTGGCTTGGGCACTGTGTGACCAGATAGATCCTTCTGCAAATGCTCATTTGGTAATAATCTGGTTTCTAGTAATCCAGAGACTGTGATTTAAATGTGTCTGCATTGGGTTATGTCAGCAAACAAGTAAATGCCACACATACACTTCTGGTCAGCATGCTTTCATCAATAAATAACTCAGTAGTTAAATACAGTGGAGAATCATTCTGATTACTTAAAGCTACAGCTCCTGAGAATTTACTAAACCATTGCAACTCATGTTCCTCATGATTGTAAGGTGAGGAATTGACATGGCTGCTGCCGAAAGGACCCACCCTTCTGACGTGTCCGAGATCACAATACCAGTCTGTGGACTGTGGCAATGCTGTTCTGAGCAGGTCGGTTCTCATGACGGATGCTCATGTCCAGGAGTGTGGCTGTATGCAGTGCCCAAGCTCTGCTACCAACTCAGGTCTGGGTCTGTGCACTTAAAGTGTTCTTCTTTTTAAAGGGAGGGCTCTGAAGATATTTCACAGGCCAGTAGGCAAAGGCATGTGGCAGCTGCAGGTCTGGGCTCAGAAATGCCATGTTTGCACCCCTTTGGACTTGCTATAAATTTGGTGCTTGCTGGGATCTGAATTGACTCAGGGAATGAAAATGCCCACCCTTTGCAGGGCTTTCCAAAATGGACTTCCCACCTCTTCCAACCAGCATTTCACTTTGGGAAACACCAAAATGCTTTCCCCATGAGAACTCCCTCTGCAAGCATGGATCCAAGCCAGGGTAATCCCATACTCTGCAAAGCTGTGCAGTTCACATGGCACAGGATGAGCATCCCTTCCAGATAAAGCTCTGTGAAACCAATGGTTACACCACAGCAGCCCCCTGCCATCACCTCATACAGCAGACACATTCATAGCAAGTGGATCAGCCAGGATCCAGTTTCCAAATGCAGGGCTTGAAGAATTAGACAATCCCATTGCTGCTCAGTGGGAGCCGGGCATTTTACTTCCCTGCACATCACACTGAGTGGTCACACCCCTTTTCCTCCACCTCCCCCACCTCTTTGCCCCAAGCTTTCGTGATTAACATGGCGATGGAGATTGAACTGTGTGCATACATTGATTTGCTGGGCGGTTTGGCAAAAGGAAGCAAATCCAAGCTACTTACCTCAGCGCAGACCCCTTTGGCGTTGCAATACCATAGCCTTTGGAGTCCAAGTTACCTCCCACCTTCATGGTGTCGCAGGGCTTCCGCTGCTCAATGTACTCGTTCATTGTGGACTCCAAGAGGTAAGCATACTTCCCTTTCGACTTCCTCACTCGGATCATCCCCTCTTCCGTCGTCCTCACAAAAACGGAGGGCTCGGCTGACTTCATGTATGTCCACATCTTCTCAAACACTGCTATTTTGGATCGCTGCGTAGGACAGCAGAAACCCAACAGAAGTGTTAACGGAGGTTTGGGTGCTCCCTGAGATTTCCAGCTTGGACTGAACACACACCCACACATCAAATGGGCCAAGGAAGCCAAAAGGGGTAACAGGATGTTACCACTTCTGCACCAGGGCCCAGATCAATCCCTGATTTTCTGGCCCATATTTGTGTACGGAGTGATTTTGCAGATCAAACCAAGGGCTAACCAAGCTGGAAATCTGGAGACGGTTTCATTTGGAGTTGCTCAGAGAAGCTCCTCGGTAACGTGGGGAAGCACACGGATATTCCATATTTGTGTTCACAACTACAGAATATCACATGCACTGGAGTCACTGCCAATCTTCTGGCAGGCTGTAACATGGTGAGGGGATGCAAGTGAAAAAAAACAGACCTGAGCTGAGGACGAGAGAGGATGGACCTGGAGGACTTGTCACACAAGAAGCTAAGAAAAATGTTTGCATGAAAGTTTCCTTTTTACCCTAAAAAATTCTTTAGTGGAGCCAGCTTCCAGGGTCCCGTAGGCGATTTCCGTCTGCTTGGCCAAGTCCTCTGCGCTCTCGATGGGAGACACCATCCTCTCCACGGTGAGGAAGGCAGCCAGGTTAGCTGTGTAGGAGGATATGATGATCAAGGTGAAGAACCACCAGACGCCACCGACTATGCGGCCGGAGAGAGACCTGGGCACAGAGAGGAGAGTCAGACAGGAGCAGGGTGAAGGTCTAAAAGGTGCAGCTTGCTCTTGCAGACCCATCATTTACGTGGCTATTTACCCAAAGTCATGCTCTCCAGCCGCTTCCAAGGAAGCCAGAAGTCTTAGTTCCTAATTTACTTTTAACAGTGGCGAAGTAATTAGAGTGGGGATAAAAAAATTCACAGTGAAAAAATATTAGCAATAAACTGAGAGAATTTGCTTTGATTTGCAATTCCTTTCAGAGTACAATATTAATAATCAGACATGGAGATAATTATGAGAAAGTTTAGCTGGGCAGGGGGCGATTCCCATCACCAATGTCTCTGTCAAGGTCTCTGTTGCACCATGTACCCCTGGCAGGGAGGAGCACTAGCATGGAACCAGACCAGACCCACAGCCCAGCTGTGATCTTTTGGTGAGCTCCACCATCACCTGAAGCTTAAAAAAACAACCCCTGTGTTTTTCTGTAAGACATATTGAAGCTCAGAGAGGAGTTATGGTCTAAATGAATAATTTGCCTACTGACATTCTCTCTTTTGTATTCAGCAGATGGTTAGACAAGATGTTCATAATAATGCTTTAAAATCTAGGTATTTTGTACTGTCTGCAATCAAACAGCCAATTAACTGTAACCATTTGATAGCTATAGAGGCAAGTAAGTCAAGCAGGCATTAATTAATATTAAAATATTTTCAAATAATTTTAAAGAGTAGAAGATGATTTTAGAATGATGTCAGTATTCAGGCATTCTGTCTAAATTATTTATATGCTCCTTCTCTAGATGCAGAGCACTGTCCCACACACAAGGGAACATACAATGCTATTTGATAAAGCTAGACAGCCTGACTAAGGAGGACCTGCCTGCGAGAAACACCATCCATTTCTCCGTGGGGGACCATGTTTCAGCATTGTCTTTCTGCTGATCTGAGTCACTCCGTAGAAATATGGTTTATGGGATGGTAACAGAGATATCCCAGTGCAGCTAAGGGCTAAAGTTAGGTGAGATAAATGTGACCATCTTGCTTGCCATCTGCAGAGAATACTCAGCCTGCAGGACTGTCAGCACATACAGCTTTACCATTTGTTTCATATTTGGAGAGGGGTTGGAGAGAGAGGCAGCTATAGATTCAACTCACACATCTTCAGATTGATGAGGAAGAGGAAGAGAATTAGTCTGGATGATGTGTGCTCAGGGAAGGAAGCGCTCAGAAAAGGCACAGAGGCATTAAGCAAAAGTAACCAGATAATGTCAAATACAACAATCTCTGCTGATGAAGGCCACTTTGAGCTGGCAAAATCCATTTGCATGGCAAATAATCACATTCATCTCCAGCTGCAAATTATACAGCCTTTCCTTCCTGATGAAGCTGGGATATTTCTGCGACTCATTTCAATCCCTTCAGCAGCAGTCAGCCGGGTTCCTGCCTCCAGACCCTCGACATTCTGGTGATATTCACCACCAGCTAAACCCAGGGGGCTGCCTGCCGTCAGCTGCAGATGGATTACGCTTCCCAGCTTCACACCTGGCATTGGCAGCACGGAAAAGTAACTTTGGGTGTTGAGCCTGGAAGGTAACAAGGAGGGCTGGGGGAAGAGGGAGAAGGGGCAGTTTCTTTCCCCGGGGAGACAGAAGGATGCAGACAGGATTCATGTGTCCATTATGGACTGGCTTCAGCTGGGCTGTCTCTGCTGCTGGTGCTGGTCATTCCTCCTCACGGCATGAGGAGGGATGTGCTCACTCTCACTGACAGGAGGAAAGGAGAGGAGCTCAGCAGCTTGCTAGGACTGCCAGCGTGGCTGGGGCCTTGTGTGCGTGATGTTTTGTTGCAGACGCTGCTAGTGGGCAATGTTTGCCCCCGTTGGTGGATTGACTTGGAGCTGGAAGCTGTGAACCAAAACTGCTGAAATGCACAGCAGAGCAAACACTCAGCACGTGGGATCTACAGGACATGGCCCTTTTGCTCCGTGGCTGTGCAGCACTTAGCACAAGGGAGAGCTGGCCAGTGATGGAGGCTCTGGGAGGACAGAGCAATCCAACAAAGAGTGTAACGACAGTCACGACAAACATTACACAAGCAGATGTGATCCCATGCCACATCCCCACAGCTCAAGAGCACAGGCTGAACTGAACAAGCTGGGTTTCTCTTGTCTGTTTAGACTCTGAGCCAATGCCTGTTACTGCTTACCACGGCAAGTGCTTGGAAAGGCAATATCTGTTACCACCTTGTTCTGCTACTTCTGTAGACCGAGCAGACGAACAGCAGTGCCTCCATCATGGGACACATTTGCAAAGTGCCTTTGTAATTTAGGAGATAATGTCTGATTTCTGGAAGTGACTTCAACACTAGGGAGCTAAATGCCTGGTCAAAAACCAGTGGGACTTTGAGTTATGTTTATGCTCTAGTAAGAGCACAAGTCACAGAGAAGTAGACACATCTTGTACTTTGAAGTCACTGTGAGGTTTTGAAAGTCTCACTCTGGAGCTAGGTAACAAAAAATGACCTTGCACTTGACTAACAGAAATGTTCTGCAGCTTGAGCCCTGGCTCAAGTTCTTTTCTCTGCACTAATGGGCGCTATGGGGTTTAAATCCTGTTGCATGAGGACGTGTCCCTGTACCTGTTCAAGCATAACGTGAAGGAATCAGCTCCCTGCTGAGTGGAAACGAGTCAGTAACTCAGCCCTCTGCAGAGCTAAGGTGAGACAGAGCACTCTGGTTTGGACTTTAAAGATCTGCTAAGGTTCAGATATTTGGATCCGTCTATTTGACCTCCGGATTAATTCATGTTCATTATCATAGTAATCCTTGCAAATAGTATGGTCATAAAACAATCAGGCTAAAATAAGCAAGGGTAACAGTATAAGAGGCTTTAATGAATGGCTAATTCTGGGGTGCAAAAAGGGGTAAAATATCTAAATAGACCAGACTGCACATTTTTCAACCCGTGTTATTCCTTCTGCACCTAGACTCTCCTTTCCTACACAATCCAAATTAAGATATCTTGGTTTCTTCTTCTTCTATCCCTGCCTGTGCTGTATAAAATGACACACATGCCCCCACTCTTCTCCCTGGTTTGGGATCCTGCCTGTCCCTCACAGAACTGGCAAGAACAGGAGGCTCCTTTCCATCATTACCCTTGCAGGAGTAATAGTAAATACTCTGCCCTCATTATCCACAATGCACAATCTACTTAAAATTAGAGCTGGCTGGGAACCAAGATTTCAGGACCGTGGAAAACTCTGAAATTGTAAATAAAACCTTAATATTCTCATTTGGAATGCAAAGATAACGGTTGCAAATGTCCTCTAAAAGTAGCACTCTGAAAATGGTTGTTTTGGGTCTGTCCAAGCTTTGCCTTTTGCTATTACTAATAGTTTAATTTCTGAAAGGATAAATGGTATAATTTTAACATGGTAAACAATTTTGTTTCTGCTTTCTCACTACGAATAATTTTCTTTCAGCTTTTATAACACATTAAACCCTCACCTACTGCATATGTAATTTAAAAGATAATTCTGAAATTCGCTATTTTAAATCCACCCAATGAAAGTACTGCAGATGACCAAGCTGAAAGTAATAATTTTGATTTTCTTACTTACATGATGTTTTAAAAACCTTTCCTTGCAAAAGCAACTGCATTTTGCCAGCAGAAAACAGAAAGGAATTGTAAGTTCCCTTTGTTACCACAAAGAAATTTGTTTTAAGGTTTTAGCCTTAGCATTGATGGATTCATATAGAAATAGAAAATCATGCAGCTATAATCTCATTTCTTAAAACAAAATGCAATCCTTGATCAAACAATTTTCTCTTTGATCTTATCCCTCATGGAAGATAGGAAAAGCTGGCAGGAGTTTGCCTCTGCTTTGCCATCTATTAGAAGAGAACAATACATTTTTGCAAAAAAATATTAACAAGATCACCAGAAAATACACGGAGTAAACCTCCTTGGAAAACTGTTCAAGCATCATCTCAGTTCTCTCCCACTTCTCCCTTCCCCCTCCCCAAATCCATTCCTTATGGAGAATTACACCTAAACTGACAGTGTTTTAATTAGAAGTGCAAATCTGGGATCCTGAAGCCATAGTTGCTTTGGGAGGATTTCCCAGATTTGCTGTTAAATTCAAGTCTAATAAAGGCTCACTTACTCAACTGACATATTTGTCACTGAATGAATTTATGCAAAACTGTTGGAAGAAAAGCTCTTCTGTGCTTGTGCTACTGATTGTGGGTCAAACCTACTTTTGGTCTTCTACCCACAGAGAGCCCCTGATCTCTGACACTACTCCGTGAATTTGATACTGATCTAGACAATTCCATGGCTCCGTCTGAAATCTGACTCGGTAGTGGATTAATTGCAAACATTTCGCACTGGTTTTGCTTCTATTTTAAGCAAATTTTCAACATTAAACTCTGTCAATGTAAAGAGCTTTGCTTTTCCTCGGTGTCACAGACCATCTGGCATGGTTGGTCTCACCACTTTCCCTCCGTTCCTGACACGAACCCCAGATTTGCTCAAAAGGCAAAGGAAGAAACTCAGTGTGGGGTTATGGAGCTGGGAACAGCTCTGGGTACATTCATCAAGCACTGACTGCAAACCTCATATCCTCTTACTCTCTGCTGTGCCATCACAGATAGTTTTGAATGAGCTAACAACTGTTTGCCACAAATATTGAGGGATTATAATGCAAGTTTCTCTGTACGTGCTGCATTACTAATTTTCTTGCCATATTAGTTTGCTTTTACTTATTATTGAATCCTAGCTCCTGGTACAAGAGTCAGGGGTCCTGACTGCAGTGCTAAATTTTAACATGCAGTGTCAAGAAGACCCTTACAAATACAGAAGTAAGAATGTTTTCCACTGATATTTTCATTTACCTCTCCCAGAGGTACAAATCCCTTCTTCAGCTCTCCTCACAACTTTTCTACAGAGCTAAGAGATGCTTATTTTGGTTCCCTGTGGGTAACATTAACCAGGGAGACAGGTTAAGGAAGCTGAGGGTGTACAGGTATTGGGAGTCTCATGCTGGCTCTGTCTTGCTTTTCTTCCTCTAATTTTTGTTTAAAAAAAAAAAGAAAAAAGAAAAAATGTAGGGCTTTTAAACTTTTGTATATGTGCTGGAGATCTGCTCTTGTGATTTCAGGCAAACCCTGCCAGTTCATCTGAGCCCCAAAGCCAACATGCAGGAAGGAGGCAGTATGGGTTAGAGAATCCCAGCAGAAGTGCCTTTAGGAAGGGGCCTTGTGTATGCTCAGAGTGTAAATATTGCATCAACTGAATGTGATCTCTGCAAATACACAGAATCTCCCGGATTCAACGGGGGGATGTATATCTGTGAGGCGTTAATTATAAATCATGGTTTATTTACTGTTTCTTTCTGCCTCAGCTAATGGCTTTGGACAGCAGTATATGCTCCCTCTCCTACTGTTTCATCTCTTCTTTGGCAGAATACGTTGGCACTTTTTTTCCCCTTCAATTTCCCTTTAATGGGCAAAACCTCATTCGAAAATGAATTTTCCTGCTTAGTCAGAAATGCATCATGCCACTTGTGGTTCTCCAGTCATTGGACCTTGGATTACTGCAGTGCTAAGTATAAGCATGACTGCATGGAGCAGCTTCATGCTGTTTTCAAGACATTCACTTAGCGTTTTGACAGGCAAGAGGTGCCTAAGCCTAATCAGAGGAGTAGCATGCAGGAGCTGGGTTTTTCTGTTCCCTGTGAAGCCCTGCTACTTTATGGGATCCTGGATAGCTTACTTCTTCTCTCTAATTTAGTTCCCAGCTGTGGGAAGAGAATGAATCACATTTATGAACCTGTCCTGGGTGGGTGGCCTGAAGCGTTGGCCACCAGGTGGAATTTACCTCTGAGCTGCTGCTTTGCCCAATTCCCCTTCCTGAGACACCCAATCCCAACAGGCAGAGGCAGCAGCAAATGGGCCGTGCAGGGGGTGACGTGTGCACTCAGCAGCCCTTTGCAGGTTGTGCCCTTCTGTGACCTCAACTGAGCCAAAATTGATGCCTCAACAAACACAACTCACCTGCTCAACTAGTGGGGTGTTGGAGGCACTAGATGCCAAGCAAACATGGACTGACATGGGCAGCAAGCCCTCCTCAACTTCAGCAGGACCCATAAAAATACTCCAGCAGAGCAGAACTGCAGCACTGAGGTATATCCTTCACTCGAGGGACCTGCCATCCCTGCACAGCATCCCTGGCTGCTGAAATGAGATGTTTAACCCTAAAAATGCAGGATAATACACTCAACTCTTCCAGAGGGCTGCTAAAAACAGTACAAACGCAAGGCTAGGAGAGAGGGGTGAAGTGGAACCCTAAGAAAAAGCAAGAGTGTAGCTGAAAGGCACAGAGGTACATCTGAAGACAAGCACCATCATCCTCTGAAGGACAAGCACAGTGTGCCTCTCGCTGTTGCAAACTGGGTGGTTTAAGGGATGAATGTTTGGATAGTGGTTTGCTGAGAAACACGTGGTCACTTTGAGCTGCTTGGCAGCTCCAGAGAAAGGCAAAGTCATCCCTCTTCTGCTGTTTTGCCAGCTATTGCTACAAGGAATAAACCCCCAACTCTTGTCATGCCTTTGAGCAAAAATTTCACTGTAGAAAAGGCTCTTCATGTATTTTTCTCACTCTGATGACATTTGTTCGCTTTGCTGAGAAAAGCTCACAAGGTGACAGGCATAAAATTTTGTCAGAAGCAGTTGCTGGAGAGCCCCAGGAGATTCATTATTCAGGAACTTCCTCAACCTCAGGTGGCCCCAAATTTAACAGCACTCATCGTTCTTTTGAACAACAGCCTATTGTGCCAATGTCCTTTACTGAGTTGCTGGATTCCATATGCTCTCCCACAGTCTCTTCTTCAAAGTCTACTTGATGAAAAAGCTTTTTTTTTCCCAAAAGATTTAATATGTTTTGGATTATATGCCATCAGTTCTTCATTTTTCCAAGATATCCTCTTTAGCCATCTACATTTGCTGACATGAGAGCTCCATTTCTGAGACTTCTGAGCAATAATGCTACAATAACCTAGTTCAGACTTCTTCCAGGGTGTCTTGCCTTGGTTCATTTTGCTTTATTTTTTTTGTCTTCCTGTCTTTTGCAGATTTCTCACTCTGATGAGAGAAAGGCTTTGCTCTGGAAGGACAGTATTTTCTGCACTGGAAGATACTCACTCTGAGCAATATTTCCAAATATTCTCTTCATTTTTTCTCTCATTTCTAATTTAAAATGTGATTCCTCACCAAGACCGTATAAGTTGGATTTTCTCTAGTTTCACTTTTGAGCCTTTCTTTTTTGTACAGGGACATACTGTATCTCTGTAGAAGTGGTGAGGAATGAATCTGCTCTCCCCAGACAGTGTTTTTAGAAGAGCTTTATGTGCACAGGTGTGCCTGTCTTTTAACATTAAAACTCCCAAACTGTGAAGGGAAAACATGTTCGGTGTTTGTGCTGCCCCAATTGCACCTGCTAAGATCCATTTGGTGATTTTTTAAATTTTTTTTTTTAAGGCTTCAGAAGCACTGCTGAGATGAAAAGCTGCCCCCTCCCTCTGTTTTCCTCTCTGCAGCCTGAGATTTGCTTCTCACTGCAAACTTCAAGAAACGAGAGAAGAGAAAATTCCTCCTATGAGAGAGCATCCTGTGCACTTGGCTCCTGCAGCCGGAGCCCCGTGGACTCTCCATCATGCCTCACACCTATACACAGGGTACAAGTGCTTATTTTATTGCTTTTGCCTTTCACCATGTGAGGACTCATCTCCTTCCTTTCTACCCCTCTGTTCATACACTCGCCTTCTATTACTCCTCATCAGACTGTGTTGGGAGAATTCATTAGTGTATATAACATGCTTTGAAGTTGTCCAAATAACGGTGATGTAACACTTTTGCGCTTCTATAGACTCTTTTATCTGAAGATCAAAGTAGTAAGTTATGATTACCATGATTGGATTATTGCTGCTTAGCCTTTGGATCTGAGGGTAAGCAGCAACTCTTCTGGGTAGGCACTAATCAGAATTACTGCATGATTTTATTAAATAGATTGAATGCCATCAAGTGTGCTGCTGCTGCTTAAGGAAAGGGCTGCGTGCATGAGCTGTGTGCCCTTTCCTGCCATCTGAGCATATGAATCAGCTGCTCCTTTATCCATGTGAAAATGGAAGGAAGACCAAGGCAGTATGGAGGACTTCAGAGGTGACACCACGCTCTGCCCTCTCCAACTCCAGACCCCGCCCAAGCACACAAGGATTTTGCCCCGATTTCTTAGCACGACCCACATTTTGCTTTTCCCAGTTACTTGGCTTCCTCAAGCCTTTCACAGTTGATAACACGGTACCTCTGTCCTATTTCAACAAATTTGTGTTCACCTGCTCACCATCTTGGGCTGTTACAATGGGCATTGCTCAGTGAAGGAATGCATTCCTGAACTTTTCATGAAAAGGGGGTATGGTGCTTCCTCAGTTATAAGGACAAGTAGTTGGGATGAAATCTGAGACAAAAGCAGAATAGGTCCAATAAATCCCAAATTCCATTGGAATAAAGGCAGAACTCTGAGCCTCCCAGTGGAAGGCCAGCTGTGGGGATGAAACCAGCAAAGAGCAGCTGTGGATGCTCTTTGTGTTGTGAGCCAGAGCAATTTGAATCGAGGAGTTCAAAGCTCATTTGACTGTGTATCCAGTGAGTGTGCACATGCTATCTCAGTGCTGATAAAAGTAATGTACAGCATATGGAAGAGTTATTTAAGTGGGGCTTCCCTGTGAAAACATGCTCAGGGCTTCCCATCTTAGCTACAATATTTTTTTGGAGTGCCAACATTAAAGCACTGTGTGCCAGGCAGCCTTGCAGAGGACATCACCTGAGGGAGATGGAGGTCGTTCAGCTCCTCATAACCCTTATTCTTTGACAAAAACACTTGGCAGTCGACCTAACTATTAGAGAGACACAACTATGCACTGCAGTCCTGACTGCAGACCCCAGCTGAGCCGACTGCTCAGGAATAACTTGTTATCAAGAGGAAAGGAAATGGAAAAAAGTCTGCTTCTCTTACTGACTGAAAATCAGCAAGTCTGAACACAGCATAATAGGGGGTCCCTGGAGGCTCAGAGAGTCTCCTGCTGTAGTCAGGGAGAAGGCTGTAAGTGTCAGAAGGCAGCCCTGTAAATCTTAGTGCTCCTCACGATCCCGAGCCAGTGCCCAGCACTAGAAACCCAAGCAGCACGTGCCAGTTCCATGTCAGAGGTCCCAGAATGGTGTGGCTTGAAAGGGATCCTAAAGTTCGTTTCATTCCAACCCTCTGCCATGGACAGGGACACTTTTCACAGGTTGCTCCAAGCCCTGTCCAACCCGACCTTGAATGTTTCCAGGGATGGGGCAGCCACAGCTTCTCTGGGCAACATGTGCCAGGGCCTCACCACGCTCACAGGGAAGAATTTCTTCCTGATATCTACTCCAAATCTACCCTCTTTCAGATGCCCTAATAAAACTTCCCAAGATATTAAAAAAAAATGGGCAATACACTTTTCCCCCTGCTATTTTCAACTTTGTTTTCAATGAAAAATATGAGAAACATTTATTTAGTCCTGAAGAAAGAAATTGCAAAAGTATTTTTAGGCTAATATATCTGCTTTTAGATGAAGTGTTTGATGACTTATTTTAAACACAGCTGGTGGAATGATTAGTGAATCTGTCACTCAGTGGGGGGAGTTTCAGCAAATTTCTTGCTGTCCCCCAGCAACCTCAATGCTGAAGGCCCAGAATCAGAGCTGTGGGAGAGTGGCTAGATATGCCTGACAGGGAAAGCATCCTGAGGAAGTAGCTTACAGGTCAGTGGAGGAAGCATTCATTACCTCTGCAGCGTTTAGACGTTTTCAGATGGCAGAGCTTGCAAATTCAGAAGAATAATTTTTCCTTTACAGAAGAAAATTGCGTCTTTCCAACAAAGCTCTCTCAGTTGGATATTTCCTCCTTCTGAGTCCTCTGTATCCTTCAGCATTTTTCCAAATGAAAAAAAAAGGACAGCAAGGATGACTATTTTAAAAGAATTTCCATTTTCCCCTGGCTGCCACACTCTGGTTGCCATGGAAGTGCGCAGACTCCAAAGGGGACTGTTTAGTTGGATATTGTGCAATTTGTCAAGCTGTTCCTCTGGTGAGTCACTTTCCCTGGTTAAGTGCGTTTTAGAAATCAGTGTGGTCATCAGTTCCTGGTGATTTGCAAGTGCTGCTGTTACCCTGTGACCTGAATTTACTCTCCCTGGACATAATTAACTCTGCTAGGTAGAGATAATTGCAACATCATTTGATATACTTTTATAAAGAAAGGAGACTTTTCCAGAATTGAAGTCCTGATTTTCTTACTCTTATTCTCAAAGAAAATCAGCTCATCACCAGTTCAAGCAAACCACCACAAATAAATGAACCTGAGCTTTGTCCCCACATAATCATTAAGGCTGGAAAAGCCCTCTGAGATCATCGAGTCCAGCCATTACCCCAGCACTGCCATTACAGTTCGCCATTAAACCATGTCCCCAAGTGCCACATCCACATGCATTTTGAACACTTCCAGGGATGGCAATTCCATCACCTCCCTGGGCAGCCTGTTCCAATGCCTGACCACCATTCCAGTGAAGAAACTTCTTTTCCTAAACTCTAATCTAAACCTTCCCTGGTGCAATTTGAGGCCATTTCCACGGCAGATGCTTGGAGTGTCAGAGAAGACGCTTACTGAAATCAAGAAGAGTCATCAGATAAATACCCCTGCTCAGCCTTCTTTTCAGGAAGGAATTAAATTCCTTTTGATTGCTAAATGCAGCTGGTTCTAATTTCTCTAATTCTAACTTTTTAGCAAAATAAGTAAGTACCCTGCAAATGTAAGTTTACAGAGGATGGAACAGAAATAATTTCCTTGAAAAAAATCGAAATTGAACTTCTCACTAAAAAGAAACCCAAAACAAAAAACCCCCACAACATTTTTTTTGTTCTAATCAATTTCTGATTTAGATTTAGCCTAAAAACTGGATAAAACCTTTCAGTACTGGGAAGATCTTGATGAAATTTAAAAGTGCTGCTGTCCTTCAAAATCTGAAGTCTCCTGCGACTTTTTTCAATTGGGCTAAAAAGAAAGGAAGAACAGCAGAGGAAAACGCTCAACATTAATTACAGGTACATAACAAATACCTTGTTTGCTCTTCCCCAGACAATCCACTCTGATGGAGTGCAGCAGAGAGCCTGTGAAGGAGTGCAGTGAGCACAAGCACACTGTACGGATCAGCCGCAGCGCTGCTTCCGTGTCACAACAAACAAATAACGGCGTCCACAAGATGCCTATAAATAATAGATTGTATCTATTGACTGGAGAGCAGCCAGCATCCATCTCTCTCCTTCCTGCCTGGGAGTGCAGTCATTCATCATCTCTGCAAGCAACCTCCCTGCTCAGCACACCCAGCCCCCCAGCCGGGGGCACTGCTCGGCACAATCCAGCGCATCCTGCAAAGCCTCTGGGTCTGCACTCTGCAGGAGAGTGAGGGCCCTGGTAACTCTTCGTCCCAAGCCAGCTGCAGGGTGGATTGTACCTTGTGCCTCGTCTCCTTGCACGCATTAGACCCCACTGTCTTTAGGGCACACCGGTGTGACCCAGGCATTTCCCAGCAGTGGTCCCTGATGGCTCCTTGCACAGAGGAGCACAGAGCTTCCTCCTGCTCATGCAGCCCTGCTCATGCTCCCAAAACATCCCCTGTCAAGCCTGGCTCTCTCTCAGACAGCGATGGGGTGAAAGCTTCATCCACCATTTCACTCCCAGCACAGGCTGACCACGACATCTCCAGCTCTGTTCTCAGTCAGACAGGTTATTATGAGTCATTTCAAGCTGTTTTTTCCAGGCATCCTGACATGATACCCTATTGAGCCACGATGTGAGTATGCATTTCCCTTCTACTCACAGTGTATTTTGATCTGAATTCAAAATATGTACACTTTTTGTTTCAACAATAAAGAGAGGCCCCAAGAAGTTGGGCTGATTTTTGGAGATCTTTATTTAGTTTTCCTCTGGCAAGGCACAAAGGATGTCTGCATTCACTAGGTGATATTGTGTGATAGTTATCCACCTGCTGAACTTGAGATGGGACAAGACTCCTTCAGTCCACTCAGCTGAGAATAACTGTCTATTCTATCTCATTGTACCTTCCAATGAAGAATAAATGTCTTTCTGGAAGATCCGTTTTAGCCAAATATGTTTCATTTTAGTCAAACATAATTTTTCTGAGTCACAGGAAGAGTAACTGAATTAAATTTAATAGTCTCCAATATACAAGAAGTCTCTTTTGGGCTCAAACCATATGATGCAACACATTTTGTGACAACGAAAAATAGAAGATCAAGATAGGAAGCTGACAAGAGATGCTATGTTGTTCCCTGTTTTTCCATCCGTTTCACAACAGTCAAATTATTTATTTTTCAGAAAATGATGGAGAAGATGAAAAATTCTGATGCCTTGTTTTGCTGCAGAGGCGATTGGGAAGCCCAAGCATCCCCTCAGTCTCCTTCTCGAAGGCCTCAGGTCCATCCTAAGCAAGGAATGGCAGCAATGTGCTAGACTTTAGCAAGGTCCTACTCTCCACAGCTGCTACACACTGCGGTTATTTTAAGCTCTGAAGACAATTTATCAAATTACAGTTCTGAAAATGGTACAATGTGAGTCATATTTACTTCACATTTTTCTTTCCGCAGGCTCTCGCTATTGGCTGTGGGTTATTTATTACCTCTGATGCCTGCTCTGAGAAGCTCCTTTCTGGGTCTGTATTTCACATTTAATGAGTGCTTTTGCAATTTCATGACCGTTTTCTGAAGCTAAGGTGGCACTTTGCAAAGCCTAATGGTTTATGGTCCGTTTCAGCCTCCACTGAGTCGTGCCTGTCACTATGCAGTTGTGCACAGCTCCCAGCTGTTGCTTCTCCCCGACCCTGCTGTGTATCAGCCCGTGCTTTAAAAGATTTAAGGGCAACAACAGGGGCTAGCTCACCTCAACCAGGACAAATTAATCCACGTGGTAGGGACTGTTCCACACCCGTGGGACCACTGTGGGTGCAGAAGGTGGACACACACTCCAGTGGGAAATGTCCGAGAGCTCAGAGCCTCCCTGTGCTGAAGCCGTGCGTCTACCATCGAGCCCTTCCCTTTATGGGTTCGGAGCGATGGATTCCTTGCTCACGCTCATGTTTCAGCATCCAAACACACAACACAGCCTGCCACCAGCTCCAGCTGGGGCTCTCCATCACTGCTTACTGCCTGCCCCTGGTCACATTCACCCAGTCATGCCTACACGTGAAGGCCTCGGAGCTTCAAGGATACCAGCTGGCCTCCTGCAAAGGGGCTATGAGCAGGTAACCCACAGCTCTGCTCTCTCTCGGCCATCCACAGGTCACCAAATCCAGTGTGTCTTTAAAGTCCTTGGTAGGTTGTCCCCAGTGTACTTAAAAGCCTGTTTAAAGCTCTGCCTAGTAAGACTGTCCTTAAAAAGGACAACACTTTCCTTCAAAAGCAAATTTTTGTCTCTTTGGGGATTGAAGTTCCCTGGGGACTGGTCTGAGACTGAGGATGCACATTTGCAAGAGCAAGTTATTGCTGCAAACCTCACCACCCGCTGTGCTGAGCGATGTGTCTGCGGTTTTGATCTTACTCTTTTTTTTAATGATAAATACATAGTGGCATATGCACTTAAAACAAGCATGCTCTGGAAAAAAAACAAACCTCCAGACAAATTTCCCCTGCTCCTTTCCAAAACAAAACTGAAATAAACAACCCAAAACCTCTACAAAACCAAAATACACCCCTGCACTTGCTCCTTTCTGCTGAGGAGAGAATGACAGAACAGATGCATAACAGAAGCTATTTATGCTGGTTAATGCATTACTGGGGAGATGCTGGGAGATAGTAGCGATAAGTTTAGAAGCAACTACATAGGAAATATATTAGAACAGAGCAGATATCCCCACCTGCCCACAGTGTCACTCTACCAAGTGTTCATTTCTAAGGGATGTGTCACAGAAATCCTGCACTGGGTTCGTGTGAAAAATACATGTGAAATACGGAGCGCGCTCAGAGCCTTTCTGCACAACAACATCCTACGGAAATTCTCACTCTTCTGCTTCCTCCTTGCTGTCACATTGCACAGAAATGTCCCTCTCCCCTTACAACCGTCTCAAGGAGCTGTACTCAGAGTGCTGGGAGTTATAATAATTCCCATATTTAATTTTTAAATTTTTATCATCTTGCCAATAGTTGTAGCAGTCAGAAACTGCTCTTGTGTTCATGGGAAAATATTGATTTCAATGAAATTGTAATTTTCATTATCAGGATGATTAAATCAACAACATTAAAATAACAATGACAGAATCATTCTCATTTCCCATTTCAAAGCAAAACAAAACAACACTTTGAAATGGTGATTCAAAGCATGTTATTTAACTAGAGCAAATCTTGTTCACTGAATCAAACCCATTGATCTGTCCCTGACGCTTTTTATTAAAGATGCTACCAAATTTGGTATTCCTCAAAGCCTCAGCTTTTCACCTCTCAATGCTTCTCCTTGGGTCAGAAACCACATACTGAAATGACCCCAAAGGAAGACATTCTCTTTCCTAAATAAGAATAATGATGACAAGAACAACAATGAGAATAAAATCACAATAATCACTGATCTTAACGCACGAGGATGGTTACAAGACAGCAATAAAGTTGAAATTCCCTCTGCTGGGAAGACTTTCTGAATTCTCTGCCTGGCCTCCTACTAATCAATGATCAGATAATAAAACATATTCATAAAGGCTGTCACTATCAAAGTGCCCTGCAGGCTGTTACTTCCCTGCTATCACAAGCTCATTAACATTTGGATAAATTAGCATCTGATGGCCAAAAAGCTGGTGCCCAGCTTCCCTGCCATCCTGGGGGAGCTGTGCTGAGCTGCACGGAGTTATCTCCACTTGTCGATGGAGCTGTGCCTCCTTCTCACTCTCTGAGCTTTGATGCCACCACAGCAGGCTGGAAATCAGCCTCTGCCTGCTATCTTCACCCATAAGATGGCTATTTCTGGATGAAACTTACTGTGAAGAGAAGGGAGACAAAGGCCCCAAAAGGAAGGAAAAATTATCTAAGTAAATCACAGGAGTCATTCACCAAAAAGTCCCTTTAGGAACACTTTGGAAGCTGGGTCCTACTGAACTTTCAGGCAGCTGAAATGGGAAGCAGGATGAAACTTGGTATTTCTCTAACCTTTTTAAAGGCCAGTAACAATTAAGCCACTCGCTGTGCTCAATAATGTTTGACACAGACCATATAACCTTTCACTGGGCACCTACTGTATCATTTCTGCCTACTTTGCTGTAAGTTATCTTCCCTATAACGCTAGAATCATCTTATTTCTCCTAACAACAAAATAAATGACTGACAAAATTTGATTATAATTGGGTGGCTTTAGAAAAGCTTGTTATAATTTCTGTAAATTCCCTCAAAAGAACTCCCAAAGATAAATTTAAATGGCATTTTCGTGGTGTCAAGTTTGAGGTTCAAAGTTCACAGCTGTGAGACCTGTGAACCTTTGGATCCTTTCTGAGTCTGTAACTGATTCACAAAACTACACTTTGGTTCAGGAAGGGAGGTCAAAGTAGAACCTGTTCAGCTTCAAAGCATGCAGAAAGATTAAACCACATGAACTGGAAGGAGGTTCATTAGGGAAGGAAACCCACCTTGGAGAAATATCACATCCTTGCTGCATGAAAGCTCCTAGGGAGAACCAGAGGCTGTTGAATATCCCAAACTCATTTGTCTGGTCATTGGCTGGCTGGTCCCGTCCTTCCTCGAATTCCTCAGTGTGCCACTCGTAAGGGCTGAAGCGACTCACCAGGAAGAGGACAACGCTCACTCCAATGTAGGCAAAAACAATGCACATCCATATCTCGTAGGCCAAAGGATCCAGAAAGGAAAAAACTCCCGGTTTGGACTTTTGAGGTTTTTTTATCATTATTGATATACCTAAACTCATGAACGGTTTGGAAAAGTCTATAACTTCTTCTCGAACCAGGGTGATGGTTAATGGTGCCACAGCCACATCCGCCCTCTGAAAAGCAGACAGAAAAGAGATTTGCAGACTGAGAATAAAATATATCTACTAACTCCAGTGTATGATCCTTTGATCTCTGTTTAATCTCACTATCTCAGAAGAAATCAGACAAAACCAATTCCAAGAAAAAGGTTAAAAAGGAGAAGCCCATAATATTGGTGGATTATTTCCATTTTATTGCTACTGATTACCAGATCTGTTTTGAAATCACAGCGCTTTCTTTTTGCAGCCACCCAGCTCTTCTCATCTGATTTATCCACTGATGTCACAGTCTGATGAAGATGATTTTCTCTAAAAGAGCTTTATCATCCAGACATCAAAAGAGGCAAGGAAAGGCCAATCTCCTGAAAAAGGATGTCAGGATGTTTACTTCCATCAGGAACTGCTTTTTGATTGCATAACTGATGCAGGAGAAGAGGAAAAATGTTCCAGCAACACTGATACACACTCTCCACTAATTTTGCAATCCATCTTGAAAATGGAGAGGGAAATGCATTGAAATGGCTGGCAGCATTTACAGTGGAGCTACCATCAGGAGACAGATCATCCCCACTCCAACACAGTGTCACAGGGACTTGGGAACTGCTGCTCCCTGCATGCTTTCCTTGGCAGGGAAAGGGAAAATTAGACCACTCTGTCTGAGAGGTGACCTAAACATCAGATTATGAACTACCAGGACAAACCAGGTTTAGAATTGTAGGGTGCAGGTGTACATCCCTGATGATGGAAATGAGTGGCTAGACAGAAAGTAATCTCGTCCTACCATTCACAACTCATGTGCTGAGTGTTTGAAATCTTTTTCTTCTTTCATCCTGCCATTATCATGCAAATATAAAATAGAGTAAAATTTGGAGACTCTACCCATGGGAAAGTATGACCTTTAGATACTTGTTCTTCTAAAAATGTAAAGAAAAAGAATCTTGGAACTGCTGAAAGAAAACGTTTTGACATTTCCATAGGCACAGAATGTGTTGTCTCTCCCTAAATGAAAACGTTTTACTTGGGCTGATTGTTTGAGCTGCAGTCCTCCGGAGAGCTCAGGCTGACAGAGGGCAGGACTCCTTCTAACTCTGGGGCTTGAATGTGATCCCAGGTGCCAAGAGTTAACGTCTTAGGGACGAGGTTGGAAACTCACCCCATAAACGAGTTCTCCCACCATGCCGTTCCACGTTTTGGTGTCGGGGTCCCGGGCTCCGTACTTGCCGTCGCGGACGATCTCCAGCCGGTAGTGGTAGCCCACGTGCTTGGCGATCTCGGCGGCGAGCTCCACGCAGTAGCCCTCGTACCTCTCGTTGCCCTCAAACTGGTTGGCGTTCTTCTTGAGCTTCACGTACGGGTCCTCCTGGCACAGAGAAGAGCAACGGTGAGCCCCACTCCTCATTCCAGAGGCACACCAGCTGTAGCAGCTTCTGGTCACCCTGCAAAGCTCCAGCTTTGTGTTCCCGTGCCAAGGGACACAGCCAACACACCGTGGGCTTATTCTAGAAGGTACAAAGTGTGGGCTTTTTTATTGTGGCATATTCTTTTTATTCATGCAGGATCTGTGTGCAGCTCCTGCAGTGATGGACGTGAGGGGAATGGAGTAGCTGGCAGGATTTGGGCAACAAACTTTTCAGTCTAGTTCTGCAAGGGGTACTCAGTGTATCTGAGCTGTGAATTTTTTAAAGGCGTGCCTGCCTGTGTGAGCACAGGGAGAATCAAATCTGCTGGACAGGAGAGAGCCTTAAGGCAATACTCAGTTTGAGTATTGCATCTTCTCTGCAGACTCCCAGAAAGCAATCAACAAACAAATTAGTAACGTTTCATGTTTCTGTGGGTAACTGTATACAATGACACAATACATGATACCACACATTGTGGGGTACCTATTATTCCTTCATGATTATAGTGGATATTTGCTTTTAAAGCAGTGATTCAGCCTCTCCGAACAAAACAGCTTATCCTTCCCAAAACTGCAGCCCCCATTCTGTGGGATAAATACAAAGCACAGGTACAATGCTCCTAATTTACCTGTGCTGATGCCTCTAATATCTTGTCATAATCTTTTGTATTTTCTACACTTAAGCATGAGAGCTCTTTAATACCTACTTAATTAGCCACAGCAATTTGCAGATACCTTTATGGAGCTGGCAGGAAACAGCAAGTGCTATTATTATTATTATTGTGGTTGTTATTATTATTGCTATTATGAAAAATGATATAACACAAAGAAGGGCACATGAGTGGGAAGAAGGAACCTGCACATCAGGGAGATGGGGGGAGAGGGAGAGCTGGGATGGGAGTCATGGCACTTACGAGGATAGTTGTGACTATGTAGGTCCTGTTCTGGAGGCTCGTAGACTCATTGCCACTTTGAGTATCTACGGCTATTGGGACCAGCTTCTCATCTTCATTCCAATAGCCAATCTGCCCAATACAAAACCAGGATTAATATGTCTTTGGAATATCTACCAAGATACAGTGACAGGCTCATCCAAGCTGGATCAGCCTTCTCTGCATGCTCGCACCCAGCCAGAGATCTCCTCTCATGATTCTTCATGTCTTTGGCGAGGGGGACAGGGAAATTCCCCATCCCACTGTGCCTCCAGCCTGAAAATAATAATGTGCATGATGTGCTACAGTAGCACAGTGCTTGTATGCATGTAGAAATATTTATCACATTGTACTGGTGATTATTGCCATTCCTATGACGAGAGTTCACACTTTCCCTGTGTGACTTCCAAAAATTATTCTAATGGTGAGCTTGCCTGCTGTGTGCGCAGGTGCTAAATGGTGAAGAAAACTTATCCTGCAGCTGAAAGCTTGCATTGAATATAGGGCTGACTCTTGGGACACCACGAAGCAACAGGACAAAAAATCAAGTCAGAAAAAAACCCCAATCCTGCACCAGTGTCAAAAAGTTTGGGGTTATGAATAAACTGGACACTTGTAAAGGGAAGAATTCTAAAGTTAAATTCTGCTTAATAATAATCAGGGATTTGGGCAGATCTATCACTCCTTGCAGGTAAAGCAGAGTGCCAGCGAATATCTCTAGGAAGATCATGGCTGAGGTTATCCACTTTGAGGGCTTGATTTTATAAGAGGTTTTCCATCACCTCATGTAAGTATGAAGCTGCTCAAGCTCTGCTCATATGAAAGGAATTCCTTACCACAGCAAATGGGAAAGGGTATTAACCAGGGCACGACCAGGAGCCTGCTGATGGCAGATTAAAGATCGTAACAGCTTAAGAGAAAAAGATCTGTGCAGGCTTCTAATGACTCTTCATTGCACAGACAAAAAGAACGGAGAGTGAGGAAAGAGCTTTCAAAGCTCTGCCCAAGGGGAGACACAGATGTTTGCTTGGCACCTCTAACCTGGTGGATCTAAAATACAATATCCATCATGGTAGTGATGCAAATGTCTTCCAAACAAATATTTCTGTCTGTAAAAACATAGAAAAATCAAGACATTCAGCCACTCGTTTTCATCTCCTCTGGACTCTCTCCAAAATGCCAACTTACTGAAGTTCAGAGACCCAAACTGGACATGATGCTGCCTTTGTCCTCTCACGAATGCTTTGTAGTGGAGGAAGACTGCTTTGTACATCTTTAAAATTACATTTCTTTTATTTGTCAAAGAAAATTGGCCTTTTTTCGCTTGACTCTGGGGGGCTTTGATCTCACATCTGCTGCTCTCAGGTGTAAGTATAAGTGAGATAGGGGCTGTAAATATGGAACTTTCATTATTTACATTTTTCTTAGTTTCAAATAAGTTTTTTGTCTTTCAGGGGACTGAGGAGATGCAGAGAATGCCCCGTTCCAAAATATGTAATAGCTCTCCTTTATCAAGGAATAACTGAGTTATTCTCTGTTCTTCAAATACATGGTATCTAAAGTGGGACATAAGCACCTAGAGTCAGATTTTCAAAAGGATTAGTGTTTCAAGGGCTTGGCATCTCTGAACAAGGCCAGATTTTTCAAAGAGCCTAGGATACAGAAAGGGATCAAGACTTCAGAAGAGCACCGAGGTCTGTGTAGCTATTGGGACGTGGTTAGTGGTAAAGCTTTTGTCACTTCAAGGAGAGCAGAATTAGGTCAACATAAAGGGTTCACTTACAATGGTTAGGGCAAACAGCTTCTGCCTGGCTCTGCCTTTGTTTATCCTTGGAAAAGTGGAAGGGCAAAGCTGGAGCTGTAGCTGGGCCTGCACCAATGCACTGTGCCAATAGCAAAGGTGAGCTGACCAAGTTTTACCGTCCTGGAAAACCTTTGCCACACCTGAGATGCCCTAGTTGCTCTTGATGACACCTTCCAAACGTTTTACTTTTTAAGCAATGTGCCACGAGTCCTCCCTAGTGCTTGGCTTTGCTCTTGCCTAGAGCTGGGAATGCCCTTGTTGAGACTCCACAAACAAACTTTCACGAGCAGGAATGCCTGTCGAGACCCAACCACACTGCCACTCACACGTGGGCTGGAATGACACGGGATGTCAGGTCACTCTCTGCTGTACCTTTCTGATCCCATCGTGTTTCATCTCAATCACATGGAGGGTGTAGTTGGTCCTGCGTCCTTTCTCGTTAAACTGAACGTTGCCAGACAATCCTTCAAAACGGACCTTAAATACATAAATATCAACGAAGACAGCAAATTGGTCAGCTTCTCATGCAGTGGGGATTCAGCAGCAGTGAGAGGGAAGGGGAAGAAGGGTGGTGAGTGCAGTCATTACTGTCAATTCCATGCAGGGGAGACAGCACATCTGCCTGACACTGGGATTTCGCTAAGGCTCACTCTCTATGGCATGCCTGGCCATGAGCACAGCAATCCTCTTAACTAACTCTTTAATTTAAAAACCCTTTCTCTTAAAACTCAGCGGTTTAAAACTCAGCTCAGCCTGAGAGCTAGATCACCAATGTGAGCCCATCACCTCTTGGGATGTGACAGTGAGCTAAATCAGCTCTGAACTCCTTGAGTTTGTGGGGTTTTGTATTTTCTAAATCTGACCTGGAGTCAGGGTTTGGTAAAGAATTTGTCAGCTCAAATCAGGAACTGTAAATCAGGAGGAAATACGAAACCAAGGCCACAGCTCCCAGCTGTCATCTTTTAATAGAGAGGAGTCTATAAGTCATCAAGCAAATTTAATTACCTCTGCACCAGATTACTAAAATCCAACAATTTAGCATTGACATTTGCATAGGAAACTTTGAACCATAAATTTCTGCTGATAACACTGCCGAGCTGAAGTGATGCTCACGTCACATCCCACATCCTGAACTTCCCCTTGCTGCAAAAGTGCCCAGCCTGGAATGGAGAAGGGCTCCTGACTGGAATCACATACTGTGTGAGGACCAGGCAGTGGGGATCAGGAACACAGGAAAAAGAGTGGAGATTTGAGTTTCTATAGAGACCACCTGGAGAAGTGCTCATGCCACTGGGTTAGGAATTAAAGGTTTATCCTCTGCCTTTCCACTAGCTTTGGACAAACCTCTTGTCCCTGTAACTGAAGTCTTCCCACATGCAAAATGGGGACAGGTATTTAACAGCCTTTTTAAATACTCTGAGATCCTCAGAATAAAGACCCATGGTGAAGAAATGAGGCTGTATCATTGCACAGGAAATCTGTCGTTAATCTGCTTAAACTGTGTTTGTTTTCCAGCTGTTATAACAAAGGTCTGTCATGAAAATGAACATCTGCCAGCATTTTCTGAAGCTCTTTCAAACCAAGAGGTATTCCTGGTGACATTTGGATAAACATGCTTTTCCCTTTTCACAAGACACAACATGCCCATAAAAAATAGATGTGCTGAAAAAGCACCATTGTCTTAAGCACTCCCAAGCCTGCTTTTTTTCACATCTCCTGTGGTTTTCTTTTCAAGTTCTGACCGATTCTGATGCTCAGGTCACAGGTGCTTGTGCTTTGTAGCTTTGTATGCACTAAAAGGCAGGTTTACAGCATCAATTTCTTCTATGTGAGTGAATGAAATCTTAATCTTGTGATATCCATGTGGCACTGAAACGGCAAAAGGGATCTCTGCTATCCATGCTGCAGGATGCAGCACAACTTTTCCATCATTCACCATCCTCTGATGGTAAATGCAAAGTACAAAAATGCAGTGCAAAAATGCAAAAATGCAATGCAAAATACAGCGAGGACTAACTTCAACAGTGCTAAACACCAGTCAAGTCCACTGGAGACACAGAGCATTTAAGCACATTTGTGTCCAAGACATGGATGGGCATGTGGCTCTTTGCTGGGACATCTGGAGCAGAAGGATGCCGTTGTGGCCTTCTGTTTTACAGGGTTAGTCTGCAGTTAGGGACTAGCTTTCTGCTTATTAGATGTGCTGACCACAAAATGATAAAAAAGGAATTTGTTTAAAATTATCATGACTTTTTCAAAGTACAACTGAAACCTTAGTGTAGTGGTTTTAAGCAATATTTTGTGGGGCTTTTCCTGCAAAAAAAAAGAAAAAAGGTAATTATCTTTGATAAAAACATACATACTCCTGAAACATGCCAGATCTCTGTTTTTTAAAAAATGAGGAATGCTTCGTATTTCTTTTCATCTTTGTTCCTGCCATCCATGAATCCTTGTCAGGAGGTTGTATTGAGATGGGGGTCAGTCTATTCCCCCAGACAGCACAACAGGACAAGAGGAAATGGCGTCAAGTTGTGTCAGGGGAGGTTTAGACTGGATATTAGGAAAAACTTCTTCTTGAAAAAGTTTGTCAGGCACTGGAATGGGCTGTCTAGGGAAGTAAGTGGTGGAGTCACCATGTCTGGAGGGATTTAAAAGACATGAGGATGTGCCAGCGCTGGGGACATGGTTTAGTGAACTTGGAAATGCTGGGATTTAGTGGTTTATTGAACTTAGAAATGCTGGGGACATGGTTTAGTGGTTTAGTGAACTTGGAAATGCTGGGATAATGTTTGGACTCGATGACCTTAGATCTTCCAACCTAAATGTTTTTATGATTCTGTGGTTCCTTCCTACACTAAAGAGGAATAAGGCAATTTGAGAGCTTATTCCAGGTATCTGAGTAGAAGCAAGTAGAGAAACCTTTTGCTTTTAAAAAGCTTATAAAATTTTAGGCATTAACGAATGGAAGGTGAAGAGAAAGCCCACTGTGAACAGCTGTAAGAATTGCCCTAATTGTGAGTCTTTACAGAAAGGATAACTCAAACCTTCAATCTTATCATTAATTTTTCTATTTCCATCTGCCTCTTTCTTGCTACATTACTAAATACTGGAAGATTATCAAATTCATAGTTAAATTTTTGCTAGGAGGCTTCTTGCCCTGCCTGTTTCAGTCTGTTATTTTGACCATCACAGCTAAACTGGTCAAGCCTTTTTAAAATTATTGTTCGTCCACTGTAAAGAAGCAACTTTTGCAAATGGGTCTTTGTGTTCCTCACCCAAAGTCACTCCAGCTGAAAAATTAATACTTTTGGCATTGTTTTAATGAAGATGTAAGGAAACTTCAGAGGAGATTTTCCAACACTTACACAAAATTGTATTTTCTAACTGTCTAATTTTGATATCTTATTCTCATAAATTCAGTAAAGGAAAATGCTGGAGCAGTTATTGCTCAACAGAAGACTTCTAAGTATTTCATGTTTATTAGGTAACCTATCTCCCTAATGCATCAGGGAGGCTGATTTTATTATAAGGGCTTGGAGAAGCTGTGACAGTGATTTGCCCAAGGTCATGCAGAAAGTCAGTGACAGGCTTGGGAACAAACTGTATCCAAGGAATAAAATCAAATCAGATGCAAGATTTGGTTTTACAGGAATTGTTTACCAGTAAGCCAAAACCAAATCAAAACAAAATACTTGAGAAACTTTACATATGATACAAATTAACCAAATAAATGTTATTTTTTTTGCCTTCTTCACAGTTAAGGAAAGAAGATGGAATAAGCTATATTTGGATAACACTGAACTAGCAGTATTTGCAAGGAATCCATCTATTTCTGTCAGGAAAAGAAAGAAAAGTGCTAGAAGTGAATATCAGTCTTGAAATTTAATGAAATTTTAAAATATTCTACCTTGCTAAGTCTTCGATAAGAGTGAATTATTTTTCTCTCTTGCTGTAAGTTTCACATTGTATTTTTGTTTAGTCAAAAATCTAAATTTTATGCAGGATGAAAAAAGCAAGACTATCAGATTTGAGGAATAAACTACCTAAATAGCTGCTCTTAAGACTTTTATGAATCCTCACAGTATGAAACAAGCTATAATCTGTGCTTTGAGAACATTTTGGTGACAGCCAACACATAAGGCAAAATTCACATGAATTCATCAGCAGGCTGGAACTGAAGCTGAGTTCACAGAGAGTCAAATAATCTGCAAAAAATGCAGTCTGAGCAGGTCTGTGTCTTTGGGAGGGCAAGATAAAGATAAGTACCCTTGATTCTGTGGGATAATATTTTGGCTTTTCCATCCCAGAACACCAAGAGAAGTCAGAACAGGCAAGGACACACCAGATGACACCAGGAAAAGCGGTTTGCTGGATGCACCCCGAGCTCTTCAGACCTGTCTCAGCTCTGGGAGCATCAGCTCCTCCTCACGCCAAGCGCTTTGTGTCGGTGCTTCTGCCGCTGCCCACCCGTCCTCCCCAGCCCCCAGGCTCCGCTCAGCCGCGCTCCCAGCGCGCACGTCCCAGCCTGGGCTCCAGACCTGCTGCAGAGCTCTCTGGATGTCGATGCCTTGTCCCCAGGGCACGGCGGGGTTGGCCAGGCAGTCGCCGGCGTTGCCGCGGCGGGAGATGTCGATGCGCTGCCGTCGCAGGTTCTGGAAGGCCTCGGCCATCACCCGCACGCCGTCGTACGTGAGCGCCGACGTGTACTGGAAAGACGAGAGCAACTCAGGGTGACTTTTCGGATGACTCGCTCTCTGTCCTTGTCCTCCCGCCTATGAAGCTCAACAGCATCTCGCTCCCTGTAATCTCCACTGCCCTCCTAAAAGCTGGTTTTGACTTTCGCAGCTGGTGATGCCTTAGGGTCCCGCAATTCTTTAGTGTGTAACTCTGAGCTCCATGTGGAGTGTTAGCTACTGCTT
Source organism: Callaeas wilsoni (assembly GCA_013398955.1). Lineage (NCBI taxonomy): Eukaryota > Metazoa > Chordata > Aves > Passeriformes > Callaeidae > Callaeas > Callaeas wilsoni. The sequence continues at coordinate 8,274 of VWPU01016575.1, read as the reverse complement.
TTCCCATTTTGGTCAGACACAACCATCCCTCTCCAGGCCTGAGAATCAAGGACACCTCACTGTCTCAGGCCCCGAGAAATGTAAACAGAAGTGAGTTGAGGAGGAGCAAACTGAGAGAATGGGACTGCACTGCCTGAAGCTGTAATTGGACAATTAACCTCTGATATGCAAATGGACCAAACTTATATCTGTCCCAAAAACGTGTGACTGTCGTCTATCCTGGGTGTAGTCTCTGCGAGACTCCTGCACTGCCCAAGGTGCGCCCTGTGAAGGCCTTTCAATAAATCCCTGCCCTTTATCCTTTCCCTCTGTCCGGCCTCTGTGCCAGGTCAGCCTCTACAAGGCATCACTGGGAGGTGAAGGAGAAGCTCCTGATTTCACTCCCTGAAGAAGACTCAGCCCCAAAAGTCATTCACCTGTTATCCAAGCATTTGTGTTTAATCAGAAGCATCGACCTGAACTTCTAAGGAACACATTATACTGTGTAAATGTGAGCTACGTGAAATCAAGAAACAAGGGAGTTTTCCTGGTCACGGATGGAGACCAGAAAATTCCATCTAAACTGGCAAAAATTCTGCAAAAGATGAGTTTATTCAAGCAGAAACTTGTACAGAAACCAGCGTAAAACTCTTAGCAAGAACCATTAGAGTTAACTCTTTTTTCTATGATCATCTACTAATTTAATTGCTTTCAACTTTCTTAAACTAGTCTCAAAGTTAACATTTCTATTGCAGAGAGTTTGTCACAAATGTATTCACTTTCAAATATTAAACAGAAAAAATCCCCTCTCCTTCCACCCATCCCTCAACAGCTTCAGGGCCTTCTGTGTTAGGAATTAAAATACTTTTTCCCTCTGTTGTACACACTGATTTGAAACACTCAAAAAGAACATCTGGAAAGACTTTATTATCATTGGATGTCTTGTAAACAAGTCAAAGATTAAGGACTTAATGAGGCTTTTTGTTTTTTATATACTGAATATTAGGAGACATTTAATTCTTAGCTTTGAGGGGGTGAAAACTGGGAGACCGAGCAAATACATTGAATTGTGTATTTCTTAGGAGGCAGTAACTGCAGCCTAGTAAAATCAGACAGTGTTAAGGCACCTGGAACAGATAACATTCATAATTATATTGAGAGTTTCTCAAGTGAGAATACAGAGCCATGTGTGATCACACAGAGGTGAGCATAACTTGAACTGAGCCAGATGGACCCAAATGAAACACTGTTTTTTATACCACTTGCCTTTGGTCTCTTCCAGTCCACACGTGGATGCTCTCTGGCATCATTATTCCTCCACTGTTGCATGATCCTGGCGGGAACAGTATCTGTGTAATTCACCAACTGGAAGCCAGTGACATTGGCTCCACTCTCCCTGAACTTGGTCAGGTCAATGTCCATGAATCCCTGGTACAGGAGAGAAACAGAAGAAGCTCATCAGAGGAAGACATCTCTGGATGGGAAAGAGGAATCCTGCCTATGGATCAATATGGCAGACAGCTCAGGAAAAATATCTTTCCTCTGGGAGGAAATGTCCAAATCAAGTGAGGCACCAGTTCCCCAACCATGTGAACTTGCCTTTCTCATAGACTCTGAGCCGGCCATATCCTGCAGTTACCACCCAGGGAGACAAAGAATCTTATTAACAACAGCTCACTTGCAAGAAAGCCAGTAATGGAAAAATGTATCCTGAATAATGCTGGACGAAATGACCAAAATTTGTAAAATATATTAGAAAGTATTTTTCACCCAGCCCTAAATTTTATACCGAATTCTTCACCCAGCTCTAAGTTTCATGTACTTGGTCACCTCTGGATAGGCTACTTCTTTTCAAATCACAGTTCATGGGGAAAAACAAATCCTGACAATGAACTTTCAGCAGATCAGGAAGTAACTGGTTGGTCAGCCTGTTAAAGGAGTCTTGCTATTAGAAAAGTCAGTTTATAGAATTTGCTCCTTTGGGAGAAAAACAAAGGTGCTTTTCTAGACTTCAGATCACTAATGAAATCCATTTCTTTCATTTCCTTGTTGTTCTCACTGCATGTGATGAACACGTGTGCACATACACGTGTGTATTGATCATGGTGGCACTGCAGAATTAGTCACCGTCTCGAGTCAGAGGTGAAAAATTAATTAGAGACACAGTGCATTACAAAGAGGTAATTTCTTGGTGTCCCAGCTTCGATCCCAGCTCTGCAGCACTGCTGCAGTGCAGAACTGTTTGCTGTGGCTCCTTGCAGGGTGCTTGGACAGGGGCTGTGCCCTCCTGCGTGTGGGACAGGCTGAGGTCTGGTGTTTCTTTCTTTAGGAGTGCAAGCACAAGAGATGTACTCAATTATTTGCACTGGCACCATCAGCAGCTTTAATGCATGAAGGGAGATGAATGGGAGGACTGTCACGATGCAATCACTTGAGCAGCAGAAGAGCTGCTCTGAGCTCTGCCTTCCCCCTGCCCTGCTGCTGAGTGTTCTCTGCAGGCTCCTCCTCACCCTGCCCCGGGTTTCTCTCCCTTGCTCGTTCTCAGACACACCAGGATGGCGTGAGCTAAAAAAGCCAAGTTACATCATTTCCAGGAAGCACCAACCAGGTTCCCAAAAAGATGCTCTCTGTTCACAGGCTGAGGGAGCTAATTAGCTGATCAACTTCCAAAGTCAGGATCGAGCCATTAATGGAAACTGTTTTGGGAATAGACCTTGCCAGGAAAAGACTAAATTGCCCTCTCACATAAGTGTCAGACTGAGGGAGTCATAAGTGACTCAAAAATGACTTTAAAGACTTTCACACTTTTTCTTCCAGCATTTTGTAGGCAATTTAGCATCCACTTACAAGGCTGAGGATTGGATACTGGTGTACAGACGCTCTAAATAGATGGCTTGTTTTGCTTCAAACACAGTGATTTAGGTTAAAAGAAAAAAAGCGGTATTTTGTGTGTACATACTCCTCAGAATGCTGGTTAAACCCACATCAATCTTGTTTGTAATTGCTGGCGTAGGGGTTTCAGAAGGCCAGAGCTGTGATTAATGAATAGGAAATGCAGCAGGATAATTGTCCCTGACATCTTAATGCATTTCAGGCCAAGTGGTTTCTGACACAGAGAGCTCCTAAGGTTCAGTAAGAGGGACCTCACAGGTTGCCAACTGGTTATTCATGGCTAGGACCAAATCACACTGACATTTTGCTCCTGGGAGGTACTCAAGGGAAAAAGATCTGTCAAAAGAAACTATCACAGAGCAACTTGAAGTTTGTGCAACCAGCTCCTCTTTGGGAGACCTACAACGGCATGAAGAAAAGTCCAAGATCACGGCAGAGTATGAATAAGATGTCTGATGTATTAAGCCCCCTCAGAATGCAGATTCACATCGGAAAAGCAAAAAAAAAAAGTTGCTACAGCAGTGATGAGACAACAGTGGTTGAAACCACTGTATTTCACTGTTTTCCCCAAACAAAACCATTCTGAAACTGAAGCAAATATTCAACAATATTCATTGGGATTCATCTTGCATAAAATTTTAAAGTAATCTGAATAGATGAAAGGAATTATTCCTTCCTGAAGATTGTACTAATTTTTCCCCACTGATTTTTGACATCATTCAGGTTCTTTAAAAATTGTGGAGACCTCTGAGGATTTTCCAATCACTTAAGGCAGCTGGGACCACAGAGGACTTCATTAACCTTGAAGACATCTTTGCATTTTGGCTGCCATCAACGGCTGAAATAATTGTTTTCACCTGTTATCCCTTCTTCACATGCCCCAGTACAAGGACATTATAGGAATGCTCCTAATTACAAAGGAATTTTCATCACCACACCACCAAAATCTGCTCAGAGCAGGTCAGGGAAACATGAGAGCCAATGAACAGGGAAATCCAGAGGTCAAATATTTTAGAAAATAATCCCCAGAGCAAATGAATTCTTTCTAGCAAACATATAAACAAAAAGCCATCGAATGTTAGGCAAACTGGTTTTTTAAAATGCTTCTATTGACAAAGTGGCAGGAGGAATTCAATATGCTTATCTATCCTTCTGGAATATAATTCAGTGCTTCTAGGAAACAAAAGAACAGGAGAATTACAATATTTGCAACTAAAGAAATCATCAATCATCTGTCACTTTGTACTGACTATAGACACATATTGCAAAAAGCAAAAAAAAGGATCTTTTATTTTAGTTTTCAGTTGGCCATATTAGGGAAACAGAAAATAAATTCTTAAAACTTGGCTAAGGAAAGACTGTAACCCATGACTGAGGGGCAGCAGCTGTGCTTTTGCAGTAATTTGTTTAGCATCAACCAGTTTGGGAAAGAACTAGCCCAGGAATTCTTCCCTCTGTCATCCAACCAAGCCCAGCAAGAAGTGAACAGTGCTGGAAGAATGCACTCCACGCGGTCCCACGGAGTGAACAAAGAGTTTTGAAACTGTTTCTAAAACTCGCTGGGGAATACTGGAAAAAACCCGCTTTGCAGCCATGTCCGGAGCACAGCTCGGGAAATGGAATCTGGTTCTGTGTGACTTGCTTCAAGCCCCTGGCGCCTGCAGCATTTGGGATGTATCTGTCGGACAGGCAGGTGCCAGGCTTCACCTCCCCGCACAGCCCTGACAATCCCCCAGGGAGGAAGAGGAGCAGAACGGGAACTCACCCTCCGGTCCCCCTGGGAAAGCGGGCACAGGGGGACCAGAGGCAGCACGGAGCAGCAGGGCCAGCGCCCAGGGTGTAGGTGCTGCAGGGGACACAGCACTCCTGCAGGCATGGCTGTCCCTGGGAACCATCACGGTTCCCAGGAAGGGACATCCCGTCAGCCACCCTACGGCGGGATCAGCTGTCCCTTTGATTTAAATTCACTGCACGGAACCACCTCAGCAAACCAGAGCATGTGGCTCCCTGCCTTGCACATGCCTGCAAAACGCCCGGCGCTCTCCGAACGCCACGGAATGAGCAGGCTGACGATAAACCACAAAAATCTGGTCCCATCGCGCTGATGGGCTGAGGCGGCTCCCTCCTCCAGCCTGCTCTGACTCACAGCATCTGCATCGCACTGCTCCAGCAGCAGCCAGGCTGGCTTCAAGGGAGGGAACGTGCTCTCCAGCCCATACCATGGGATCCTCTCTGCAATAATGAACCTCACAGAGCAATTACGTGCAGGGTGCTGCTGTGAAGAAATAATATGGACAGCAATTTTAGACCTCTGCGGCTAAAACAGTACTGAGAAGGGGGTTTTCCTCATTTGTGCTTTCCTTGATGCATCTGTTCTTTATGCTGTTCTTAAACTGAAAGCAGTTTTCAGCCAAAGGTTGTTTTACTGTCCCATTCGCCGCCTTGGTTACTGGGAGAGGCGTCAGCAAGTCACACATTTATATTCCTCTCCACTGCTTGTGGGCTCAATCATCAAAGGAAATGCATAATGCAGGAAGACTGATGACTTGAAATGGGCCTCATGAATCCATCTTGATTAAGTGGTCCACGAAGGATCTGCCTTGAAAAGAAAGTCCCTCCAGAAATGAACCAGCTCTTAATTTATACCATGGACACTACGAGGAGCCAGAACACCGAGTGGGCAGTGCAGGCAGCTCTCAGTGTCGGGAAAACCTCATCCCTTTGTGCATGACCCTCCTCAAATCTGCCAGCATCACTGACTTCCCATCATCTCTCCTTTCACCCTCCTATTTCACTGCCTCACTGTCCTAAACCTCTGCCTGCTCTCTGCACACTGGTGACACTTGGTGGCACAGTTGCTTGTGGGACACCATCCCAGCCCACAGCAATGCACCCCGACATCGAGAGGCAGCCAGCTGCTGCCCCACGCCTCCAGATTCTCTTTGTACTGCACTGAGCTCACATTAATTGCTGGCCCTTTCCCTGCAGGTGCCTCCTGTGGTGCCTTTGAAGCTGCGGGAGCAGGAACATGGGCTGAGCTCTGGGCAGGCTGCGGCTCAGCAGCTGAAAACCGCCCCCAGCCCAGCCCAAAACCTCCCTGCCTGTGCTACAAGCCCCCTCTTTTCCTGGGAGAAAGGACATTAGAGAGTCTCCTTGAAGACAGACACATTCCTGAGAAACAGCGTTGTTTTCTCTCCTCCCGCTGCATCTTCTGAGCTCTCCAGATCTCCCCCTGAGACTGGCAAACTCAGCTTTGAATGAGGAGAGGGAAAATCACCTCTTTCTCTTGAATTGCCTGGAGAAGGCTTGTTGGCTGAAGCTAACAGAGTCCCCTCATCCCAGGGAGGAGTATTAGGTTTTTTAAGTCTGGGAAGAAGAGACTAGAGTCTGCTTTCTCTTTAATAGGTTGCACACTGAAATATTCCTTTTCAAGCCAAAAGCATTTAAGCAATTCACCCTGAGCTTGGGTGGGTGCCACAGAAACCTGTGGCAGCATCGGGAAACTGGCCCAGCTCTGTTTAAATGCATGACTTGCAATGCCAGACTACTTCCTCGTAGCATATTTTATGAATATAAGCAACTTTGCAAAGCAAAATGTTTGCTTCTGAATGGCTGCAGATCAGCTGAGTGAATACAAAGTGGCTCCTGTCACTCCAAGGTACACCAGTGACTTACTGCAGGGAGCAAGAAATCGAGTGTTTCCAGACGGAGCATCTCTAATACACCAAATTATCTTCAAGCTTGACTTCTCCAGTGAAGCATCATTCCTCACTCCCATCACTTTGTATTAATAAGGAAGGTATGTCAAAAAGAGCCCATCTGCTCCAGTCTCATTCCAGTGTGCCTTCCAGTGGGAGAGGGCTTCCTCTCCTCTGCAGAGTTATTAAAGTGTCAGATCCCACTGTGGCAGCAAAACATGAGAGTCCTCACTGTGACTTAGAAGTAAGTGAAGAGAGGGGAAAGAAAGACAGGAGAAGGGGGCACTGTCAGACGGGTTCCCAACCCTGCAGCTTGATGAGAGCATTTTGTCCTGTCTGTAGACACAACACAAACCAGGTCAGGTGAGAATCCAGACTTGGAAATGAACAGCAGCTTTTCCTTGGTGCAGCTCTGCAGATTTTCTTTGCGATATTACTTGCCCAATCTTGCAGCTGCAGCACATTCTGGATATAAATGACCATACACATCTTGTCAGAAGGCTCAGTCCAGGCAGGGAAGGGGATGTTCTAGGTGGATGTTTGTGCATTAGAGAGCTTTCAGCGCATAAACTGATTTAAAGGTTTGGGAAACGTGCCGTGCAGTGGCAGATGCCATGAATTCAATCAAAGATATGATTAAGGGATGACCTGATCACAATTTACAAGGACCAAAACACCAGTAATGGAATATTTTGTCTAGCAAACAGAAGCGTAAATCTGGTCGAGGGAGCTGAAGCTAAGCATGTTCTGACTAGAAAAGAGTGCAAATGAAGTCACCATGAGGCAAGTACCATGGATTTACACATCACCACTTGCCAGTTGAGCTGGGGTAATGGATTAGGAGACTGCAAATGGCTGAGAAGCCTGTTAGTTTAACACCATTTTGCTGAAATTTAAGAAAATACATTTTCCCTTCCAATAGCTGTAATATAATCTGTCAGTTACTCACCTGATGCTCTGATTTTTTTAAGCCACAGTAAGTCACTCATGTTTTTGAGCCCTCATTAACTACTGCAAAAATCCTCCCAAGGTTGCTGTTCATATTCTCCTGTGTGGGCAATTTTTGTATCAAACCAGGTAATTTTCTTATACATCAGACACTCTAGTTCAAGCAAAAATTAATTCAGGGCACTGCTCTGTCTTTTACTATCAGTAATTCAGATGAGATAATGTTATATAGGCTTCTTTTGCTTGATAGTTTTTGAATCAGGACAGAAAAGCTGTTTGGAAATGAAATGCAGAAGTTTCACTAATATATTATATTGTCTTCCTCTGCACAGAAAACAAATTTGTCTCATGAGCCTACTTGCACCAACCCCTCGGGAAGAAGAAAGGTCTAACAGGCATAATTTTAGAACCCTAAAAGTAATTTAGGACATCTTTTTCCAACAGAAGAATATAATTTTTGCAAGAGCAGGCATCTGGAGATCTCGCCAGGACAAGAAGGAGATGCTGTACACATCCTTCTGGAAAATCCACAAAACAGTTTTAAATCAGCGAGTGATGCACACCTGAGCCTTGCTGACCTCGTTTGTGGCACCAGCCAGCAGCACTTCAGGGGGCAGGAGACAGCATTAAGAACTGAGGGGGACCCAGGTAAACACAGCAGTTTTCAAGCTGATGGGAGACAGAACTACAGCATTTTAGCTCCAGGCAAGCAGGGAATGGAGCCACCAACACATGGCAGTGGCACAGGTCCTGATGT